>JARHVA010003888.1:707500-1080000 GCA_037957365.1 Torreya grandis
TATATATATATATATATATATATATATATATATATATATATGTATGTATGTATGTATGTATGTATGTATGTATGTAACATATATACATACATACATACATACATATATATATATATATATATGTATGTATGTATGTATGTATGTATGTATGTATGTATATATTTATATGTATATATATATATATATATCATTTTTTTATACAAAATACAAAATAAAATAGCTTCATCTTTAAGTCTCAACTCCATCTAACCTATCCCATGACCTAACCACACTACACATAGATACCCAGGACTGTCCTCTCTAAATAGTATGTTGTAACAAAGTAGTACAAGATATAAAAACAACAACTTGTCACTATAGATTAGCCACCTAGGCTTGCACTTTTCTGAGATGGATGGTAATATCCATAAGTGTTGTTCTCTCATATGTCATGGCCTACCAAGACTATGCCTCTACCTTTTACACCCCTATTGGTGGCTATAGACCATCCCCACATGCTTGAAGCTATTTCAGAGCCTCCCCTACTAGTCTAAAATAGCTCTCCTAGGATAGGGTACATGATAGCATAGGAACATATAGAGTGGTGGTGTCATATGGGCCCAACACCCCATCCATAATGTCATGATGCATAGCCACAATCAAGGATCCTCATATGTCCTCCTCTACCATAAGATATTGAAAAACAAAAACCATATAGGGATCATATCACATATATAGATTAAAATGATCTATCTACCATAATTGAAATGTAATTAGTATCCTATATTAAAAAAATTAAATAAAAATTACAACATTTTCTCCCTAGTGATGGTGTCAACAACCACTTCCTCTCCCTCTACTCACCCACTAAGCATGGTCTTCCTTTTCTTTTCTATTAATCACCTCCTCTATAGGTTACCTCCACATGAATTAAAATCTAAGAGTCACCAATCAATCATGTTATTATCCTATCCTCAAAGGTACCTCTATGGACCAACCATGTCCTAGAGTGGTTGCTAGGTCCTCTTATGTTATAACCCTTACCTAATCTTACTGATAGTGCATTTACCTCTGATAAGGCCATGGAATTTATTGTTGTTTCTTTTGTGGTTCCTATTGTGTGCTTGCATCCATGTCCATGGTTTCTCCCCCTATTGATTTTATTACCACCTATTATTATGTTTGATCATTCCATGGTCTAGCACACTATGACCTGCTCAATGGTATCTCTACTAGCACTCCTCTTCACCCCCTCCCTCTTAGCTCTCTATAATGTTGTTCCTAATAGTTAAGTAATAATAAAAGTATCAATAGGTGTGGAAGTATAAAATTTACTTGCAAGCATGCCACTACATGGAGTTCTACCCATGATGTGCAGTGCTCTATGATCTACACCCATTCTAACCCTATATAAATTGTCAACCAACCAGGCCATTTACTAATAATGTGTGTATACATATTCCACATGATCTCTCCTTGTGTGATACTATGTAGAGATGGAACATGGGGTACATCCTAAGCTACATGATCCTATATCCACCTCATGACCCAAGCCAACCTATCATTAACCACATAGGTAAACCCATCTAGTTGATACATGAAGAACCTCTCATATATCTATGATCTCAACAAAAATATAGGCCCCATGGTCTTCTAACCTTTAGATATAATCCCATACATATCAAGTAGCATAAGGCTATAACATATAATGGTACCTGTTCATCTAACTTGTGACATATCACTTGTGTTTTCATAAGTCTTATCACTACTTTTGAAATGTCTAAAATGGTTAAAATGTAAAAATTAAATAAACTCACCCTCAATCTAGTGTATATCCTATATTAACATGTCACTCACTCAATGATTGGTCATCTCTCATCCAGATCCTTTGGTGTGTAAGTGATCACTGATGTCCTACCTATAAGAAGTCCAAACAATACATGAAAATCCTCTAGAGTAGTCCCCACCTCAATGGTATACCCATCCACCACCCATCAAAAAGTGTTTTTCAACCATTCCCATGCTCTAAAGAACATGACAACAAGATTAACACTCAATAGGATCCATCTCATATCCATAATGCCTCTAAATCCAAAAATAACTAGTCAAACTCTATCCATATCACTCCAATGATCCAACAAATATGACAACCATGATACGTCTATTAGACACTAATATCTTTGATGTCTCTATAAACTATAAAATAAAAAGGATGTATTAGACCTCCATGTCATAAATAATCAAAATACATTCTTAAAAAATTATAATTTAATGACTTAATCAACTAGTTTGATTTAGTTTTATATATTTCCTAATTTTTACTATACAATCAGCTTATTTAATACTAAATCAGCCATGTACCCTTCATTTATATTAAATTAGCCCTTGACAATTTCATTTAAATTGATCTATTTGATACTAAATCAACCCTCCTTCAACTTTATCATAATAAATCATCCCTATAGTACATAATCATCCTTCATTTGAACACTATATCAATGATCTTCCACCATCTAAATTATCTATTTAGTATGTAGTCATCCTTATCCTCATTCAAAACTATGTTGGCCCATTGATATATAATCAACCAAACCTAAAAGCACTAAGTCCTCCCACTACTATGTATGCATCCCCCTATTTTATACTCACCTTATAGACTAAGTCAACCAAGTCAACTATATTATTTCATAATGGTGAATTTTTGAGCATTTATCATAAATTCTTTAGGCATTTACTAGTTTGACTTTTTCTTATTCAATACCCCATTCTACCACTAGCCTACCTAAAAATTTCCTAGTTTCAGTTTTGGTGTCTAGATTTTGCCTACCTATCAATTCTATATATCTAGATCAATTTCAAATAAAAATTATTCAAAAAAATTAAAATTCATAATTACTAACCTATGTTACACTCACTATGGCCTCAAATCATCCTACATATCTAAGCTATGATCTCCTCACTATGATGTCTCTATAGTCTCTAAATGGGTCTCTTAGAGCTCTATTTTCTCCTAATAATAAAAATAAAAAATGAATTAATTTCCACCCGATATATATTTGTTGTTTAAAATTATTTACCTCTCAAATATTTACCACCAGATTCTATCTTTTGATCATATCTTTGGTTTTTCTAGTTCTTTTTCTAAACCATAATATGTTATAGAATCTTGACATTGTACAGAAGTGTTTCACATGTTACATGTATATTTTTGGATTTTCTTTAGTTTTTTCTCTTTTTTCTAATTTATATAGGTTTGCATAGTGTTCCCTACATTAGATGCCTTCATATTTCTTGCATCTTACTCTTTATCTACAATACTAAGCTAAGTAAAAGTATGTATTTTTCAATTATATCCTTTAATATATCTTATTTTATCCTTAATATAACTTATTCAAGTTTAGCATTGTGCATTTTTATGTTCTTTTCCTAAATTACCATCCCATGTTGCACCTAAGTGACACGTGATGAGATTCAAGTGGGGAATATGTATACACATACTATTTTCAAACTTTATCAATTATTAATGCTTTATCTCTTGAAAAAAAACCCATGTAATCTTAATATATTTGAGTGCACACCCTAAGGTGTGCACCAATAAAGGGGTGGGTAGACCATTGGTGTTTTACAGGATTGTTACCTCTCTATTACCACTTGATATCTACACAATCATCTCATAAAAACACTTCTCTAAGATTTGCCCCCTCTTTTCACCCTGCTTCATTATGCCTTCATTATCTATTCACTAAGCCTAAAACCCTTTCCAATGGTTTATATTATAGTGGCAGTCCCAAAGACCTTGTACTCTACTTGATAAAACATATTTAGGGTCTAGGTCCACCCCTAGCCAACCTATACCAAGATATAATTTATTTTTTATCAATAATGATACATAGTTAATTGGGTCCACCTTGTTGGCTAAACTTTTGAAAAAGGTTTAGGGTTAGATTAAACTATATATACACATTAAATTCATAAACAAAGAGAAAATGAATAGTATTATAGTGTTCATCTACTTATCCACCATTCTACTTAAGGAGCATAGCTTAAGGTTTAAATACATTCTTTAGAGATATATATCTTATCTTATGAAGAGGTATTTTAGATGCATAGATAGGTTATGTGTCATGTATATGTATTATCCTTGTTATCCTTACATACCACAACAATCTCTTGTGAATCACTTTGTTCAATGGATATATTAAGGCTCGGTGAGCTCATCTTTAAAGGTAAGTATTTCTAAATTTATTCCTCCTTTGTAAGAGTAGATAGATTAGAATTTTTACTTATCTTATATACATTAATATTTCCTATACATTGATGTTATTATATATCTTTAATGCATGTTTCCTTTTAATGTTTATTACCCTTACTTTGTGCCACAAGCTTTCTTGATCACTAGATTAGATTTTGCTTTTCTTGTCATTTACTTTTGTAAATATGAAAACATATGACTGAGATACATTTATTGAATAGTGTTTATTTAATTGAGGATTTTAAACCCTCCCTAGTTATGCCATTGTGGTATAAGATCCCTTGGTTATGTTTATTGGACCCATCTTGGTCATGACCCCAAGTATCTAATGTATCAATAATTGAAAGTGTAAGTAGTATTTATCTTCTCTTAGCTAGGATTGATTAATAGATAAATTTTATTTCCATTTGCATATAGATAGGATGTATCCATAAATTATTGAAACCATAACATGCTTAGTTTTGAACATTAATTCAAACAACATCAAGACAACCAAGCAAGGTAATAAGATGTCAACAATCAAAATGACTGAGAATACATAAAATCAATACATGTCAAAATTGATAGTCATGAAGTCAATAAAAAAATAAGAAATAAAATTAAAAAATGATGATATTAATAAGAGGAAAATAGTCACCAAATTAATTATGACATGACAGAGTGATAATTCTTGCAATCAGTAACATTAAGTATAAATGATGTTTGCACAAATGTCAAAACTGACTAAAATAAACTAATAATGAAATCAAACATAAAATAATAATAACAACACTTAAAATATATAACCATAATGACTAAATCAACAATCTCAAACTTTATAATAAGCTCACTATTTTATGTATCCATATTTCTCCATGTTTCCTTATTTCTCAGGTCTAAACACAACCTAGCTCAAGTACCTATCTTTGTAGTTAACAAATAAACTATAAACAATATTTAGACATCTAAGTATAATAAATGTAATAATAGAATTTAAACAATACATCTAACTAAATAATAAATTAGTGCACATTAAGTATAAATATCAAATGTTGTAATGAAAATGTAATCCATAATTGTCTCAACAATTATAATGAAAATGTATCAATGTAGATCACAAAACTATAACACCATAGTAAAAAAAAAAAATGTGTCTCAAATAGTTCACAACTAATTTATATCATCATAAATGAATTAAATTTAGGTCAATTATGGTCATGACATCCTCCCCAACTTATAAAAGAGTCATCTTGGCAGTCAAAATAGCCACAAATAATGATTCCTAAAAATACTCTCTCTTCCCAAGTAACACTTTTTTCTAATAAAGGATCTCATTGAACCAATTATTAGGAAATCTTATGATTCCTCAATTTAATATTATGATTATGTAGGATATTCACTAGATCCAACTGCATATTTTCCTCTTTTAAAACTTAAAGATGAGTCCAATCTAAAACATGAGATGGATCAGGAATATACTTTCTCAATAAAGCAACATGAAAAAAATTGTGAATCAGAGACAAGGAAGATGGAAGGGATAGCTAATAGGTAACTTGAATAATTTTATCCAAAATTTCAAAGGGTCCTACAAACTAAAGGGATAGTTTAGAAGACTTTTCAAATTTAATTAAACTTTTATATAGTCTAACATGTATAAAACTTTATCTCCTACTTGGAATTCATGTGGTGTCATTTTCAAATAAGCATAACTCTTTAGAATATTAGAAGTAACCTCTAAATTATACCTTATTGTTTCCATTTTCCTATCATAATCTTGAAAAACATTAAGACCAATAACAGTCCTATTTTATAAACTTTCTCATCCAATTGGATTTCTACACTTACAGCCATACAAATATTAGAAAGGATCCATTTTAATCATTGAATGTTATGCATTATTATAAACAAATTAAACCAAGTGTAAATAATCTTGCCATTTAGATTGTTGATCTATAACATATATTCTTAACATGCCTTCTATGACCTGATTTAATCTTTGCATCTGACCATCCATTTTCGTGTGATAAGACAAACTAAACTTCATCCTTGTAATAAAATTGGTAGTCAAAGAGGTCCAAAACCTTGAAGTAAAATTTTTATCTCAATATAAAATAATAAATTTAGGCATACCATGTAATCATAATATTTATTTCATAAACTATGAAACAAACACAAATGCATCATCATTCAGGTTTCCATCAATGAAATGACCAACTTTTGTAAATTTATCTTTTACAACCATAATCGTATCATGTTTGCTTTTAGATTTTGGCAAACTAACTATGAAATCCAAAGAAATTACAACCCACTTACCTCATGTTACATCATGAAGGTATAATAATCCTCCTAGATGGCAATGTTTACATTTCACATATTGGCATTCCAAGCATATTAACATCAAGTCATCAATTTCATGTTTCATTACAGGCCAATAATACAACCATTTTATTTTATGAGTCATCTTTGTGACACCTAGATGAGAAAAATGAGGTTCTGCATGCACTTCTTTTGGCAAAAATTTTCTTAAGTCACCAGACTCAGGTACATAAATTCTATTTTTATGTCTAATTAAACCCAAAAAATCAAGATAAAAATTAAAAAAAAATCTTTTCAACATGTTTGTCAGCCAAATTTGCACTTACATCTTGGAAAAAAATATTAGAATATTATTGTTCTAATAATTTAGTTCTATAATTATTATATAGAATGGATAAGGTAGCAAGATATGTTCATTGATTGAGTATATTGACAACACTATTCTACTTACCTTTCACATATGAAATAATCATATCAAAATTACCTAAAACTACTAGCCATCTAAGCTAGTGTACATTCAGATGATTCTGGGTAAATAAATATTCTAAGCTATGATGATTAGATTTTACTTTAAAATGCTTACCCAATAAAAAGTGTTTCCATTATTTCAAATCATGAATTATGGAAGCAAGGTCAAAGTCATGAGTGGTTTAATTATTCTCATGGTCTTTTAGATTCTATGACTCATAAGCTGCAACTGAATCATTTTGAGTTAGGATGCCACCTAGGAATTCTTTAGATGCATCAACCCATATTTAAAAATTTCCATTTAGATCTAGTACAAAAAGTATAGGTGCAAAAGTCAATAAATATTTAAGATTCAAGAAATCTTGTTCACATTCCAAATTTCACACAAATCTATTACCCTTATGTTGCAATTAAGTTATTGGGTTAGTCAAATTAGATAAAATTTCAACAAATCTTCTATAATAACGAGTTAGCCCCATAAAACTACCATACTTCATGTACATTTTTAAAAGTAGGACACTCTTAAATAGATTTAATATTTTTTAGATCAATATAAATACAAGCCTTAGATATAATATGACCCAAATAGTGGATCTGAGATTGAAAGAAAGCACATTTAGATAGCTTACTAAATAGTTTGTGTTGTCTTATCCTTTGCAACACTAAGCATAAATGTAGTTCATGTTTAACTAAATTTTTAGAATAGATTAGTATATCATCAAGGAATACTATAAATAACTTATCTAAAAAATCAATTAATACACCATTCATTAAGTTCATAAATATATTAGGTACATTAGTTAAACCAAAAGACATTACCGTAAACTCGTAATATCCATACTTTATTCTAGAAGTAGTCTTATGGATATCTTTATCTTGATCCTTGGCTAGTGATATCCTGATATCAAGTCTATCTTTAAAAATATACACACACATTTTATTTAATCAAATAGATAATCTATCATTGGAAAATGATAATGATTCTTAATGGTAACCTTGTTAAGCACGTGAAATTCAACACATGATCACAAGGTTCCATCCTTATTTTTCATAAAGACAATAGGCACACTAGATGGTGATACACTTAGCCTAATACTTGCATTTTTAGTAGTTCTTGTAGTTGATATTTCATCTCCTAAAAATATACTACATTCATATGATAAGATGTTTTATATGCAAGGGCTACCCCTAGAGCTACATTAATAGAAAAATCAAATTCATGTTTAGAAGGCAAACCAAACAATTTATCTAGAAAAACATAAAAAAATTATTACAAAAATAGATATTCCTTAAACATTGATTCTATTTTAGGTACAGTTTGTTACATCAAAAGAGTATATAACTTGAAACCTTTACATATTATTTTCTTTAGCTGTAAAGCTCATAATTAGCTTACATATTTTTTATTTTAGAAAATCTTAAATTTTTACATGTTTTTCCAAATCATTACAATAATATATCACTTTGATACAATAGTCCAAATTGGCTTGATGTTGCTATAACCAATCCATGCCTAAGATAATATCAAAATATTTGAGAAGAGATAAAAATAAATTAACTTAGGCCTAAAAAACACATAAGTCTAAGCTTACTCACTCAAGACACTTAGTAATCGATAATATTTTACTTGAGCCAAACTCAATATCCAAACCATCCTTCAAATTCATCATATTCAACTTGCAACATGTTATTAACATAGAATCCATAAAACTATTAGTTACTCCTAAATCAAACAAAATTGAAAGATAAAAAATATTTATTTTTATTCTACATTCAATAGGATTTGTTTGGAAATACACAGTTCTATTATATATAGTTTCATACACTCTATTATTAGTTGATTAATCATATTTAAGCTTAGGATAATCTTTGTAGTAGTGGTTATCTCCACATTCCTAACATACTAAAATTCTTTGTGGCATCACTAAAATGATAATATCTCTAGTATCAAGCACATTTTGACTACCTTGAGTCATATTTATTTTAAATTTAGCAGTCTTAAAAGAATTTAAATTCTTAAAATTCTTGTTTTTCCCTTGAAATTTATTGAAACTACTCTTACTCTTGGTAAGTCTATGGTTAGATTCAAATTTCTTATAATTATTAGGAGAAAGGGACACATTTTTTTTCTTAGATTTCTACCTATTTTGTTTAAAATCTTATCTTATCTTTTGATGAGCCTTCTTTCTCTTCTTCCTTATGAGTAGATTCAATAACAACACTAGAGTCTTAGGATTGATCATATTCACATCATGCATTAATATTTATTTTAACCCTAGCTTAAATTTAGTTATTTTAGTTTCTTCATCATGTATTTAGTTAAAATGATGAAATAGATTTATAAACTTGTTTTCATACTTAATCACAGTCATATTACCTTATTTCAATAGTTGGAAATCCATGATTTTGTATTATTTGAATCTAAAACTAAGATACATCTTCCTCAACTGCCTTTCAAAAATATGCCAAATAAGAGTCATTACTTGGTAACCCTATAAGTAACATAGATGGTTCCATTAAAGAGATTTATCTCCTACTAAGTAATAGGTATCTACCATTTCCTTCACATTAGAGGACATGTTATGTAGATTAAAATACTTCTATAGGTGTACTTACCATGCATCATCTACATCACCTAATTCCTCACCTAAAAGGTTGGTGGAGGCAACTTATTTAGATATTTAATGATATGATCAACCACATTACCAATGTTATTCTTAATTTTTGGTTCATCAACTTGCCTTTCACCTCTAACTAGAATTTATTTAGTTAAAACACCTTCTAAATTATTCAAACTTTATTCTTGGATGTCTAATTTACTTTGAAGTGAATTTAATACAGTTAAAATTTCATTAAAAACTACCTCCTAGTTAGAATTGGGATTGTTTTCCTCATGGTTAAGGGCCTCAACATTATTACTAGAATTATTAAGAGGTGGCTCCTCTCTCTCAATAATATTATCTATATGACGTTGACCTCTTCCTATACCTAGGTTAACATTTATTGGGTTATTATCTATTATTCCAGACTTTATCCTCACCATCCTATGGTGAAACAAATAACAACTCATCATAAATCAAAATTAAATATTTCCCAAATATCCCTAGAGAATTAAATCATTTTGTAATACCAATATGTCAGAACCACAATTACATATTATATATATAATATGAATAACAATATCAGAATGAATTTTAGAATGAAAATGTAATGAGATCCATAACTATGTTACAATATCAAATCTTACTTGTTATTAAATTCTAAAGTAGATTCTTATGATAAAAATATAATTTCATTAACTTCTTTTTTCATTAAAGGATATGAAGGAGCTTGTTAAAAGTATTCAAATAGCCTATTCCAAACATGGAGCATTTGATCGTAAATCAAAATATGCTTTAGATAGGAATAGCCATACCCTTTTTAAAACCTTGCATGAAGTATATTATTTATAAATTACCTTCAACATATGTGTGAGGTTCACATAATATTATATTAATTAATTTTAATGAATTATTTAGAAGCTACCCAAATAGTCGACTATAATTAATAGTGCTTAATAATTTCATAGTGAAATGATTGTCTTCTAAAATAATTTATTTAGAATATGTATACATTTTTAATTAATTAAGTAATTATCATATCTAAATAATTATCATACATTCTACCAAGTTATTACAACTCACTCATAAGTGTTATACTTAATATAATCCATTGAATTAACCAATTATAATATAAGGATTTCATTTTGCTAAACTGAATAGTTACATTCTAAAATATTTAATGAATTATTAACAAATTTCATAAGTTAAACCATCTTTCACATGTTTATAAAGTATATAGTGATTTTCTAGGTTCCTTAAAACATAAATTTTAACTACACTAAAATATTGTATTACAATGCTTAACACAAGCAAAACTATTTAAAGAATAATGTCACTTATATTTTTACAAACGTAAGGTTAATTATAATGGAATCATTCAAAGTAACTTGTTCTACTAACATTATGTTTTAATTCCCCTATTCTAAATGTAATAAAATAATCATGTCATACTCATATTAGCTTTTACAACCAAGTTCAAAGGCAATTACTTATATCTTTAAATAACCAAGTAATTTGAAACCACAATACCAATAATGTATAATTGCAACCAACGAAATGAATACAATTTCAGATTATGAGTCAAAGCTAACCAATATCATATATCAATTCAAAATTTTACAACTTTCTAATCAAATCTATGAAACTATTTATTCTAAATAAGTGTCTAACTACCAATACATGATAAAGACCGCATATTTATGTTCTTCTATCAAAAATGTTAATGAAATAATATAATTTCATATTTAAATGGTAATAAAATATTAAACATATAATCAAATGATAAACTACTATCATATAATGGACTAAACCTCCATGATCTCATACATCTCTTTGTATTGAGTACAACTATGATGAATAACATGAATTACAATTGTAAATAATTACATAACAATATTATTTCATGTACAACCAGCCTTCACAACTTAAAGTAATAATAAATGAACCAAATCATTTAATGCAAATCAAAGAAGCTAAATACACCTTGCCATTCCTAATGAGCCCAACCATAAGTGGCCTTAGACCACCCCAACCATTAGTTGGATATAGATTAGGGTAAAAGACAAATAGTGGAGAAAAGATAATGAAATGAATTGCATTTGAGAGCATTTAAGAAAATGATCAACATATATATAATGAACCACATAAACAAACCCACCAAGATCCACTAACTTCATACTTGATTATGACTGCATCTTATTTTTCTAGATTATCAATTTATGGGCCATATTTTATTCAATAATATAACATGGATCATAAATCCTTATTCCATAATTTATTTGTGAATCATCTTTTTATATGCACTTAAGATATATTAATGAGTTAAAATTAAACTCATAAAAAGAAGACAATAGTTTCATCCAATTAAAAATTATTAAATTAAACAATTAGGTAAAGATATAGGTCACATTTTTGTCAAAATAGATTTTACCAAAAATAATAAAATAATTAATATCAATTATAATTATTAAATCAATCATAAAAATTAAAAATAATCAACAAATCAATGTTTTCAAACATAAATCAACTTAATAATGAACTAAAATAATTTCCAACATCATTACCAAAATTATGCCACTAATTTCAACATGATTTATACAAACCCAAGTTAACCCAATAATGACCCATAATAAAAAAAGCATAATATATCATGCATACAAAATAAATATAATAAAATATTATTTTTCCATAAAACCCTACAAATCATTTTGAACCCCCATGGAAACTCATTATATCATTGCTTCCAATGTATGGCCAAGGTTTGAAATAACTAGTAAGCTAAATTCAATTATTATTTTATAAACCAAACTTCATTCAAGTTAGGATTTTTGAAATATAATTATAAATCAATAGCCCAACATATTAAAAAAATAACTTTGTTATATCCATTCAAATCATCTAGGGTTTTTGAGTCATAAAACCAAATATAATCAACACACATTCACTAAAAAAATTCATAACCTCTTCTTTTAAAAATGACTTCACAATGGAACAAAACCCAACCACCAAGAAAACATATATGCAATGAGTATATACCCATACATAGTCATATACAAAAATTAAATGAACATAAATATCAAGCATGACACACTATATGAATTCATAAAAATCCATACTCGAGATGTCTATTCCCACCATGTATCAAATAGAAAACCAAAAGCTTAGATCCTAGTTAGGGTTTTATCCAAAAACACAATAACATAGGGCAAAACAATGCTAATGTTTATGGCTAAACCATAACTTGTTTTAGCTTTAAAAAACCCACTTTTAAAATTAAACACAAAATTTAAAAATATTTCTTGGATTCTAGAAGTTTACTATAGAATAAATATTCTCTTCTCTTATAGTCTCCCAAAGTTCTATGCAAAACCAACACCAAAAATCCCCACACATCTAACAAAACTAGTCAAATAATATATGGTAAACCAAATCCTAGTTAACTCTACTAAATTATTGCTTGGTCATCAATATCAATGATTAAAACTATATTTCAAGATCCTAAAAAATCTTATTCAAAAATTATATTACATTACCCTTAGTTGTGATGCCAAAAAATTTAGTAGAGTCTCCCCAAGGTAGAGAGCTCTTCCAAAAGGCTGAGTCTAAATGAACCCAATAAAACCTAATAACCAAAAGAAACATCTCAAACACTTTAAATGGTATCTTGAGCCAATGCCATGACTCTAAAGTCATATGTCATAACAAAACACATCAACTAATTACCAATGCCCCCTAGGTGTGTCGACCATCAAACAACCTAAGCATATGCCCAAGTGAAACTTGGCTATCATAAAAATGCCAAATGGAAAAAAAATAAGGGTCTATTAAATGTTTAAACATTAATGCATAATCCTAAAACATATAATAGATAGGACATGTCCATAATTTCCTACAACCATAACATGATTATTTTTAAACATTAACTCAAACATCATCAAGATAACAAAACAAGGTAATAAGTCATCAACAATCAAAATGACTAAGAATACATAAGATATATACATGATCAAATTCCTTATCAAATTCTATAGTCATGGATTCAATGAAAAAAATAAGAACTAGAATTATGAAAATGATGATATCAACAAGAGGATAACAGTCACCAAAATAATTATGACATGGCAATGTGACAATTCTCACAATTAGTAACATTAAGTAAATAAAGATGTTTGAATAAATGTCAAAACCAACTAAAATAATATAATATTGAAATTGAACATAAAATAATAATAAACAACATTTAAATTATATAAAACCAATGATTAAATCAACAATATCAAGAATATCAAACTTTACAATGAAATTCATTGTTTCATTTATCCATGTTATTTATCCATATTTCCCTGCTGCTCAAGGCCAAACATGACCTAGCTTAGGTACTTATCTTTGTAATTAAAAAATAGACTTTCAATAGTATCTAGACATCTAAGTATAATAAATATAATAACAACATTTAAATAATACATCTAACTAAATAATAAATCATTATGCATTAAGTATAAATATCCAATATTGTAATGAAAATTTAATCCACAATTGTCTTGGAAATAATAATAAAAATCTATAAATGTATATCATAGAAATGTAACACCACATTAAATAAAACAAAACATGTCTCAAATAGCTCACAACTAAACTATATCAGCATAAACAAATTAAATGTAGGTTATTTAGGGCCATGATAAGCATATTTCATAACTAAGACTCAAATATGGTGTAACTAAATCATTATATCCTAGTTTAATTACACAACTAAGCCTTATAAATAGTTCATAATTGAGATTATTAATAAATTTAAATAGTGTTTATTAATGAAGGAAACCTAATCTTAGCCTAAATGTCACTAAACTAGATTCACAATACTGATTCACATACTAACACAACCAAAGCTTTCATAACTTGCTCTTTACCCAAAGGGTATAACCACTATTATGCACTAGATTTTTACCCAAGAAATTGAAAAATTATTTATTTTCCTACTTCATTTTATTTAAATTTAAAGTGATACCTACTTAAGATGCATCTCAAAATTTACAAACAAATATCACATATATTGAAATCTTAAAACTTCAAGATATCACCTAAACCCTATAAAAACTTCACCATAAACACACACAAAAAGTGTTTCCTATTTAGTAATCGAGTGGGATCAAAGATTATACATAAATGAAGAAAATACTAGATCTTTAAAAAAAACTTGAGCACTGGTAAGAACATGAATATTTACTACTTTCATACTAATATCCCTATTAGATAGTGGCATTAAAACATCATACAACTAGGTTAATTCATTAATAAAATATACCAAAGTATATACAAGTGTTCTAAGATCATATGAAGTAATCATATCACTAACTAAATTATATGTTAGGTACAATAAACATACATAATTTAACAATTTTTTATAAATAATATTTAATTATTTTTAGAAAAGTACTATGTTAGTGGTTGCATCATTAGGTGAGTAAAAATATTGTAGTTGTGTGAAATATTATTAGTGATTTGGTAGAACAAATCATGTATCAATTTGGTAAATGGTTAATAATTATAAAGTTGTTAAAATAACTTACCTATAGTTTAGGAGAGTGGTTTGTGGAGTTATAATAGGCCATATACATAGCCTATTTATATGTAAAACATATTATTCATTAATTTTGAATTGTGAATGATTGATTGAGAAAATATTTGTGTTTTGAACCTTTATCTCTCACTAAATATGGTGTAAAAACTATATTTTTTATCAGAATAGGAACCCTGAGGGAACTCTCTATAAACTCAGGACTTTTTCATCACAAGGTATTGTGAGTGAAGACTAAATAAAATTACATTACCATTGGAAAGGCCTTCTTTATTTGTGGTAGTGCTAATGTAGTGTAGACCACTATAGGGTCTATTGGCACTCTAAAATATTTTTGTAACTAATAATAAAAAAATTGAGTTTGGTTTAGTAGATCTTTGTTTAAGGAGTGAAGGGAGTTTTGACAAGTCTATTTGAGTAATGTACATCTATTTAATTTAGTTGTGCGGTGACATAAATTTATCAATTTAATATCTCTATCTTAAAAGGGTTTTGACACATTTGGAAAAGTGTATTTGCATTGGCATTTTTTTTAAAAGATGCATTATTGTGACTCAATATTTAGTTGCATTTTATGAGAGGTATCATGAGCTCTCTAAACCATGATCTGATCAAAACCTTACTAAACTATATATATATGTGAATTGAATTCATTATTATTTCATATTGGATGGGAAAAATCCATAACTACACTATGATTTTTGTCATTCATGATACTAATGCACTAACCTACATATGGGTTTGAAACCTACCTTGGATTCAAAATCTTCAATATTTGTAAATATTTTTTTGTGAATTAAACTTGAATAAGGGTCTAAGGTCTTCCATCTCCCCTTCAAAATTGGATCCATTATCTTCTCTTTTTCTATCTACCTCTGATTTCACCAAGTCATACTACTCTCCACCATTGATATCATGGTTAAATCTCAAATCTAGTCCCAACCCAACAACCAGATATATTAGATTTCACATAAGGAGATTTTTATAGCTGATATTTATGCTTATCATATTTTTAAATCCTTATCCAAAACATAAATTATTTTTTGCTTCTCATGTGCAGCTAATAAAAAAAATTGGTGAATGTGAGTAGAGATTTCGGGGCTTATCCCATGAGATCTAGATGACAAGTTAATTTTGTCTTTGATCTATTTTTTATTTCTATATCCCACAGTTTTCATTTCGTCTTAAATTTTTATGTAATGATTTATTTGGAGCCTATGAACCTTACTATAAGGTTTATCACCCTTATATTAATTTGGAATGTTAACATTCCTAAATAAAGTATAACATATTATCATAATTCAATAACCCAAATTATATTAACCCATGTTCAATGCTCAATCAAAAAACACTACTATTATAGATGATAGAATGAGAATAACTTCAAATGCTTGATAAATCCATAAAATTTCATGATTATTATATGGGTAAATGTTTTTACATTAATTAGAGTATGATAAAATCTGATTCTAAGTGTGACAAAATATTATTCATCTGAATTATTGGTTTTATATCCAAAACAAGAGGACTTTAACTCAAGAACTAGTTTTTTAATAATAATAATTGATGGAAAGGCCATAAAATATGTTGATAAAAATGTCATACATCAAATAAAATTAGAATATATATATATATATATATATATATATATATATATATATATATATATATATATATATATATATATATCAAAAAATATTTCATTATTCAAATAACACAAAAGATATAATTTTTTTAAGAGATAGGCCACACAAAAGTTCATTATAACACACTGAAAAAATGCTTACCAAAGAGACCATACTTCATATTTATCCCTTATGAGTTAGTAACGTCATAAAAATATTTACTCAAACCTTAATTAACACACAATTCAATAATATAATCATTTACTCTAGTAGAACCATTAAAATATAGTAAATGCATGAATCTATTGTGAATACAATGATTTTTTTCATTATTTTTTCCATTCTATGCACATGCCACTACAATAAATAAAATATATTGGAGAATATTTTCCATGGATGTATTTTAATAACCTTCTCAACAATCATATCAAGTTTTTCACTTTCATATATTATAGTTTCTATCAATCTACACTTTATAAAATAAATATGAAATAGTACGTCAACATATAGCTATAAATTCCATTTCCCTTATAAGCTGATAAATATTTCATTAAATCCCAAAAAAAAAATAGCAAAGATTAATTAACTTAAATCCAACCTAAACATTTTACCTATTAATTATGATGTTTTATGTCATATTATTAAAACGTTAAACCTACATATATATATAACATTATTTGCACAATCTTCAACATTAAATGGGTACACACTCATTTGTGTGTGCCACTAAAGTACAATACATTTAATTTTAGATTAATTAAAATGAATTATTATACATTACAAAAACATTAGGTTTGAAAAATAGCAAGGATCATGAATATATTAAATACTTCACATTGAATTACTCTATGATTGATGTTTATCTAAAGGAGGATTATAAGTAAAGTTACTCTATAGTTTGTTTGATGAACAAATTATTCATAAAATTAATTAGGAATAATTTTGGTTTAATCCCCTAATTTATCTTAATTCATGTAATAGTTATTAAGTTTCCTTAGGGTCCTCATTAAAATTTTGTTTAATCGCAAGAGAAACCTCTAAGTCTAATGAAAGAGATAAATAACCCTTATTCCATTCTTACTCATATTTTACCATATGGTTTAAGATATTATGTTAGATAGTTTAAACCACTACATCTATTTTTTACTTATTAAAATTTTTAACTTTAATAAGTCATTAAATAAAAAGTAATATTAAAATACACAAACAAGATTTTCAATTATCATATATTTCTCATAATCAACTTAACTCAATTAGTATTTTGATAACTACTTAAATTCTAAAAATCCATACATATTTAAGTAATATATCATCATTTTCATGATTATCCAATATTGTACATATCAATTTAAATAATATTCATTTTATTAAATAGATTTATTTAAATAAATCTAGAAGTTAAAACATTATTTAATAATATATTAACTTATCTAAAAAATAAATTTATACTCATGCATATTTTATCAGGAATAATATCAACTCATTTATTAATTACTTAATTCTATAATTAAATAATTATAATAAATAAATTTGGAATACAAAATATTAACAAAGATCATCTGAAGTAATTAGTAATTACTTCAAGGAAAAAATATAAGAACAAAGTTGATTTTATTGTATTAGTAAGGGATTCACCTAAATTGAAAAATAAGATACAATCATCCAAAAAACCAAAATATTATGATATCTTCATTAACACTTCATATTTCCAATAGTTATGTATATGATAGCAATCTTTCCCTAAGATATCTTATTTAACTTTAAGTATTCACAAAACACATATCAAAGTGAATAATAAATAATTATACTAGTAAATGCTTAGGTTATGAATTTCATTATATAGTTCACATTTTTATTCCATCCAAAGCTTTCATGTTTGAAAACAAGGTATGAAAACAAAATATGATGAAAATTTTATCAAAATTAATTATCATTGCTATAATAGTATATAAATGCATTCACCAAGCTACATGAAGACTAAAGTGATCTAGTTTTTACAATGTTCAATATGCCAAAATTTGGTAAAGTATACAATAATGAAAACACTTCATTCATTGGGCCTTCCACTAAATAATACAGTTTCCATAGAACTAATAGTTCTACTAGAAACTAAACCAAGATTCCTTATGCCAAGAACAAAAAATAATCTACAATACTAAAACAAAAAATCTTAATTTATTATCTAACACTACTCTTCTAAACAATATTATTATCTTAAACATAAAAAATGTGATTGCATAGCTATACTAATGAATACAGAGTTAGATATGGAATAGTTACTTGAGCATAACATAAAAAATTAATAAGGTCATTCATAACACTTTTTTCATTTTAGGAAAGAGATGTAACTAAAATGTTTGGTACAATCAATTTCATAAAGGCATCAATAAGTAAAGACTCGTACACATTATTTGGATAAAAAATTAAGCCCACTCTTTATGTTAATTTATTATAATAATTAATGTATACTCAAAATATTACCAAACCACAAAAATGTGTAGTTAGAGTATAATTACTCTACTCAATATACAACTAGTCTCAAGCCATGTGAAATGATCATCATAGTCAAGTAAATGACATAACAAGGCATGTAATATTATTGACCTAGTGAGGTCATTCCATTATATGTTTGATTATTTATAAAAATACCATTCTACATTTACCATATATTAACCCTAATCAATTGTAATACAATAAACACTAGGTTTAAAAATAGAGTTAAGGTCAAGTTACTCAAATTTTTCATTGACATCGATAAATATAAAATAACAAAAAAGATACTAAAAAACCATGTTGCATTCACATAACTAGAATAAAATACACATAAATAATTTTTCAAATCATGATTATATACAATAATAATAGTCCTTTTATAACTAGACACTCCAATGAACCTTAAGAGATAGGAATAAAGTATTATAATTATTTTAGTCATGGAACTACTTATTACAAATAATCCATTTAATAGGCTAAAATCCAAGGTGCCTTTGAAACACATAAAATAAAGTTAATTCAAACAATGATACAATCCAACAATTACTAATTTAGCACTAAAATATACAAAAGGAAGTGTTAGATCTTCCACCATTTTTTACTACAAACCATTTCATTGAGAAACCATATACAAACAGAAAACTTAGAATAGCATACCAATTTCATGTAAGGTTTTAGATATAAATATTAATCATATAATCTATTATAACCACCAAATTTAAAGGATGAAAAAATTACAACATTAACAGAAAAGTAAATGTACAATAATTTTCAAACAAAGATTACAATGCATTAAAAAAATTTACATCTATAAGGATTGTATGAAAGATAATAATCATAACTCTCATATTCTATTGATAATATGTCCTATCTAGCATCTATAATAGACTTGTCCCTACATCATTTTCCACCAAAAAATTACACATAAATGTTCCTAAGAAGTAATGCCATTGGTCTATTAAAATTAATTGCATTAAACATTTTAACACATTTTGTCTAGATCATTAACTAATATATAATATATTATTCAGTAAAAAAATAACAAGTATATTTCAATAAATCTAAATAGTAGACTTGAGTAAACCAATATTAATCATAGAAAAACATAATCCTATTTTTTTAATTAGCTTACATGACTATAAATAGTTTACAAATATGTATGTTCCATGTAATAATGGTTCTTCAAGGATTCTAACATCTACCAATAGCTCATACACACATTACAATAAATGAGTTTTTTAACACAACTAAATTGATATAAAATGTCATAACAACAACATTGATCTTCAATAAAATAATCAATAGGGTGAGATATGATTAATTTTCATTATTTTACACTCCTAAAACCTTGTACAAAGTAAGTGGAATAACAATATTTATACAATCTATTATCCATAGTAGCATGTATTGTTAAATGTTTCAAATCAAATCAAAATAATACATATGGGATTTTTAGCAAAGAGTTGTCTTTAAAAATCTTGGCTCTTTTGATTACACTCCATACTATCCTAATGCATAATCAATAATCCAACATAAGCCAAAATAACTCTAAAAATGTCATTATTAGCATCTCACAAATTCAAACAATACTACATAATTTTTTCATTATATGGGTTAAAATACACTGTTTTTATAGGGATACAACAACCATGAGTTTAAATAGAGTAAGACCCATAGTAAAAAAGCAAAGCCCCATGGGATGAAAAATATAATACCTTCATCTAATATGAATCAAAAATATCCATAAGAAAAAAATGAAGAAAAAATAAATATATCAGATAAAACCCTAAACATAAACTAAAATCTCCTTAGAGCTAAACTTCTCCTATGATGTATCTTATTCTATCTCCTTATTCTTCTCTAGCAACAATTCTTGATTAATTTTGCCTCGGGTATGTTTTTAGGGGCTTTCTAGGGGAGATATTTGGTCTTATTATGAGGGATTATAATGTTCATTTTAACTTTTAGTGTAGGTTGGGTGTATTTAGTATCATCTTATTCTGGCTCAGTAGTGATGTCTTTCTCTAGTAGAGGGGTTCCCATTTTACTTACCTTTATCCAATTCCTTTCTAAGATTAACTATTTTGGATTTCATTTGATTATAATAGTTTATGAGGGAGGCCATGGCCCTCCATATACCCTCTAATTTTTCCAATAAAACCTCGATCTTCTTACTACAGTCCTTGTTAGTGTCTATGGACTACAAGTTTTTGTGTTCCTAGAGCCATCATTCTCTTTCTAGGATATGGTAATTGTTCTAGGCTTTTTGCTCATATAGGTAGTGGACAAAGAAGCCAAGTGTTTGAGGGGGACTTTTAAATTATGTAAATAGGGGAAAGGGTTGGGGGAAGATGAGAGTTTGGGACCTTTCCACTTTCTCTAGAATATTGGATTCATCCTCAAAAGGGTCTTCAGTGAGGGTGTCTTCAATCAAGGTGTCTTCATCTAGGGGGATGGGCTTCCCATGCATGGGTTCACCATGTTGGAAATGAAGAAGAATTATCCCATAGTGTGTGATCTCATTCTTATCACTAATATGATAGGACAGGGTAGTACGTTCCAAGGATTTTAGGAGATAAAATGTTAGACTATTCTTATAACCACAAAAAAAATTTGAGGAAATGGTATGAAAAAATAAAGGTGTACTTACATTAGAGGGTCAAATATTTCATTATCTATAAACATTTTTTTTACCAACATCAATGGACGTTATACAATAAGAAGCTATTCTTCTTAGCATTTATCACTACATCCATTCAAAATTACTTTTATATCAGCTCAAGTTTATATACCTTATCCTTGAATACCTTTGCCCCATCATAGTATATTCTATTCACCTCCATAATGCTTTCTTTAGACACCCCAATATTTATACCCCTTATCCTTATAGTGTGTTTATTCCATACAAGCATGAAATCCTTCAAATGTTCCTTTCCATAGCCCTTGATCCTATACATGAATACTACAAGACCACCTTTGCAAAGATTCTTCCAAAAAATTTATTCCATTGGACTTCAACACATGAAATAGGTTATAATCAATCTATATCACCACCCATTTGTCTCTGGATTCTATTTCTCTTGTTTTATTTTATTTTAACAACAATCCTTATCTTGACCTTTATCTATCGAGATTGTTTGAGATAGTTATTGTTATTGGATTATTGAAGATATGATCTTTGGTAAAATAATTATTATATTATATGGGAGAGGATATCTACATGCCCATGATTAATTTTATCATGTGTGGTCATTTCACTAAACTATTATGACTCATTCAAAGGGTCATTGTTTATTATGTTTAAAAGTTAAGCTGGCATAATGTTAGATCCTTCACACATGACCAGCCTATTAGAACTAACACCAAAGTTGGAAATATAGTTGGTTGAATAATTATATTCATATAAAACATGAATAATGGATAAATAAACAAATGTTAATATTACAATTTGGGCATCATCAATGATGGACTTAATGGTGTGAGAGGGGGTATTTTTCTTGATAAATTATTGAGGATGTTGAGCAAGTTTCCCTCGATGACCAACCTAGAAATGATGGAATGAAAAACAAGTTATATTCCCTAAAGGGTAGCCATAGTTTAATATGCATGGTTGGTTTGGTGGCCCAAAGGGCCTATGTAGGCAATAACCACTTTCCCATCTTGATCCCTGATAACACCCCCCCCCATATTACCTAGGCTACCTTTTGAGGATATATTGAAATTAAGTTTCATCCACCTAATAAAGGGGCATAAACAATTGGTATATCACCTTAAATCCATGGACTTGATAGTTTCCATGACTTTGCAGATGTTCCAAATGCAAAAAATGGAAGACATGGTAGGGGGTAATTAGCCTTGTCCTTAAGAGGAAATGCACTCCAAATCTCTAAGATTGAGGAGAAAATGTCAAAATATGGAGAAGTAAGAACAAATATTGATGAATATGTATTCATTCCTCACCTTCCAAATGCCCTAGATAAAGTGGGGTAGAGTGAGGTACCACAAGAAAGATAGGGAAGGAAAACCATAGGGTGGTTTCCATTATAGAATTAGTTCCTACAGAGAGATGGGATGTACCTAAGAAACAAGTAATCACTGAAGTATGATATCCATGATAAAAGATATAAAAGGTAACTCCAAGGAAACATATCTGATAGATGCTTTTGAATATTGATAGAGGGAACCAAGGTTGGGAATGGTCATTCCTTGATTGACTAAACTATTGGTAGAAAGAATCATATTATTTGCCACCAATCAAAAAAAGATATTAACCTTGGGTGTGAGATGTTTGATCCAAATGGGATACCAAATATACCATTATTGTTCAAGTTAATCTAAAATTAAAACCCTATAATTACTAATATGTGTTTGACATTTTTCATTGAACTTTAATTATTCAAAAAATGCATACTAAGGTGAATAATAATAAAAATCAATTTTTAAGTGCTTAAGTTATGAACTTAATTTCAAATTTAATGGTTTCATTCCATATAATATTTCATATTATAATACAAGTTATGTATGAAACACAAGATTCAAAATTTATCCAAACTAATTATCACTACTATAGTATTAAATAAATTTAGTAACCAAGTTACATGAAGAATACGGTACACGAGCTATTACAATGATCAATATGAAATGAATAGTAAATATATAACACAACTTTTTATTTGGTTAGGTTTCTAATTAAAAATTAATTTCCCTTATCACTTAGTAGTGATATTGGAAACTAAACACAAATTACTTATGTCATGCATAAAATATATGCTACAATATGTCATATCCCACAAATGGGACATTTTTGGAACCTTGTGACAACATTATATGATGATTTATTTGATCTACTATTTTTTAAATGTTATATATTTATAGTAAGTTTATGTTGATGATAAATTTTAAGTATTTTTTATTTGATACATGTGTTTTTGATGTTATTTCATGGTTGTAGGTACAATCAAATGTTAAGATAGCATAGAGGGTGGAAGAGTTTGAATAACTAGCAAAAAAATAGTGTATATATATATATATATATATAAACAAATTAAGTGAAATAAATAAATTATAAATTACACAATTCCCTCATTTGTGTTGTTCATATTGTGTATATGTGTGATGTACATAATTTTTTATTATTGTAGTTTGAGTGGCCTCCTTTGGCATGGAGCGAATTATACACATTATTTCTTGCATGATAATTTGTTTAGACATAATGTTAGTTTAGGGAACCATATTTATTGGTTATAATAAAATGTTAAAATGATGACGTCCTTTGTTTGGCATTTTTATACATTAACTTTGAGTTATGTTTTGGAATTGTTAAGTCATTATTTGGTATTGAAAAATCATTATTTAGAATGAAGGCCTTTATTAAGTCCATGGAAAGGATAATTATTATGTTTATTAAGTCTTGATTAGGTCAAGGTATTTGATTATGTTTAATATAAAGTGAAAAAATTGGTTTTGTTTGAAGTTTTGACATCAACATACATTAGAATGGAAGATTCAGGGTAAACATTAAGGATAAAATAAGAATGTGTAATAAAGCAAGTTACTTGCTACACAAATCCCACTACCATAAGCATTAACATGATTTAATATTTGGAATCTATGATTCTAACTATGATGGTTACTTTATAAGAGAAATTTATTCTATTTAAATTGGGTTTTTGGTAATTTTACAAACATAGGAATAAGAAGAAATAAACACACGAGTTGTAGAGAAAAAGGACAAGAAAGAGGAAAAATTGTGGTCTTTAGATCTAGTGAAATTTTTTGAGGTAAGTGAAATCTTAATATTTTCTTCCTAATTTTTATTATACCACTCATAATAAATGATTTAAATTGATAATGAAAAATGGCACTCTTTAGGGAACCAAAAATCAGTTTTTTATAAAATATTTGGGTTTTTCCTGACCCCCATTCCCCCGTTTGGTTCTCTAAAATAGACACTTAGTTATTGTTATGTGTTTGATATTTTACATTGCCTTTATAATATAGGAAAATTTCTAACTATTGTGTCCATGGAATTAATTTTTAGCACTAATGGTTTCATATCAGGGTTATCATCACCTCACCCATTGATGGCATTATGGGTGAATGAATTATTGAATATGACTCTTAGTTATTTTGGTAGTTATCATGTAGGGTTAAACCTAGTAATTATTATGCTATTAGTTTTTACGTACCACTATTATTATTTTTTGTGTTATAAATCTAAAGTTATTGATAGAATATTTATCATCTTGTACATTTCTCTTTTGTACGTTTACATCTTTGTGCCTCTATTTGAATAACTCTTACAATCTCATGATCTATGGATGTGGTGGTAAGGATACTAAAGGCCAGGCTCATATTGATCTCCTTTTTTTCCTTTAGTGATTACACAATGGAATATCAGATGTAATTTTGATATAATTAATGATTATATAATAAATTAAGGTTTTGAATTAGGGCATTGCTTGTGTAATGTGTGTTAATGAGTTGATGAGGCACTATGGTATTGTTGATTTCCCTATTGAGTCTAAAATGGAATCAATTTTAATAATTATTAGTATTTATATTGTTTTTTATACTTTTATTTTATCCCATTTGATGTAAACATAAGAACCTTGGAATATAATGTTATACTAGCCAACTCTGAGCTTGGAAAATGTTTGGCAATAACAGTTTTTCAAATATGCACTAACACAAGTCATTATACAATATATGAATGAAATTATATAAATAATCTCTATCCTATGAATTATATTTTAAATATATGTAATTATTTCTCTATGAGATATGAGTATCAATTTTTTTTGGCATATTGAAGTCATCACATTGTTAAAATAAATCTATACGTGATTTTTTTATCGAACTAGAATATGAGTATGCAAAGTATTAGTAATTTAGTTCCTTGTTTAGAATTGCATATAACATGACTTCAAGACATTGCATGATAAATTTACATAAGTTAATTTTATGAACTCATATAACTTTTAATCTTAAGATAAATCAAGTTATTTAATGAACTAATATTAGTATTATTTTTTGTCTACAAATAAGATATGATATTGTAGCTTCTCTATTGCATCTAATTGCATGGTTCAAGTGATTTTATTTTTATGTGAAATTTTTTACGTGACTTTAATTTGTGATGAGATATTAAGTTTGTATCTAATTTGGATAATTCATAGGTATTATGATGTAGTTTTATTGAATCTTGTTTATGCTCAAACTATCAAATTTCATGCAAATATCTATTCTTCCTTATAACTCAAATCATATACTAATTCCCAAAAAATCATTATAATGTTATAATTTATTATCTAGTAATATATGTTCCATACATTAGGGTAAGTGCAAAAATTTTGGGGATAAAAACGGGCTTTCCCATGGACATTTTTTCCCTAAAATTTTAAAAATCTAAACTTTTATAGATGATTTGAGATGCCTACACCTAAAATTCAATGATGGTATAAGAACATGAATTGTGCTATTTTCCAAAACTTTATTTTTAAAAAAGGGTTAAGTATAACTAAGTCAAACATCTTAAATTTGAATAAGAACTCCTATTTTTTAATAAAATAGAGTAGATAGATGATTGTGTGGCCCATAATTATTTGAGCATTGTTTAATATTTTTTGAAACATTTTGGTGAATATTTAGATAACATCTAGTTTTTAACCTATATTTTTTTAATTAATTTTGAAATTAAATAGATCCCAAAAATTGATAAAAAAAATTTGATAGCTAGCCATATGACACCCCTAACTACCTCAAAAAAATGAAGTTCATTTTTCTTATAATGTGTGTAGAATTAGACCTAGTTTATGACCATGTAATTTGTTTTTCACTTGGATTAACAAAATAAAATTTACATAAACATGAATAAGCATGTATATTTATGGTATTTAGTGGACTAATAAAGGTATAGATATAAATCAACATGGTTTGAACCCTTAAAATAGTCCAAGAATTATAAAAACCATATATTTTGAAAGAGGATAGCATTCTCATTGTCATGGTAATAATATTTTGAATTTTTTTTTTGAAATCCATAGTGCATTTGGTGATGGAAGTTTAAATTTTTCTATATCAAAACTCTCAAACACGATTATAAATTGATAGGTCTAAGCCTTTTGCTCAAGAATCCAATACATTTTTGAGACAAAAATCTTGATTTTTTGAATTAAAATTTCAATAACCTGTACATGATTTAATGCATAATATTTATAAAATGTACATATTATTAGTAATATGTACACATTATAAGGAACACATACACATTATTATTACCTTTCACCTAAAATCATGAAAACATCTATAGGAAGGTAATATTTACATAAATTTGATATTTACTAAAATAAATTTAAGTATAAGTTTAAACTTAAAAAAGTATAAGATTAAATTTAAAGTATTAATTTAAATTTAAACTTATATTTTTATAAATGTAAACTTATAATTTAAATTTATTTTATTAAATATAATAAATTAGGGTCACTGTACATTTGATAGAGTTGGTCTCATAGCTTCACACCTTATGATGTTGAAAATAGTTTTTCAAAATCTAGTTTGGTCAGTGCTTAGGCATTTTCAGGGTTTCTATATAGAACATATGGATTTCAAGGCATAAATTTAAAATTCATGTCCATTTTTGTTAAATAGAGTGATTTTTCTGGTTTTTGTTCCTTCTAAATTGCTTCCTAACTTTCTATAATTCCTAAGTTTATTAAAGTTGAATTTTTTAAACCACTCACTTTGAACGTGATCCAAAGTCATTTTTTGTAAACATAGTCATTTTTTAGGTTTTTTTTCCTTCCAATTTGCTTCTTGACATTTATAATAGTCCTAGGTTTATCAAAAGTAAATTATTAAAACCACTCACTTTGAACATGATCCAAAGTGGTAGGATTGGGGAAGCATATATCGTATTGATGACTTGCACACATCAAACAACCACTTTGTGTTATTTTCACTTGATCATCATCCCTTCCTCATTTATGATCACTTCCTACCCATAAATCATCACCCCTAATCACTCCCTCATAAATAATCATTGTACCTAACCAATCCCTCATTAAAATTTAGTATCCCTAGTTATATTTAATCACTCCCTTATCATTTCTAATTGCTCCTATATTTACCTTCACCATCCTTAATCATCCCTAATCAATTACTCCTCATCCCTAATTATCCATAATCATTATTTACTCATTATAAATTATCCCTAATCACTCTCTCCTCATCACTCCTCATCCCTAATCATTCCCTCATTGACCTCCACTTTCCCTCATCTCTAATCACTCCCTTATCATCCCTAATCACTCCTTCATTAACCATCACCATCGCTCATCATACCTAATCACTCCATCCTCATCCTTCATAATACCTAATAACTCTTTCCTCATTCATAATCATCCCTAATCACTCATTAACCCTCACCATCTCTCATCAATCTAGCAATGATCCTAATTATCATTAATCATATTTAATCACTCCCTCATCATCTGATGTAAGTAGGCCTCTTATAGGTTTACTCATATATGTCTTCTAGGTCTCCTTTACGCTTTGTAGCCTTCCTTTCTTATTTGATGCTACATATATAACTCTTTATAATAACATGAGGTTCTTTACTCTAAATTTTTTTACTTGTTTAATAAACATGGCTTATTCTTTTTACGTACACCACCTTTATAGGACACAAAAAAAATTATCTTCTCTCAAGCCTTTTTAATTTCTTCTAGATCTTAGAATTTATTTTTATCCTATTTATTATAATTTAGTCCCCTTTGACTACTATTGTATTATTGAACACCTATTTGAATATACTTTCACTTATTTACCTTCTTAGTGACAACCTCGATCAAAATAATTATCCATGTCCATATCAACTTAATTCTTGAAAAAAAAATAGAGTTATGTCATATCAGACATTATTCATTAGGTATGTCACCCTTTATAAAAAGGATTTCACTCAAGACTAACTCTTGATGCACCCAATAGGATTCTTGTATTTGATTTGACACTAGTTAATCTAACAAATAAGCTTCTTCTATTATTTTTACTTCATTCTCATAAAAATGTAAAAAAATAGGATTTATATCCCTCTCACTAAGGTTTGATCAATTTTTTAAGGGGTTATAGATCCAAACTCATATTAAAGGTCATAAATATGACTTCATGTATTAATTTTTACATTACACATGACAAAAAACACATTCTATAGTCTGAGACAACTTTGATTTTAAATAGACTTTGAAAGACTACACATTTATCCTTATTTTAGGCCTATTTTATATTTGTTTAAAAAAATCATAGTCATGAATATATTATATTTTGGGGATTTACAAGTTCTGAACCCACATGGATTGGTTGAGGAACATCTTTAAACACTTAAGTACAAAATTTTAGAGGTTTCTGATGGTTAGATAGAAATATATATGAGTCTTTTTTTACTAACCCTAGTTAATGTTTCACACAATCCTCCAAAAACATAGACCTAAACTCTACACTAGACATATAGACCATTTTCCCACCTCTCCTTCATTCATCTCTTTATTATTAGTTTCTTACTTGATGTCTTCGATCCTTATCATATCCTAGCTTATGTCTAAACTTGGAATTTATTATATTTCATGAACTTAATTCTATCAATAACCTATGACTTATCAAAAACATGTTTTTTTTAACCTTCTACCGACATTGGTGATGTAGGAGCATCCTTCAAAGGAAGACATGTTTTGTGTTGTTTGAGAAAATTTTGATATGATCAAATGTTTTATGGTTAATTATATTTCTTAGGGTGTTTTAATGGGTTTTAGGAGTATTTTAATATTATTTTTAATGTTACCCAAGTATATAGAGGTGCTTAGGTAGGATGTAATTCAAAATTGGCAATTTTCATGCCAATTTGCATAATTTGAATTTTTGAATAATTTTGTCTAGTATAGGTGTTGTAGGAGGATTTTTAGGAGAATTAAAACGTAAAAATGATTGGTGTGACTCCTTAAAGGTACCATGTTTCTAAAATGGTCCTTGAATTCACAATTATATGGTAAAATCAACTTAGGTATATGTTCTAATGTGCATGTTTGTTTATTAGTGACTGTTGGAAGGTCCCAAGGTAGTTAGAGTAGTTGAGATTGATATAAAACTTGTAAGTTTTGATTTGCAGTAAATTATGGAGGAATAATTATAATTTAAAATATTAAATAACCAAGAAATAAATGAAATAAGGATTCCTCATTTTTGAAAATTTATTCAATGGTAGATCTTATTTCTTTGTATATAAGCATTAAGTGACTGTGTAACTTAGAATATTGGTAAAGAAATAAATGGAGAAAAACATTTCAATATTATAATGTATTTTTTAAGTGTATTAAATATTTATTATATGTTTTTTAATTCCTTGTTAACATATTCCTTTGTGAGAAGGACAATACAAACTTGTAAGAGTAGGAAATAACACATGGTCAAATGCATATAATTGTTAGAAGGTGTAAAAGATATGTCAATGGAAATAGATAAGTTTTTATATAGGATATAAAATCTTTATATTTTTTTCAACTTTTTTTATGGAATATAAAATATTTAGACTTTGATCTCGGGCTTTACAGACTGTGTTTGCATACATAGTTAGAGTAATGAACAAGAGATTAAAGTGGAATGGAAGAATTAAGATAGAGTTCCATCAATTGTAAAATTTGTAAGTAATTTTAATATACACTTCTAAATATTTAAATTTTTTTGATAATAGATTGAATAATCATTATTTCAATTATACTCCTCTCGGGTTCACATAGACCTTGCCAACCTTGAACTAGGGTTTTGGAAGAAAAATCCATTTATAAGGAGTTTCCACTAATTAAATTTATTAAAAAAATTTAATTTTTTATGAGTGTATGTAGACCAATACATTTTTAAATTTTCTATTTGATTTTGTATAGATACATATAGTTATAGAAGATTATGTATAACTAAGTGTGAAGAAGGCCTAATTAGGCCTAAACAGAGACCTAAAAATCACTTATAAAAGTGACTTATACATAAATTTAGGTAAAAAAACTTTGTGTAAATTAATATAAGTATATATGGTACTTGATAAAATACTTACTTTCTCAAACCAAGCATGTACGTGTCTTTAATAAGAGAAAAGATCCCAAAAAAGATTAAAAAGGGACCTTGTCAAAGTGAGAGAATTGTATATGTTGAAAGAAGGTGAATTGAAGAGATATTTAAGTTATATAAATGGTATAATAAGACTATAATTATCATGATCAAGGATATAAGAACTATTAAATAATTAGAGAACCTTTGAGTCATTTTTTGAGAAAGTGAAACTAAGAACCTTTGTTAAGAGAGTTGCCATAAAAATAAGATAAGTGTGAATTGTTTATTAGTTTATTCTACATCATTTGTATCATATCTTAGGATATATTTGGAAGTTATTAAGGGTACATATAAGGTATATGATGTTGAGCATCAAAATCCCAAAGAAGGTTGCAAGTAGTTAATGCAGTAGTTATGGAAGTGGGGAACTTATAAGCAAGGTTACAAGTCATAGAGTTGAATTAGAGGAGAGATATGAATAGGGAAGATGTAAGTGAGGGAGAGTATTTTATTCCTCATTAATAATAATAATATGAAGGATATGAAGGTAGAGTGTAATATAGGTTCATAATATTAGTCCTTGGAGTGAATTTAAAGCACAAGATAGAGGTGCCCATGTATGAGGGCAATCTTAATGTGGAAGATTTGGTTGATTGGATCATAGCCATGGATAATAACTTCAATTATGAATAGGTGAATAATAAAAATAAGGTAAATTTTTTAGTGACAAGGTTTAAGGTTCATGTATCCTTATGGTCGAATGGCATACAAGAAGAAATAATAAGGGGAAAAGAGAAGATAAGGTCATAGGATAGAATGATGGACAAGATGAAAGGAAAATTCTTACCTAAATACTATCAGACTCACTTGTTTATGAGTCTAAAAATATAAGACAAAAATATATGATGGTGAAATAGTACATAGAGTAATTTTAAAATCTAACTATTCGAGCAAGACACATATATGAGGATGTAGAAAAGGTTTCTAGGTACATCAATGGCCTAAAGTTTATCATTCAAGATGATATAAGTATTTTGTCACCTAAAATAGTTAAAGAGGCCTATAAATATGCATTTAGGGTAGATGATAATATTTATAGAAGGTAAATTCAATAAAATAGAGGGAGACGTGGTATAATCTACAGAGGTAGAGGTTAACAAGAAGGAAGAAGATATCCAAGTAATAGAAGTCAATGGTAAAATCAAAGAAAAAAATTTGGCAGTAGCTCTGAGAGTTCAAATAAATTTATTATAGGTTATTATGGATATAATGGTGGAAGATCATATAATAAAGGAAGAGGAAATAGTTGATTTGTAGGTAAGTGCTTCAAGTCAAACAAATTTATAGGGAATAGATTATATAAGTGTCCATAAGACATTCAAAGTGTCATCTCTTGGAATGAGAGTAGAAACTAATTGGTTTATAAAGAAGAGGATAATGTACATTCCATACTAAATTATGTAGAAGAACCTGATATAGGGGAGAGTTTACTGATGAGGAGAGTACTTTTGAAGACAATCCATAAGGAGAGATAACCACCATATAGATAGACATTATTCAAGACCATATGCAATAATAAAGGTAAATATTGAAAATTTATATTTGATAATGGTAGTATAGATAATTTTGTATCTTCATTTATGGTGTATAAACTATGATTATAAATTAACAAGCATCCAAGTCCCTACAAAGTCTCTTATATTCAAAACTATCATCAAGTCCTAGTGAATGAATAATGCTATGTAGATTTACATATTGGGGAGTACAAGGACATAATATTATGTTATGTAATTCCCATTTATGTGTGCCATATCATCCTTTTTAGACCATTTTATTATGATATAAAGGTTATGCATGATGGTAGAGACAACACTTACACCATTGAGAAGGATAGAAGTAAACACACACTAATAACATTGAAGGATAATCAAGCATGAAAAGAGACACAAAGTAGTGTAATGATATTTGGAGAGAAGGAATAATTTAAAAAATATGTTAGTTTTAGTAAGGAGGACAAAAGTATGATAATTTAAAGTAAGAGCCAAGGTGAAGACAATGTAGAACAAGTTTCCAAAAAAATAAGAGAAAAAGGTAAATCATTTGGCAAGAGTTCTAAGGACTTGATTTAAAGTAGAAAAGAGAGGTTACATTCATCCCAACATGATTTTTTTTTGTAAATGAACAATTGGAAAAGATGTTTGTAGACTTATCCCATCACTTGTCCTTGATAAGGAGCATGGAGTATTTAGACAACTTTGTTGAAAATTATCACTAAAGAAGAAATCTATTGGAGACAAAGATCTAGGTTGTTATGGTTGAGTGAAGGAGACAAAAATACAAAAAAATTCCTTCTATCCACTCTAAAACATAGAGATAAAACTCATATTCCATACCTAAAAAAGGGAGATCTGAAGATTTTAGAGGAAAAGGAAATCAAGGAGGAAATGCTATCCTTTTTCTCATCCCTTATGAAGGTTGATCCCAATATTAATCTGGAAAGTCAAGCTAAAATCCTTAGAGTGATTCCTCCTTTGGTTTTGAAGGAACAGAATAAAATGTTATGTTCAATTCCAAAGGATAAGGAAATCTTTAAAGTCGTATGTTCTCTAGGAGGAGATAAAGCACCTAGACCTAATGGCTTTCCCATGTTCTTCTTTCAAAAACTATGGAAATTTGTTCGTAAAGATGTATGTGATAGTGTGAAGGAATTCTTTGGAGCTAAATAGATGCTTAAGGAAGTTAATTCTACCTTTTTGTGTTTGATTCCTAAGAGGATTGGTGCAGATTCTCTTGATCAGTTTAGATCAATTAGCCTATGTAACTCTTTCTATAAGATTATTTCCAAAGTTTTTACTTCCAGACTTATTCAAGTGATTCCTTCGATAATTGTTGATCAACAAAATGGATTTATCCCAGGTAGACAAATTCTCAATTCTATTATTACTGCTCATGAGAATATTCATTCATTGTTCTGTTCTAACAATCAGGGCTTCATAATGAAAGTTGATATTGCAAAAGCCTATGATAGGGTTGACTGGGCATTCCTTTCAAATAGTCTTTCAGCTTTTGGCTTTGAACAAAAGGTGGTTGGAATTATTTATTAGTTGATTTCAACTTCCTCTATTGCTATATTGGTAAATGGAAGCTCATCCCACTTCTTTAATCCATCACGGAGGTTGAGACAAGGTGATCCTATATCCCCCATTCTTTTTGTAATTATGGCTGACTACCTGGGAAGATATATAAGGGATTTGGTCTATAAAGGTTTATTTAAGGGATTAAAACCCTCTTCTCATCCTCTAACTTGCTCCCATGGACAATTTGTTGATGATACTATCTTCATGGGTAAATTTGAAGTCAAGGAAGCAAGAAATTTGAAGCAAGCTATTAATTTATATTCTTCCACCTCCGGTCAGTTGATTAACTAGAATAAAAGTGCAGTGTTCTTTATTAATACCCCTATTTAGAGGCAGAATAAAATTGCTAAAATCCTTGGATGCTCTATAGGATCTTTTCCCTCATCTTACTTGGGCCTTCCTCTTAGATTGAAAGTCCCTGATGCCTTCTGGGAGGATCTTATCAATAAGTTTAGTAAGAAACTTGCAGGATGGAAAGGAAATATTTTAAGTCAGGCAGGAAAGTTAACCCTTCTTAAAGCTAGTCTTTAAAGTATACCTACTTATGCATTAAGTCTTTTCAAAATACCTACCAAATTTGTAGAGTCTATTGAAAAAATCCAAAGAAATTTTCTATGGACTGGTACTGAGGAAAAAATGAGGATGCCTTTAATTTCTTGGGATAGCATCTGCAAACCTTTCAAGGAAGGGGGGTTGGGAATAAGGAAAATAATAAGTATGAATACAGCTCTCTTAGCAAAATTGGGATGGAGAGTTTACCATGAAAATAAAGAGTGGATTAATATATGGAAGCATAAGTATTTATTCAATACAAAATCCATTTCTGATTTCTTTTCTTACCCTGATGTAATTCGCCCCTCTTCCATATGGGGGGTTGTTCAGGGAACCAAACAAATTTTAGAAAAAGGATGTTCCTGGAAAGTTGGTAATGGACTCAAGGTGAAATTTTGGGATAATGCTTGGTTAAAATATTACCCTTTGATAGAAGATTTTCAAGATAAGGATGTAGTTGAATGATGTAAGCAAAGATATGGTATATTTGTAAGTCAGTATTGGCAGAATAATTCCTAGGTGAATATAACTGATGTCGATCAAGATTTCTTGTAATATACAATTATCCCTCAATGTTATCTCTCTTTATCCTTATCTTGAGGATAAGAGTATCTGGCATGATGATCCTAGTGGACAATTTAAAGTTTCTACTATTTTTATTTCAAAGGGAAATGGTAATCAACCTTTGTGGTCGTGTGCCTGGATCAAGGGACTCATCCCCAAAATTAAAATCTTCTATTGGACTCTGCTTCAAAATAAAATCTTGACTCTTGACAACTTGCATAAAAGAGGAATAAATGTGGTTAACAGGTGTATTCTATGCAAAAATGGTTTTGAAGATAGAGATCATATGTTTGTGAATTGTTCTTATATGCAGCAAGTCTAGACTAAGATCCTTAATCTCTGGGGTTTAGAATGGGTCCATCAAAAAAGTGTGGATCTATCTTTTAAAATTTGGAACTATCCCTCTAAGAATCTTGATGTTCTTTTTTATGGAAATTAACACTTCCTCATATTTGGTGGGGCATATGGAAAGAAAGAAACAATAGAATATTTAGAAGTAAAGAACTTCCAGGATGGGTGTTGGGTCAGAATATTATTAGAGAAATAAAGGAGAATTTTATATCATAGAGGGATCTTAATCCAACCTTTAAAATTGATAATCCCTTAAGATCTGAAAGGCCTAATTTGAAAATTGATAATCCAAGATTAGGTGTTAAATGGAATGTCCCCCCTTGTGGATGGATCAAAGGAAAATTTGATGGAGCTGCTAAAGGGAATTCGAGAAGAGCAAGATGTGGAGGAGTCTTGAGAGATCATGTGGGAAATGTAATTGATGCTATTGATATCCCTATTGGTAAGTCGAATAGTCATATTGCAGAAGATATTCAGCCCTTCACACCATTAAACTAGCTGTTGAATCGGGATTTTCCAAATTATGGTTGGAAGGTGACTCCTTGAATATCATAAATATCCTAAATAAAAAAATTCAATTTCATGGTCTATTGAGGAAATGGTGATGGAAATTAAAGCCTTAAATCAAAAATTTGAAAAAATGACCATAACCCATACTTACCGTGAAGCTGATGGGGTTGCTGACTGGATAGCTAATCATGTTGTTCGAACAGGGCATAAGGTGAGATGGCAGGATGCATTAAATAAGCATGTTGATCTCAAAGAAATTATTAATTATGATGTCACTCATTCAAAGGTGGGAAAGATCTGCCTAGAATAGCAAGTTAATGATTTGGTGGAGTGGCCTCATGGTGGATAGATTACTTTCATTGAATAGGTAAATTCATGAGAATGTAAAGCGGTTATCGCATGTGCCAAAAAATATGTGAGCTCCATTACAAGTTGAAAACAATTGGACTCATTGCTCAGTAAGTAGTGTTTGGGTGTTGCTGAAATACTGTATGGCCTACAAAATGAAAGGTGAATCGAGGAAGCAGGAACCTAAAAATTGTGAAGACTGGAAGGAAAAATAAGATGTTTTGAAGATTCTTCAGAGAGGGAAGGTTGTGAGTTACTTAGAGTGGTTGCATGGTTCCAAACCCCACATAACGATGGCATTCTTCAAAAATTGGGTCGATGATAGGGTAATCTTCCATGGTATCATGGTGAAGCTCATCGAGGAATTCATTGCAGAGGTCACGGGGCTTCCAATGAAGGGTATAAAATTCTCTAAGCAGACTAGTATATCTAATGAGGCATACAACAAATTTCCAAAGATGGATGCTGAGGAGTAGCAGTTGGAAAAGAGTGGAGATTTTTTAGACCTAGAACAGATAAAAGGAATCTGGAGAGATGCCTTATGTTGCATTCATGAGTATTTTATACTTGATGGTAGAATCAAAAGAGTCAATAAATTTTATTGTCTTTCTTAATCATTTTAGACACAAAGTTAGAATCTCCTTCCATTTCTACTTGCACTTCTCGCTGCTTCAAAGTTTGTTTACTCATAGAAAAAAGGAGTCTCACCCTATATTGAATGAAGGATTGATTCTAATAATAGAGGGTTTTTGCAAAAATAATGCCATTGCCCCAAATCCTTATTCAGACAAAAATAAGGATTCACAGAGTAAGAAGAATGAAAATGTAAAGGAGAAAGAAAAAGTCAAACCTAAATCCTCCAACATCAAAAATTAAATTGTTGATGAGGAAACTGAGTGGGAAAGCATAGAAAGTTCTGAGGAGGAGAGCATGGAAGAAGAGGAAGGGACGGATAGTGGGGATTCTAGCTATAACATGGAAGGTAAAGATAAAGTGAGAATGATAAAGAAGGGGACACAACAGAGGAAAAAATAGAATAGAAAAACTCTGATCATGAGGATAATCAACAAGTATTGGGGGAAGTGAAAAAGAAATGGATGTTTTATTTGAGGATCTTGCTTTGAAAATAGAGAAGGAACACATGGTTTAGGATGCCTATCATGCAATGGAGACTAGAGAACAAGTAAAGGATGATCTTGTCCACAATGAAAACCCTATTGATACTAAAGAATAGAAAAAAATGGAAAGGAAGGATCAAATTGAAAAGGATGAAGTCAATCCAAAAGAGAACACTAAAGATTTTAGTGATGTTTGGCAGAGTGACAGGAGGCTTCCCTTCATGAATTCAGCCAAATGCAAAGCAGATGCTATTCTTCAAGTTGACTCATGGATGTATAAGGAAATAATGGGCCTCAAGAAGAGAATTGAAATAATGGAACATAATCAGGAAGCTGATCGGAAAAAAATCAATAATCTAGAAATATAGATGAGAGATATTCCTATCAAAATTAAAGATTATGAGAATAATCTAACAAGGCTCATTAAGGAAAGTAGAATGAAGATGGAGGAGGTTACTTCTAGCATATGTGTTACTGCTACAAACCTTGGAAAATGAGCTAATGAGGAAATAAAATATTTGGAGGGGCCTAGTAAGAGGACCAGACAAAGCTCGAAGAAGAAAGCTTTGCAAGAGGCTGCTACGTCAGCTACAATATCCATACAGGACACTGTTGTGATTGGAAAGGAAGTGGTGAAGATGATCCTAGAATTAGAAGAATAGGCTCTTTCTATTCATACTATTCTGGTCCTTATTGTTGGATGTTATAACTGGTTCAATTTTCTAGTTCTTTGTTTTCTAAACGTATTTGAGTTTCCAGGTCTCTGTAAAAATTGGGGTCTTTCTTTTGCTGAACTTGATTAGTGGTTTCAGGTCCATGTAAAATCTATTTTTGATACTACTCAGTAGTAGGTGTTAGGTTTGTTTTTCCTATGGGGCGTTATTTCAATATCCTTCTTCCTTTGTTTTTGGGTTTTGGGGTCCCTTCAAAACCTGTTTTTACCTTAATCTAAAACTTTGTTGAAAATTTTGTATATTGAGAGAGTTGGCTATGAGAAGTGAGATTAATAATTAGGTAAATATTGAAGAGAAAAAAGAGGAAAATAATGACGTTGAAGAGGTTGAGAGTATTTTAGGAGAGAATATGGAACCATCATCAATAATCCAATAGGAAGCAAATCCAAGCATAACAAAGACAACCATGCAAATGTAATATTGTGGTTTCAAAGAAGATAAGGAGGATTTTAATATTAAATAATGTGATCCATTTTTAGGTTTGTTTTTGAATAACACCAAGAATTTTAATATGGTCAAGTTGAAGATCAATATTCAAAGAGGTAACTTCAAAGGAGGAAGTAAGGTGGCATTGGTCAAAGAACAAGGAGGTCTATGTGTCACTCATAGGACTTGGGACCTAGGAGGATGTAACATTGAGAAATTGGTGTGAACATTAGAGAGATACATGTTGAGGATTGTGTTAATACAAGATAACTAAAATTTATTTGAAATTTTTCTTTTGCACCTCAGTAGTATGATGCAAGAACATCCTTCAAAGGATGACATGTTTTATGTTGTTTGAGAAAATTTTGATTTGATCAAATGTTTTATAATTAATTATCTTGATTGGGATTTTTTAATGGGTGTTATGAGTCTTGGAACATTATTTTTAATTTTATCCAAGTGTATATATGTGCTTAGGTAGGATAGAATTCAAAATTGGCATTTTCCAGTAAATTTGCATAATTTGAATTTTTTTATAATTTTATCTAGTTTAGGTACTATAAGAGGATTTGTAGGAGAAATAAAAGGTAAAACTGATTGGTTTTACTCCTTTAAGGTACCATGTGTCTAAAATTTTCCTTTAATTCATATATGTATTGAAAAATCAACTTTGGTATATGTTCCAATGTGTAAGTTTGTTTGTTAGTGACCATTGGAAGGTTCTAAAGTAGTTATAGTAGTTGAAGTTGATATAAAACTTATAATGTTTTATTTGGATTAAGCTATGGAGGAATAATTAAAATATAATTTTTTTAATAAAAAATAAATCAATGAAATAATAATTACTCATTTTTGAAAATCTATTCAATGGCAGACCCAGTTTCTTTATATATAAGCATTAAGTGATTGTATAACTCAGAATACTAGTAAAGGAATCAATGGAGACAATTATTTGAATATAATAATGTTTTTGGTAAGTGTATTAAATATTTATTAACTATTATTATATTTTTTTCAATTCCTTATTACCATATTCCTTTGTGAGAAGGCCTATACAAACCTGTAATAGTAAGAAAGAACACATAGTCAAACACAAATAATTGTTAGAAGGTGTAACAGAGATGTCAATGGAAACATTAAATGATTATAAAGGGTATTATAATTTGGTATATATCCTTTCAAATATTTATATTTATTTAAACTTTGTTTTTGGAGTATAAAATCTATAGACTATGCTCTTAGGCGTTAAAGACTACGTTTGCATGCATAGTTAGAGTAATAAGCAAGAGATTAAAGTGTAATAGAGGCATTAATATAGAGTCCTATCACTTTGAAATTTTATAAGGAATTTTATAATATAATAATAAATCTTTAAAGTAGTTTTATAGTGGATTTAACAATCATTGTTTCAATTATATTCCTCTCAAGTTTACATAGACCCTGTCAACCTTAAACTAGGGTTTTGGAAGAAAAATCCATTTATAAGGAGTTTCCATTGATGAAATTTATTAAAATTATGTAATTTTATAGGTTTTAATTTAATTTAATTTAATATATTTTTAATTTTTTAATTTTATTTCATATGGATAATTAAAATTATAGAGGGTTGTGTATAACTAGGTGTAAAGAGGGCCTAAATATGCCCAAATAGAGACCTAAAAAAGACTAGAAAATTGACATATAGATATATTTAGGTAAATAAAAAAAAATTTAAGTAATATAATTATATAGGGTACATTATAAAAGAATTATTTTATCAAACCAATCTCGTACCTATCTGTACTAAGAGAAAATGTCCAAAATGGCTATAAAAAGAACCTATTAAAGTGAGAGAAGTGTGTGTGTTGAAGGAAGGTGAATTGAGGATTTTTTTTAAGTTAGATAAATGGTATAATAATAATATAATTTTAATTTTAATGGATAAAATAACCATTAAAAATAAGACAAACTTTGATTCATTGAATGAGAAAGTGAAACTAAGAACCTTTTGTTAAGAGAGTTAGCATAAGAACAAGATAAGTGTGAATTGTTTATTGGTTTCCTTTGCATCAATTAGATTATTATATATATTTTTAAAGATGAATTTATGTTAATTTTAAGGTTAAGACACATTTACCACATATGGTTAGACCTTAATAACCATTACCATGGAGAGAGTGTGTATTTAGAGCCTTGATCGAGAATAAATAAGCAAGAAAAAGAGAAAAGGGTCGGATGAAATTGTATTACTTACATATATATATTGGGATTTGTGATTTTTTTATTAGGTGAATAAGAGTTAGATATAAAATAGACAAGCTTCCTTTTCCTTACTCTTTGGTATAGGTGAAGTGGGTTGGGAAACATTTCATTACCTTAACAAGTAGGGAAAGTTTGAGATTAGGGTAAGGCCTTTAGAATGGTTTCGTTTATATATCTATGGTGGGGGGGCCATTAATATTATATTATTTGATATAGTATATTAGGGACCAGGGAATACTCAAAGTATAATAAGGCCCAAACTTGGCCTTTAGGGCCCACCAGACCATGTTCAAGCTCTATGTGGCCCCTCTTTGATATATTAAATTAAGGTATATACCATTCATTCCATCTATTTATCAAGTTATGTATAAATAAAATTGGGTATAGATCAAGTTCTATTTGGAAACACACTCTATCAATTACTACATTAGAACACACTCTACTATATTTGTGACCACCTATCTATCTATCTGGTAATCTGGTATACTATGTATATACTATGGATTATGATTCATTATGGAATTAAAATTAATTAAAAAGATTTATAAATTGTATAAACCTATCATGATACATATGTTTAAAATGGAACCATCATATATATAGGGTTCACAAATTCCACAAAGGTGTGATGTGTTAGTTATAGTTTGGCATATAATAAAGAATGAGTTAATTGGTTTGATTGGGTATGCATTTATCATAATAATTCATAAGAATAATTCTTTTAATTTTGTTTCTATTTATTAATAATAATTATCACATTTTAAAAATATAAAGCCATAGCTTACATAGCTATAATGTTTCTTAATTAGTTGTAGTTGGATTTCAAATTGATAAGATTATTATTTAATTATTTCTTAATACACAAGTGTCCTTTTAATTAACATTAAATTATTATAATTTGTATACATTAGGATTCATATTGCATACTTTTAATAATAGATGCAATTAAATTAATTTATGTTCCTTTGCCTTAATCAATTTAATGGTTTTTACTCCTTTAATTTTTAAATTAACTCTTCATATTATTCATGTACTAGTTTGGGAACAATTAAGTAGATAAATAATAAAAGTTAATAAAAACCATTATAACACTTGAATGGTTTTATATTGCATTGTTAATTTTAAAATAATATTGGATTGATATTTGAATTCCTATTTTAAGGACTAGAAAGGTCATCTTTTATCCTAATCATAATTTAAATCATTAATTCATACAATTTTACTCTACTAATACATACATACATGCATACACATATATATATAGTCATCGACTAGATGGTGGCAAACTATTCAAGTGGCATGGTATACCTACACAATTATTCCATGATCAATTATGTTAATTGGGAAATTATTTAATGTCAATGTCTAAAATGAGAACTACTTTTATTTTCCTCTTGATCATTAGGAGAGTGAGCCTTGGTTTAGGTCCAAGAATATTCCACCTTCACTCATTGATCTAATATTTTTTTATAAGTATACTATTTTAATTTCTTGATTAACATAATTGATCATGAAATAATGGTGCAGGTCTAGCATGCTAGATGGTGTAAAACTATTCAATTGGCATGGTATACCTACACCATTATTACATGATAAATTATGTTAATTGAGAAATTAAAATAGCATAATTTTATACACATATTGGCTCAATAATCAGAGTTAGCATGTTCTTGGTCCTCGATCGAGGCTCACTCACATAATGATCAAGAAGAAAATAAAAGTGGTTCTTGTTTAAGACAATAACATGGAATTCAAAATAACATTTTATTAAGTGAGAAAGTTGAGGCATCACCCTTTTAAATAAATCAATGATTAATTAAATTCATTTTATTTTAAGCATTACTTACTATTGTAATAGACCATGACATTAGGAATTAAAATTTTGTGATTATTTCTTAAACTATGGACTAATTTAGCATTTTCACCTATTGTTCTAAACTATCTAAAGGACTGATTTTACTAGTTGAAATACATTAACAAAATATAGTTAGTAAAAATATTATTCTTACTTGAAACACTTTTTTGAATGTATATATAATCATATGTATCTGAATGTTGTTAATCCATCATTTTCTCTGTAAACCTTGTTAGTTGATTGGGTAATTTTTGGAATCAATTCACATAACCCTAAAAGTTAAGTTTTTTATTAGCTTGATTTTTTGGGGTTATGATATGTGGTATTATAAAAAAAATTCAAATTAAATGAAACTTTTATGGAAAACTTGATATAAATATGTGTTTAATATCTCTTAAGATGGTAAGAACTAGAACAAATTGAGAAATCCAAAACGCCATAAGTGACTTAGATTATAAGCATGATCAAGATGAGCATGCACATTTTGATGTAAATTATGATCATTATAGCATCAATATTTGGGATTAGGAACCCTATTTATCACACTCCTAAGGAAAAAAAATGTTTTTTGCCATGAAATCTTGGGTGCATTGCATAATATACAAGTGAAAATAAAAGGGTATGGTCAAAGGTTGACCCACATGGAAAATAATTAAGGTGGGTAGGAAGAAGAGAATTTTAATGAGAATACAAGGCAACAATATTTTGTGTATCCCATCATAAAGGAGATAAAAAAAATATTTCTCCTCCCACATTCTCTACGATAAATACTATGGATGTTATTTAGGAATGGATAATTAACTTCCAAAATACTTTACTCTGTATAACATGGGTTTCTACATAAAAGTTAAAATTATGCCTTACCAATTATTAGGTGATGATTCCTTATGGTGGAACCAATTTTGGATACTAATGTGTATGATTCCATGAATCTTTCATGGGAAACCTTTGAGAGGTAGTTGTTGACAAATTTTGCCACCATTGGTCAAGGTTGTTTATGTGCAAGTTTTTAATAAGACTCAATCCATAGATTGAGGAATTATGGGGTTCTCCAAAAACTAATATAATTTTAATCAATCCAAAACCACTCTTTTTAATATCTCACAAGTCTAAATTTTGACAAAGATTTCTTCTATTCCTCTAACTAGCTAGTTGGAAGCTAGTGAAGGCAATTTTCAAATGCTTAGTACATGAAGGAAAAGAATATTTGGTTAGAATGGTATTATGAGAATATAGGGGACCATATTATCTCAATATTAAATGGACTTTTAAAAATTTAAATGGGTTATAATTTATGACTGATTCTTAAGAAAAAAAGGGTGCTCTAAAATCCCTCTTAAACCATAATATCTCATTTTTAGGAGATGTGATTGAATTTTAGAGTTATTTATTGAAAAAAAAGTTGTGTGAGATATTATGTGGAATAAATTACCTTATTAAACCTTAATTAATTAATTTTTTTATATAAATAATGGATAAAAGTAAAGGTATAGGGTACCAGGTTCAAAAGAAGTAAGAGGCATTTTTTTAGTAGTTTAAGTGATTTTCTTAGCATGTAAAATGGTCAAAATTATTAAAATGGTAATTATAAGTTATAATAAAAAATAATTAGGTTTTTAGGGCTCATAAACTCATGAAAATTTCAAAACTCACACCTACAGGCATTCAGAAATGAAGTTGTGTAATCTAAGAAACACCAAAAAGTGTATATTTTGAGTTTTATTAAATAAAATATCTTAACATGTAAGTATTATTTTATGTAATTTAATTTTTAAATTTTTTTTAATGTATTTAAGTTACATAATTATAAATAAAATGGAAAAACATGGGTCTATTCATGAAAGATATCAGGGTTTTCTCACTAATTTTCTCACAAATGGAGTTATAAATGAGTGTTTCAGTTCCTTCCAATGGAAAAAAATGATTTGAGAGTGTCTAAAATTAAAACCATTTCAAAATAGTCTCATCACATTGGAAAATCATTTCTAGGTCACCCTACGAGCAACAAGCAAACACTTCTTTATGAATTTTTGTTTGGGAGTTTGGTGAAGAGTTTTCAAGATTTTAAAAATTTTAAAGGTATTAAGAATTTATACCTATCCAATTATCATTTTATTATTTTTTTGTGATACCTATACTTATTTTATACCCCCAAATCCAAATCAAGATTTCTTGATGCAAGGGAGCACAAAAGAGCATTTTAAAAAGTTATATATGGCATTTAGAGCTGAAATTTTGTTTGAAGGTATGTGAAACCATGTTGATGATGTTTAAATTATATTTATAATCCTTATATTATAAAATAATTAATAATTATCAATCTCTATCTTTTCATAGTGCATTCAATAATCTTGCCAAAACCATAGAAGATAGATATATCTAAAAGAACCACGAGAGTTGTGATTGTCATCATCAAATACATAATTAGAAAGCATATTTCATGAATTATTGAATATATTAAACATGAAATAATTTATTATCTCTCCTAATATTCCCCTTTGAGATAATTTTATAAATTATTAAGTACATATCCCTGCTGTAAATTTGCCACAATTTTTTAGTCTTTAGCTAAGGATAAAATTGTTTGTTATAGGTTTAGGGCATCCTTTATCGATCATTCTAATAAGAAATCATTAGTTGCATTCAGATTATATTCCATAAATGGATAACTACATCAACCCAAGGACCTTTAGACTATGTAGGAAGCACTAAGTTAAGAAGGGGTTTTCTAAGGATAGCTTAGTTGTTCCTACTTCCCCCATTTTTTCCCTTTTTAAATTTGATATCCTTTTATGTGCTTATGCAAGACTAGGGTTTTAATTTTAAATTTATTTCATGCATAAATTTAGGATTCAAATAGAGATAGTCTCATAAAAACATAGGTGAATAAACTCATGTTTTCAAATCTAACGTATAGTCTAATAAGACAAAGTCATAGTAGATAGACAGTAATGCATTGCACTGCTATCCACCTCCTATAGACTTGTCCTAGTAGATAGTGATCCACTATTTTATAATAAATATATGTTTCTGGGTATTTTTAAATATGTTAATATTTCATATAAAGTTAATAAAATCTAAAATAAATCATTTTCAAGGATAATTCTCTAACCCTAACCCTAGTTTCTATTTTTAGCAAATTTATAAATTTTGTAAATTGTATAGATCTCCATATTTACTATATTTTATTTCATTTATCATCATATATCATATTCCAATAGTTTAAATTTTAATTTAGAGTTAATTTTAATTCATATATAATTATATTATGAACATTTTGGCAAACCCATTATAGTTAGAACATTGTTTGTTGTTTATTGATCTTTGGCTTAAGATTTTAGTTTAATTATGTAAATTCATGACACTAAAATAATTAAATAATCAAATTTGGATATTTTTGAGATTTTTAAATGATGTCATGGTGATGTCATGGAGGTTTTCAGATGAGTGGATAAAGTGCATTAATAGTCTAAGTGACAATGACAAAGTATGCAATGTGTTTGTCCTAGTATGTTTGAAGTATGCTCAGTTAATCTTCAATTTTGGCGTGATTTGATATGGTTAAGGATGATTATAAAGTATTTATCATTTGAAATGGGTCCTATCAATGGTCAAGGATGATTTTAGATCTTGTGTACATGAGTGAAATTTAACTAATTTTTCATTATGTTCATCTAGGCATAAATGGGTCTAAAATTTACTAAGGTGCAAATTTTGTCACTCAGAAAAAAGTGTACTAAGTTCTAATAATTGGTATATATTAAAAATTATATCTAATAGTCCATGTTTCATTTCATTTAATTTTGATGGTATGAAATTAATATGATCTCAAATATATTATTTGTTTAAGTATAAGAAAGATCCAAGTATCAATTTGGTGATGGCATATCTTACATGCATGGATGTTTCAAGAAGAAATGGTAAAATGGGTTTGTTTTGTATTTTTCCTAGTTCATATGGTTAAAATTTGAGAACATATTAGTGAGTGAGGTAAAATATATGATTGTGCAAATTTGGCCTTCTAGGTAGATAGCAATGGTCCCCATAGTTTATTTTTCATGATATTAAAGATCAGGATCAGATGGAGATCTAATGGATCATGGGTGATCATAAAGTGAATATATATGGTTCATGTTGAGTCAAATGAGTCAAATTTTTTGTTGGTTAATTAAGTTAAAGATAAATCACTTTATAAAAGGATTAATGGAGTGTGTTTGTTCTAAGGTGTCAGGAAGCAGCAAGATAATGGCAAGTGTTCCAGTTTAACATTGAGCAGAGGTAAAGATCAAGCTTCTTCTAAGATCCAATGGTGAATATAAGTTTATACATGTATATATAAATGTTTTATATTGAGTGAGATTATTTCACTGTGTCCAATGTTTAACACAAATAAATAATGAGCTATATACAAGATATTAACAGAGCACATTAAGTCAAAGAGTCAATATGAAGATCTAATGATGAGAAATGAAAAGTAAAGGTTGAGATACTTCAAGGAATATTTATGGCATGTGTTTAATCTTATATTTGAGGACATGAAATGAGGATAAGGTTTTCAAAGTTTAATTTTGAATGTTTGAATTCAAATATTTGAATTTAACAAAGGAAAGACCAGTGTTTGGTTTTTGGGCCATATATTTTGATACAGAAAAAAATTTCTCATGGTGTAAAAAAAAAATTTGTAGAGGGGTCTAAGGCACATATATAAATATAGATTTGAAGGTTTGAAATCATGTATATTAAAAGTTATAAATTTTAAAATTTAACTATGTTTTTTGTGTTTATTCTACAAGTAACCCAAGAAGGGTAATTGAGTTGTGATTATTGATATCTCAATGTTTAAAGGTGAGATAGCTATTGGGTAGTGTTATAGACTCCATAAGGATAATATATATGTATTTAAAAGGAGTTATCAATCTATCTTGAGTATGAAAGATTCTTAATAAGTTGATTATGTATTAATTCATGATGTTCCTGTAAACTAGGTTAGTATTTGAGTTAATTGAGCATATACAGAGATGAGTAGAGATGACTATGATCATTTGAGGATGAATAAGGGGTCATGTAGAGTGTACCTAAGTATTTTTAAGTGTTCCTATGTTTTTATTTTTCTCATTCTTGTGCTAATGGAGTAAATAGGTCTCCATGAGACCTATAAGGGTTTATATGGCCTAATTAAAAGGGTTTATTAATTAAGGGTGACCCATGAATGCTATGTCCAACCTTTTTGGATTGTATTCACCCATGTTAGATGCCTTAAGGTTGAATGAATGTTTTTTGGCCAACTAAAATGTTGATAATCATGAAGGCTCTATAAATAGTGAAAACAAATGAGATGGTTTCTAAACTTGTGAAAGGCTTGTGTGAGAGGAGCATGTGTTGAAGAAAAGAAGAGAGGATAGGTATTTTTCCTATTAGATGATTTTATAAGTAGAGAAGTTTTTTATTGTGTGTATAAACTAGAAGGTCATATTTATGATGTCATAATAGTGCTCTTGCAAGTTTGAAGTTTGAAGATGTGTGAAGAGGTTTGAATGTGTATATGAAGATAGTTTTAGTGAATAAGGAGAGAGATTGTGGCATGCATATGTGATAGGACTAAATGATATAGAGAGGGAGTTTATGCAAGAGTTATAAAATTAGAGATCCATCATTAGTTGTTAAATACATTAGTTCTAAGGTAGAGGTGTTCACTTCATAGGAGGGTCTAAAGGAATTGATCTTCCTTAAGAGTAGTTGATCCTTTTAAAACAAGTGTTCACTAAATTTCTTTGGTCAAAAGGACTCAAAAAAAAGGTGGTCAGGATGACTTGATCACCTTAGAGGTAGATGTTCCTTGTGGAATAGGAGTTTCACTAAATCTTGGTCAAAGGACTTGATCAGTCTCTAGTTTGTAATACCTTATAGGATAAGTAGTCCATGTGTTTTTAGGATTGAGAATGGGTTTTATTTCCCAATAAGGTTTCCCATATAAATATTATGTTGTGTGTGTGATCTTGTATTATCTTCATTATTTATTTCTATAAACATCTTTTATGCTTCATAAAATGGTTGTATTGAAAGATTAAGTGTTTGAAGGGTTTGTAAATTGAATTGGATTATTTTCCACCACTAATTCACCCCCCCCTCTTAGTGGCTTGTACCTATAAAAATTGGTATCATATTAGGTCCTTTGATAGAGGCTTGATAGCTTGAAGGTGATCCAAGGTATATGGGTAGTCATTATATGCAAGGAGGTTTATCTACTAAGCAAGAACTAATGTTCAATGGATCAAATTATGATTTTTTGAGTGAAAATATGAGGACATACATTATATCCCTAGGGTTTGATGTATGTTAATTTTTTGTGGATGGTTATGTTGTTCCTACTACTCCTCCATCTAGTATTATAGATAAGAAGTTATTTGAGAATAATTATAAGGTAATGAATTCCATTACTTGTAGTATTATAAAGACTAAGTTCACCAAGGGAATCCATTTTAAATATTATAAAGAGACATGGGAATTGTAGATAATTTATGAAAGAGAATCAAAGGTTAACTTTGAAAAACTATAGACTCACCAAAGATAATTTGAGAGTCTAAAGATGAAGGAAGAAGATTATATGCCATCCTTTCTATAGAGAGTTGATGAGATTGTGAACATCATCAAAGGTCTTGGAGAGATCCTTGAAGAGACTACTATAGTTCAAAAGTTATTAAGGTCTCTATCCCTCAAATTTGATCCAAAAGTATCTTATATAGAATAAAGTTAGGATCTTACTTAGTTGAAGATAGATCAATTGCATGGCACCCTTATTGCCTATAAGATGATGGTAAATGATGATATACCACCAAAGAAAAAAGTAGCTTTTAAGAATAAAATGAATTCAAAGATTAAGTTCTAAGGTAATAAACCCAAGGAGGATGACATTTTTTATATAGATGAGGATGAACTCATTACTTTGATTTCAAGGAAATTGAAAACAAGTTCAGGGAAGTATAAGTGTAAAATACCCATCAAATGCTTTAATTGTGGAGAGGTAGAACATTTTGATAATAAGTACCCTCATAAGTATAATAAATATGATGATGAAGAGCATGATTAAGGTCATGATGATGGAAAGAGATCATTCAAGTCTAATAAAATCAAAAAGGGATTCAAAATGTTTGACAACAAGAAGTACTTCAAGGACAAGAAGAGTCTCTACACCAAACAAGATTATAGCTCATCAGATGAGAGTGAATTCAGTGACTCAAAGTATGATCATGAATATGATATTCCTATTAAAGATGAATCCCTCTTCATGGATGAGGAAGGTAGTTACTCACATCAAAAGGAGTTTACTTTGATAGACTTAAATGATGATGAAGATGAGGTGGACTATGAGACTACATTGACAAATGTTTTTGAAGAACTAAAGATTGAGAAGAAGATTAATAAGAAGATGAAGTTTCAACTCAAAGACTATGAGGATAAATTCAGTGTGTATGAGGCAAGAATGAATGAAGACACCAAGGAACATGAATATATAGTCAATCATCTCAGTTGTCAATTATAAATCCTATCTACAAGCCTAAAATTTAAAGAAGATGAATTTTCAAGGTATGTAATTGACAATGAGTCATTTAAATTTGAGTTAGAGAAGACATCTAGTAAGATGAAGTCATTTATGAGATTTGAAAAGATCTCAAGTTAACTAGACAATATTTTGAGTGATCAAAAGAATGCAAGTGATATAATTGGTCTTGGATACAAATAAAAACTAGAGAATGAAACTCAAGACATGATGAATACTATTATGAACAAGGACAATCATACTTTGAAGACAAATTGGATTAGATAACCAAATGTCATTAGGTATGTAAATTTTAATGGTTACTACTATACTTGGAATCAGTTTGGGCATAGAGATAGAGAATATAAGAGACCTATTATAAATTAGTTTGCATGGAACTATGATTGGGGTCATCAATCAAAAAGTGTGAGCAAGGTTAAGTGTTTCAATTGTCTTGATAAGGGACACTTTGCTAAGCATTATCCAAATAAGGTAAGGCAAGGTGAGTCTTCTTCAAAAGGAATAGTTTATCTTAGTTGTTATGACATAAGACACTTTGAAATATTTTGTCCATGTGAGGTAGGCTAAGTTGAGTTTACTTCAATAATAATGGTTTAATACAACTGTGAACAAAGAGGTCACACTACTAGATTTTGCAAGCAAAGGCCTATAAATTAGAATAGGTTTAATTAGGCTCCTATATTATAAGGAAGAAGGTAAGTTAACTCATGGAATCCAAAGGTGGTAAGTATTCATCATGATGAGACTAAACATCTAAGTATTTTTTTATATGGTGAAGAATGCTAAATAAGGTGAAGAGTGCCAAAGGCTCTCATTGTATGCTCATGTTGTGAATGGAAAGACCAAGCTCAAGGAGAAGACCAAGGTATTGGTTTAGACTATTTATAAGATGTGTATGGATCTAAGTGAACATCCTTATATTTTTTTTCAAGTATCATTCAAAAAATATCAAATTTTAGTATCTAGTGATGAGGTTCCAAGCTGTAAGGAAGATTCTACAAATGAAAAGGTATGTCATGAATCTATGTTGTCTCCAAGTATTGTCAAACTAATCATAAAAGAGAAGGATAATGTTTTAGTGGATGAGAATGTTTCTTATCTTAAGCCCATGAAGAATAAGAATAACTATAAAAAATTAGATGACCAAGGAGGAAAAATAATATGAGGAGTTATGGACAACTCCTAGTTTCACATTGTTCTAGGACATTGTGAAGTAGGATGTCTCTACCTATGTTTCTTAGGAGACATCTTTATTTTTGAGAAGCAAGTTTGTGTGCTCAAGATCATAATTGTACTATTCTTAGAAGGTTATTGGTTAAGTAGGAGCAACAAGTTCATGAGTTTGTTCTAGAGGTTTGTCAAAGAGCTATAGTACAGGGTTAGAATGGGTGTTTCCATGTGGCTTAATGAGATTTATGGAGTGTCAAAAATATTTTAGTATTCATAAAGATCTGTGCACTTTTTTTGTAAGTATTCTATGTGTTCTTATGTCTTGATGATCCTGTTTGTGCCTTTTGGAAGTTTATATGTGCTCCTAGGTTTATTTGTCTTATTGCATGTCAAAAACCATGGTATAGGAAGTCAATATTACCAAATGTGTGGAAGGTCAAAACTTGGTATAGAAGTGTGTGATGGTTGTCTCCAGGTGTGTAATAAGTTTTAGAGGTGGGTGTTGACCAGAAAGAGGTTTGTTGACCCAATTTTTTTAAGATTATAAGGTTTTGGTCTATCATAGAAAAGTGGTTTGTATTATGAATTGAAGTTTGAGGATTCTTAATAGGTTGAATGGGCCAAATGGTTTTTCAAATCATGTTTCATATAGTTTTGAAGTTTTATGGTTTTAAAATTATTTATGTTTTTGTCAAGATGGAGGCCTAATTGGCAAGTTGGTTTGTGAAGGAAGTATGTTTCAAAAGATGATCTAGGTGTTTAAAATTGGTTTTATTAAAGGAGAATATGAGAGTGATCCAGATATGAAGTTTTAGGTCCTGAATATGTGTCTACTGAAAGTTGTGGGATATGCAAGTTCTAGGTAGGGCTATAAAGAGACTAAATAGGGCTAGTAAGAAGAAGAATGTTTTTTGATTAGTTTATTCAAAATATCAAGTTATGAGTGTTTCGAAGAGATTTATCAAGTTGGTTTAGATCATATTTTCTATTTGGTGAGTGGAATGAAGTTTTGTTGGTGGTCCTTGAAGTGGTTTGAGAGAGAATGCTAGTAAGCCTGTATGGTGGTTCTTCATGGTGTGTGGAGATCTGACGATGCTCAATAGGTTTAATTTCTTATAAATATTAAGGGGTTTCCCTCTTATATGTTTCATGGTGATTTCCATTATATTTCAATGTTTTGTGTGTTATTTCTTCATTAGTTACAGTGATTGGTTGAAGAAGAGTGTTGGCATGTAGGAAGAGGAAGTTATCAACGCAAGAAAAGGTAGGCTCAAGGTAAGGGGGAGTTTGTAATATCTTTACAAGATGTTCTTCTCCTATTTTTTATATTTTTAGGTCCTAAAGATCAGTTGGTGCCCACTTTTTCATTGTGTCAAAGGAGGGGAAGTTACTATTTTAAGAGTGATTGAAGAGAGATAAGGAAGGTGAGCTATGTATTGTTTTATGATGGGAATTGAAATCAATGACAAAGGTAGAGATTGTTGGAGGGTTTTCAATAATTTCATGGTGATGTCATGGAGGTATCCAGCTGAATGGATGAAGTGCCTTGATAGTCAAAGTGATAATGATAAAGTGTGTAATGTGTTTGTCTTAGTATGCTTAAAGTATGCTTGGTTGATATTCAATTTTGGCATGGTTTGAGATGATTAGGGATGAGTCTAAAGTATTGATCATGTACAAGGGGTCTTATCAATTGTCAAGGATGATTAGATAGCTTGTGTTCATAATTATAATTCACTTGGTTCTTCATTGTGTTCATCTAGGCATAAATGGGTATGTAGCAAAAAAAATTGAGGAGGCATTTTGATGTTGTCATATCTCACACATGTGAGGGTTCCAAGAGCTACTCAATATATGGATGGATTTTGAAATGTGAGGAGATCACATGGTTCATGTTTCATATCATGCAACTAAGCACAACCAAAGTTACTAAGGTGAAAATTTAGTCCATCAAATAAAAGTGCACTAAGTTTCAACATAGTCTATTTGCAAAGGTAGATATAATAGTCTATGTTTCATCACATTGAAGATTGATGAAATGAAATGAATTTGATCTCAAATATGTTATTTTTCTAAGTACAAGAAAGAGCTAAGTAAGTATTTTGGTAATATCATATCTTGCACGCATGGATGTTTTAGGAAAAAATGGTCATATGGGTTTATTCTATACTTTGCCTAGTTTATATGGTTTAAATTTGAGAACATGCAAGTGAGAGAGGTAAAATATATGACTATGTAAATTTATCCTTCTAGGTAGATAGCAATGGTCCCATACTTAGTTTATTTTTCACAATGTTAAAGATGAAAACTAGATGGAGATATAATGGCTCATGGGTGATCATACTGTGAAGATATATGGTTTGTATTGAGTCAAATGAGTCAAATTATCCATTATTTAATGAATTTAAAGATCGAACTCCTTAAAAAAGATCAACAGAGCATATTTGTTCTAAGGTGTCAAGAAGTAATGAGATAATGACAAGTGTTCAAAGTTTAATATTGAGCAGAGGTAAAGATAAATCTTCTTCTAAGATCTATTTTTGAGTGGATGTTTGTACATGTACAGATCAATGGTGCATATTGAGTGAGACAATTTCAAGGTGTCCAATGTTTAACACATATATAGACTGAGCTATGTGCAAGAGATTGATAGAGTGCATTAAGTCAAATAGTCAAGATGAATATCTAATGATGAGTGATGAAAGGTAAAGGTTGAGCTACTTCAAGGAAGAATGATGGTGTATGTTTAATATAATATGTGAGGATACGAGATGAGGATAGGGTGTTTGAAGTTTAACTTTGACCATTTGAATTTAGATATTTGAATTTAATAAAGGAAATATTAGTGTCTAATTTTTGGTCCATATCTTTTGATACAAGTGGAATTTTCTCATGGTCTAAAAATAAAATTTGTAGAGGACTCCAAGGCACATCTAGAAATCTAGATTTTAAGGTCTAAAAGTTTGTATAGTCAAAGTTATGAAGGTTCAAAGTTGACTATGTTTTCACATTTGCTCTGCAAGTAACCTGAAAATGGTAATTAAGTTGAGATTTTTGGTATCTCAATGTTTAAAGGTGAGATAGCTATTGGGGAGTGCTTTAGACTCTATGAATATTATCTATATAGATTTTAAAAGAGTGATAAATCTATATTGAGTATGAACAATTCTTAATAAGTTGACTATGTGTTCATTCATGATGTTCATATACACTAAGTCAGTGTTTGAGTTGATTGAACATATGCCAAGGTGAGCAAAGATGATTGTTATCATTTGAGAATCAGTAAGGGATCGTGTAGAGTGGACCTATGCATTTTTAATTGGTTCTATGTTTTTATTTTTCTCATTGTTGTGCTAATGGAGTGAATAGGTCTTCATGAGATCTATAAGGGCTAGTATGGCCTAATTGAAAGGGGTTATTACTTAAGGGTGACCCATGAATGCTATGGAAAACCTTTTTGGATTGTATTGACCAATGTTAGATTCTTTAAGGGTGAAGTCATGTTTTTTAGCTGACTAATATGTTGATAATCATGAAGTCTCTATAAATATCAAAATCAAATGAGATGGTTTCTAGACTTATGCAAGGCTTGTGTGAGAGGATTATGCATTGAATAAAAGAAGAGAGGATAGGTAGTGTACCTGTTGGATGAGTTGATGAGTAGAGAAATTTTTTGACTATGTATATGAATTTTAGGTTATATTTTATATGTCATAATAATGATCTTATAGGTTTGAAGGTTGAAGATGTGGGAAGAGGTCTAAGTGTGTATATGAGGGAAGTTTGAGTGAAGAAAGAGAGAGATTGTGACATGCCTATGTGAGAATATTGTAGGATATAGAGAGGGAGTTTTTGTAGAAGTTAAAAAATTAGAGATCCATCATTAGGTATTGAAGACATTAGTTCTAAGGTGGAGGTGTTCACTTCATAGGAGGTTTTAAAAGACTTGACCTTCCTTAAGGGTAGTTGCTCCTTATGAAATATGTGTTTCATTAAAGGCCTTTAGTAAAAAGGACTTGATCAAGGCTTTGTTTCAAAAATAATTGACCAACATGTGGTTAATAGGACTTGATCATCTTAGGGGTAGGTGCTTCTTTTTTTGGAATAAGTGTTTCACTAAATCCTAGTCAAAAGGACTTGATCAATCTCTATTTTGTGATACCTTATAGGACAAGTAGTCCAAGTGTTTGTAGTCTTAAAAGTGGGTTTTATTCTCCAAGAGGATTTCCCATGTAGATCTTATGTTGTGTGTGTTATCTTGCATTATCTTCATTATTCATTGTTATAAACATCTTGCATGCTTCATAAATGGTTGTATTAAAAGCTTAAGTGTTTGAAGGGTTTGGAAATTGAATTGGATTATTTTCCACTACTAATTCACCCCCACCCATCTCAATGGCTTGTACCTCTAACAAGATACTATATGTAACATAAAAATTCAACTTTTTTGACATTTGAGTAATCTAAACTAAAAGAAAATTCTTGTCAGCTTAGATAGATATTGACACAAAGGCTCTTTCTTTCAACTTTGGGTTTAATTTTGTTTCATTTAGATTTAAAAATATTTCACCTTTATTTTTATTTATTTTTATTATTATTTTCTTATTTTAGAAGTTGTGTTCTATTAGTTTTAAAAAGTAGTAATTATCTTGAAGGGATATGTGGTGTTCAATTTATAGACATCATGACATGAGGGGTTTTACTCCAATACTCAACCATAATATATCACTAAACATAAAATTTAGTTTCCTTGTACCTTATGGTATATTGAAAATGCCTAATGTCTCTTTGTCTACACCAATAGGAATATTTTTTTATTCTTTTCATTTTTGGTGCACCTAAGAGGACCATATCACCCAGGAAAGTTACTCTCAACTTACCCTTGAAACCAGGGTTAGTGGGCTATAAGCATGGAAGTTTGTAGTATGTATGATCCTTTATCATTAATCTCAAAGGGGGTGAAAGTTCAAGAAGGTTGACCAGTTTGGGGAAGATGCGAAGTGATTAGTGATCAGATTGAAGAATGTTTACCATCAATGATAAAGGGGGATTTTGTTGAGATGTTTTGTCATTGATGTTGATGTTGATATCATTGATGTCAAGGTGCATCTATTGAATATGCATGGTGAATAGTCTTTAAGATATGAGCTTGTGTGCTTGATGTGACAAGAGATATTTTGAAGGTAACTTAATGTCTTTCTATTAAGAAACAATTTGAAGGTAACCCAATGATTTTGATATTGGTTGGTGTCAAGGTTCTTTCTTTGATGGCATCATTGAGTTAAGAATGTTTGATTACTAGTCCTTGAGTACAAATTTTCTTGAGAACCCTAGTCATAACAAGCATACTCATATCATGAGCATGTGCATGGTGAGCACGAATAAGTATATGCAGAGGTATGACATTATTTAAGGATCATGTAAGGTATGAAAAAAAGGTTTATAAGTATCAAATAGTGTTTCAATATTAGTTGTCAAGTTTCAAGTGCTTAAGAAGCCTCGGCATTGCACTAGTCATGGCATGTAAAGTCCTAATGAGAAGATTTGAGCAAGGTGACTTGTGAGATGGATGCACAGATGCATAAGAGGTTGTATGATGTTTCTTGAACATTTATTTGAGGTAATATATCACTCATGACATTCTTAGGGTGATATTATAGGGGTAGGACCTTTAGACCTAGTTTGCACCTAGACCTTTTCTAGACCCTATCTAGCCTAATGAGGCATCCTGATCTATTATCAAGGCCTATGAAGTATTTAAATTAGTTTTTGAGCATGAGAGAATTTGATTGAGTTTTTGAGTGAGGTGTAGATCGCATGTAAAGAGGCATGAATCTCACTTTCAAGGCCTAACATGATTTGCAGGTCAAGGTCTAAGCAAGCAAAGAGAGAGAGAATTTGGCATAATGGGGTATGAGGTTCTATTTCTAAGGCAAGTATGTTATAGGTACAATCACTAAGAGGTGGGGTTAATTAGTGATGTTATATATTCAATCCAATTCCAAACCCTTAACCAATTAACACATATAATCATGAAGCATACACATCATTCATAATAATGAACATGGAAGATAAAACAAGATCAAGAATAATACACATGATATATGTGGGAAACCCTTTTAGGGGATAAAACCCATTAAACCTTAAAATAAGGACTATAATCCTATAATAAAAAGATTCAAAATTTATACTATCACCAACTAATTAATTAAAACACATCCCTTAGTTTAATGAGACACCAATCCCACAAGGAGCTACTACCCCTATCTAGCTGAGCACCCATAACAACTAGACCTTTAGCAAGATTTATCTTGAAAGGAAGAACTAACCCCTTAAGAAACTAAGCATCCACTCAAATACCTTTAACATATAATCTTAAACACCTATTTCTACTCTTCAATTGATGATGATCACCTTTATCTGCACTCTTCACCTCTAATCTCTCTCAAGCTGCCTCTAAGACTAACTTGCTCAAACTACCTCTTCTAGGCTCATTAGGTCCAATGACATGTGATTCCTCCTACATCAAATTTATCAAATAAGCATGAATAGTCCTCTTCACTCTATATTTATCCTCAATGAACTATACCTTCTCTTTAAAATGTTCTCTCCTTTGCTTGAATCCATGCTATTACAACTCACACAAATAGGCTAAAAAAGCCTTGTATTTATACCACTCTCTTGGTATAGCCCATATTGGTTAGCTAAGAAGCTTACCATAAATATTATACCTTTGAAATATTTCCTCATACATATTACATTTAATAACCATAGACTCTTTATGTTTCCCAATACCTCATTATCCCCAAACCACCATTAGGTCTTGGTGAGACCTAAAACAATTAGGCCTTCATACTCACACATTACATGTGAGACTACTTGGACCACCTTCATCCTTTACCAATTATTTAAAAATATCAAACCTATATCCAATATCCCTTTGATCACTCTCATATGGGTCCATGCCACCTGAAACACTAACTCAATACTTGAACCTACCAATTAGGTTTCCTTATTCTTCAGGTCTTTATACACAAAAAACATAGTCTCAAATTTTTGATGAAAATAATAAAATAATTCACATATCCATATGATTATATCAAATGGGTGAAACATTAAAGATGTATTAAATGCCTTCATGTGCTTTATATACTTCAACATGGGATCTAAGCACTCAAAACAACTATCTCAAAATGACCACTCAGACTGGTCATATATAGTCAAGATATTTTGAATCTTCATATCTAATTAGGGGCATATCATGACATACAATATAATCCTTAGAGACGTATATAACATCTTCATACTCATTTTATTCTTCAATTTTTTTGAGACTCACTCCTACAACATGGTCACTCAATCTACAAGTGCATTCAACAAACACAATCAACTTATAAGTAATTTTCACACTAAAGATGGATTTTTTCAAACCTTAAAAATCTACACAAATGGTCCTAATTGAGTCTATAACACTATTAAATAGTTATTTCACCTTAAAACATCAAAAATATTCAATTACCTTTCTTGGGTTACTTACAGAACATGGTCAAACACACAGTCAACTTTGGAGCTCAATAACTTTGATTATATAGATAGTCAAACCTTATAACTAGATTCTCTAGATGCACAATGAAGTCCTCTTAAAATTTTCATTTTACATCACCATTAAATTCATCTTGGATAAAAATATATACATCAAACACTATATACTAATTTTTCCCTTTGCTAATTCAAATGCCAACAGTCACTGGTTAATGTAAAATCATCTACAAACACGTGTATTCATCTCATGTCCTCATACAGCTTAAATAATTACACTCCATTTAACTCCTTGAGAGTATCCTATTATTTACCTTTAATTTTTCATTATTTATCTTAGATATTTGCTTTTGAGATCAAGCCACTTGGCATCCCTACATACCCTGCAGTCAGCCTCCAATGAACTTCTACCACTTGGCAGCCTCACGTGCCTTCTGATCATCATTTAACATATTAAATTAATACACACCATTGGATAAATATCTTAAAATATCACATGATTTTTTAGTTCTTTATTTGTTCAAATTAATCACTCACTATATATTTTCATCACCTGATTAAATTCTCATTGTACATCTTTGATATCACAAATTTGGCTAAGTATAGAAACTTAGTGAACTATGTTTGAGAGGCCAACTTTTCGCTCTTATAAATTATGATACTCTTAATGTCTAGACCTAAAAATTGAACCACATGATCACCTCTCCTATGTAAATCCATCCATGTATCAAACTTATCCTAAAACCTTTACACATTTGAAATGTGACATCATCAAATTGCTTACTCAGTCTTATCTACCAAGATGTCTACTTGAACCTAGACATTCATATGACTACTTTGATGAATTTATTTCACTTTCATAAGTACTATAAGTACTCATAACACCTCATAGAGTCTCTATAACATGACCACATCATCAATCTATCAAACACAACTTCTTTATCATTAATTCACTCGTATCTCATGTTCTCTTTAACATCAATGACAACCTAACATCAATGGCCATGCTCAATAATATCCCCCTTTGTCATTGATGTAAAAACACCCTTATAATGAATTTTTATTATTTTAAACTCTTTCATTTTTATCTTTCTCTCCCTTTGATATTATGACAAAAGGTCTCTTCCTCATTATGTTAACTTGATCATTACCCTAGCAAACTACTCATAAAGTTTATAAGTCTCCCCCTAACATCAAGATCCATCTCAGATCATATGTTCTTTGACATGCACCAATATAAACTTGGGCTTATCTGATCTTTGGACCTATCTACCTACAAAAATCACAAGTTCTCTTTGCTCATGCATGAAGATTCAATACCTTATCAAAACATATGACTTGGTTTGATCAATTCATCATATCAATCTTCTTGAATTCACAATTGTAGAAAATATCTTCACACTTCTATCATGACTGAAGCATCTTAACATATGCTCCCCCTCACATCATGCACATCTTCTTCAAGCCACTCAAGCTAATTGAGTTAGCTCCCCCTTAGCCAAATGTGTCTTTAAATGGTATTCTTGTCCTGTAACATCAAATAAATCTCAACTTACATCCATCATGCTTCCTTACTTGTCAAGTGTATCTTGTAAGCCTACATAGAGACACCCTAACCCACAATGTCCTAGAATAATGTGAAACTAGGAATTGCCCATAACACTTATTATTCCTTCTCCTACTTGGTCATCTAAAATTGATAATTCTTCTTCTTTTTGTTAGACTTAAGAGAAGAAACTTTCTTATCTATTACAATATTCTCCTTTTATTTTAAGAATTAATTGACAATACATAAAGATAACAAATATTCATGACATACCTCATCACTAGACATTGACAACTAATGTCTTCATATGAAACTTGTTCAACAATAGCAGGATGTTTACTTATAACTATACACACCTTAGAACTAACCTCAACTAGCACCTTGGTCTTTTTTTATCTTAAATTGAACTAACTTTTGATTCTCCTTTTCTATTTGGATAGATGACACATTCTCTTATAATTCTAAAACCTTCTTCATGTTTGATTCTTTTTTTGTTTTAGTAGGCAGTCCACCTTGATATTTTAACTCAACTAAATTAGTTTTCTTAGTTTTCACTTCTTTATGAGTTTCATACCAAGGATTGACCTTTCTTGAGCACTCTAGGATGTCCATGCACCTTCTTATGACTTGGGAGCTTAATTTTACAATATCTTACAATATGACCAACTTGATGACAACTAAAACAAATAATAGCATTCATACCTTCTACTTGATGAATGTAATGAATCTTATCAAACATACCATCTTGTCTCTTAAGTTCATTTTACTCAAGCTTAATTGTCTTAGGTCTCCATACCTCGGTTAGTATTTTCCCATGCATTATGGGGAAAAATCTAGTAATATGTCCCATATCATGACATTTATATCAAACTATATTATCCAAACCTTTATATGACTAGTAGATCTTCCTTCTACAATTTCTTGCCTTATGACTAAAAAGCTTACATGCAAAACAATGACCATGAAATGAACTTTCATACCTTATAGCATTTGGTTACCTAATCAATATTTTCACCTTCTTATTTTGAGTTGACCTCTCTTGCTCTTTGTTAGTCTTGTTTACCTTGACAACAAATTTCTCATGCTCATATTTTAATGAATCTAGTTTGGTATTCAATTGAACACTCTCATCCTCTTTAGCTCTCATACATGAACTTTCAACCTTTAACTAAATTCTAAGATCTTAGATGGTCTCCTTATTCCTCTTATCTTCTTCAGTCATGTCATCCTTAAATATAGATTCTTACTCTTTAATAATATTTATGGAATCAATATCATACTTCAACTCATCATGCTCACCTTGCTTTGAACTCAACTTGGCATTTGTCTCTTTAAACTAAGTCTTGAGATGTCTGCATTCTTCCTCTTTTGAAATCAAATTTGTCTTGTAACCCTTAATTAATCCTCAAGAATGTTGATCTTATTTTTATCATCTTTTAATCTTAATTTTGCCTTCAAGGATTATGTCTCCTTATTAAGCTTGATGAACTCATCCTTAATAGCCTTAAAACTTGAGGCCATCATCTTATTCTGAGCTTCTTCTTGATCATACTCACTCATCTTACCTATGTACTTCTCAAAAAGTCCCTTGTACTGATTGCACTTTTCTTCACTTGATTTTAGACATGTATAATTAACCTCTACTTGAGCCTTCAAATCTTTATTCTCTTTATTAAATTTCTTAACCATTTTGTACCTTAGATCACCTTCAAGTGGTTAAACTTGCAACAAAGGTACCACTCTAATACCAATTATTAGAGGTAAAATCACTGAGAGGGGGGTGAATCAGTGATGCCATATATTTAATAAAATTTCAAACCCTTTAAACCCTTATCTATTCAACACATACAATCATGAAGCATACACATCATTCATAAGAATGAACCTAGAAGATAAAATGAGATCAAGCACAAAACACATGATATATTTGGGAAACCCTATTAGGGGATAAAACCCACTGAACCCTATAAGATGGACTATAATCCTATAGTAACAAGATTAAACATTTAGAACAGCACTAACTGATCAAGTAACACCCATCCCTTATTTTAGTGAGAAACCACTCTCATAAGGAACTACTACCCCTATCTAGATGAGCACCCATAACAACTAGACCTTTAGCAAGATTTATCTTGAAATGAGGAACCAACCCCCTAAGAAACTAAACACCCACAAATAGACCTTTAATATATCATCTTAAACACATGTTTCTTCTTTTTAACTAATCATGATCTCCTTTATTTGCACTCTTCACCTCTAATCTCTCTCAAGCTACCTCTAGGACTAACTTGTTCAAACTACCTCTTCTAGGCTCATTAGGTCCAATGACCTATGTGTCCTCCTACATAAACTTGATGAAATAATCATGATTTATCCTCTTCAATATTTTTTTGTCCTTAATTACTTGTACCTTCTCTTTCAAATGTTCTCTCCTTCACTTGAATCCACATTATTACAATTCACACAAATAGGCCAACAATGCCTTACATTTATACCACTCTCTTGGTATTACCCATCTTGGTCAGCCAAGATGCTTACCATACTTATTATACCTTTGAAATATGTCCTCATACATTTTTCATGTAATAACCACACACTCCTTAGGTTTTCCAATGACTCATTAGCCCCAAACCACCATTAGGTCTTGGTGAGACCTAAAACAATTAGGCTATATTACATGTGAGACTACTTGGACCACCTTCATCCTTTACCAATTATTTTAAAATATAAAACATATCTATAATATTCCCTTTTTCACTCTCATATGGTTCCATGCCACTTGGAATACCAACTCAACACTTGAACCTACCAATTAGTTTTCCTTACTTTTTAGGTATTCATATAAAGAAAACACATGTAGAAAAGTATCCTTGTTTATATTATATGCCTAGTCATGTGCTTAGAAATAAATCCAAGTAAATTATATCCTTGATATATCTAGGTACAAACATTATACATATCTATGGTACACAACATTTAAACTCACCATTGCACTGGCATTAATTTCACACAAGGCACAAATCTTGTGCACTCACCTGAAGCACAATAGTGAAGGGACCGGGGCCCATGTTGGGCTACTTAAAACATGGTGTAACCTTAGTCTTTATGATACTTATTAATTATAAAAAATTTCTTAGGTGGTTTATCAATTTAAGGCTATTCTGGGTAAGATCAATAAGCATGATCCTATTCAAGGGGACTAGTTTTATCCATGGTGGTAGAAGTCAATATTAGACTAGTTCTAGTTTTATAAGGGTGAAATTTTTTCAAATAGTAATAAAAGTTCCATTTATTTGCTTATTTAAATAAGGTAATAGCTCATAATCCAAGGCTCATTCATCCAGTTAGTACCCTAAGCACAAGGGTCAAGGCTCAAGTGCATGCCTATCTCAACACTTTGGATAATTTCTAGCCTATTGAGGGTTTACTATGGTAAATAGAGACACCATTAATGATGGGGAAAACCTTTATAAGGCAACATGTTCATATATAGAATTTATGATATCATAACTATTAGATTTAGGTCATAAACACAAAATAACATTGTAACCATCTAGATAAGATCAACATTCAATTATTCTCAATAAGATTCTTCATTAATTCATAGTTTCAGTATACAAAGTTCATAACATGGAAATAGAGCATGTGTTTATATTTGAAACTAATCATTCCCAGTGGCTCACAGGTGAGATTGGGATATACATTTAGAATTATTAACATGGTTTATATTGATTATAATATATTAATGGTGTCCTTCAATTTTATTAGAGCTTCACTGCATTAATATTCCCTCTCTCTTATTTTGGTTCAAGATCACTTTTATAAGAAGAGGATAATATTATTTATAGGTCATATGTGTGCACATATGGTGTTTAACTATCATTAGGAGTCTTTATGCTACCAACTCCACTACTCTAGCACCTACACTCTTTAATCGCCACATGCAAGCACTAAAAGGAATGTCCATAAAAACTTGGGTGTTAATAAACTACCTACTATATAGTAAAATATCATAAAATATTATTATATTTAGGGCTAATGGATTCAAAATTTCAATAATTTTCAATGACTACCATGTGTTGATATGTGTTGAGTTGGTGTGGTCCACTAAGTATCATAAAAAAGGCCCAACAACATATTCTCAAATTTTTGAAATAACCACTCAAATATTTCACATATAAATATGATTAGATCACATAGGTGAAACATTTATGACCTATACAATTCCTTCATTTGATTTATATACTTCAACACATGCTCTAAGAACTTAAAACAACTCTCTCAAAATGACCACTCAAATTGGTCTTATATAGTCAAAATATAGTCAAGCTATTTTGACTCTCCATATCTGATCAAGGGTATATCATGACATCCAAAAATTTATTATAAGCCTTAGATACTTATATAACATCTCCATACTATTTTTATTCTTTAATTATACTCATAACACCTTCAACTCACTCCTACAACATGGTCACTCAATCTGCTAGTGTATTCAGCAAACACAATCAACTTTTTAGCAATTATTCACACTAAAGATGGATTAGTCAAACATTAAAAATATGAAAATATGGTATTAATGGATTATATAACATTATTTAATAGTTATATCACCTTGAAGCAAAAAAATACCATCAAAAAATCTTCAATTACCCTTCTCAATTTATTTCTAGAACATGGTTAAACACACAATCAACTTTGGAGCTCAATAAATTTGATTGTATATATGTTCAAACCTTATAACTAGATTATATGGATGAACCTTGAATTCCTATTCAAATTTTCCTTTTAAACCACCATGAAATTAATCCTAGATCAAAATATATAACTCAAACACTAGAAATTAGTTTCTACCTTTGCTAATTCAAATGCCAATGGTCACTAGTTAATGCAAAATCATGTGTCTTCATCTCATGTCCTTGCATAGATTGAATAAATATTATTTGTAAATATCCTCAATAGAATCATATTATTTACCTTTCATCACTCATTATAAATCTTATTTCTTTTCTTCCAAGATCAAGCCACTTGGCAGCCCCATGTGCCTTATGAGCATAATTTGACATATGAACTTAATATACATCATTAGATCACTATATAATAATATCATACACTCTATTATATATTTATATGGTTAAATTAATTGCTCACCATATATCTTCATCACTCGATTAAATGCTCACCATAGATCTTCTATATCATAAATTTGGCTAAGTATAGAAACTTAGTGAACTCTATGTGAGAGGACAACTTTGCACTATTATAAAATTTTATATGATAAATTTCTATACCTGAAATTTTAATCACATGATCACCTATCATAGGTAAATCCATCCATGTATCAAGCTACTCCTAAAACCTTCACATGTGTGAAATATGATGTCATCAAGTTGCTTACTTAGCCTTGTCTGCTAAGATGAATACTTAAAACTAGACACTCATATGAATAATCTCATGAATTTCTTTCACTTTTATAATCACTCTAAGCACTAATAACACCCCATAGGGTCTTTGTAACATGACCATGCCATCAACCTATCAAACACAACTTCTTTATCATTAATGCACTAGTATCTCATGCTCTCTTTGACATCAATTATAACCTAACATCAATAACCATGCTCAATAAATAATGTATATATGAGTGTTTTAATAGGTATGGTATATTATTTAAATCATGTTCATAAAGTTTGAGATGATTATTTTCAATAAAAGGCATGAAAAATAGTTTTTAGGTCTCTCAAGTGCATAAAATGAAGGGTTTTCAACCTGAGAAGGACTTTCAAGTGTTCATTGGCACGTGTAACTTCTACATGGGAAAATAATATATTCATGGTATATTTTAAATTATCTTATCTCAAATTTATAGGAATTAGTTTTTGGATTGAGGACTTATGTTTTATGAACAATCTTTAATAATGAAAGTGTGTTTAAACCCTTTTAGAACCCTAATAAGGACCCAATGTTGAATATGTTGCTCAAAATAGCCCAAAATAGTATCAAATTAATATATAAACTATTTTAGATTTTACTTATCTCTCTAAAGCACCTCTAGGTGTGATTGAGTTATCAGGTGTGTGAGCATACCCTATAAGAAAGTGTTAGTTTCTCAAAGATTTGTTGTAACAATCTCAGTTGACCAAGTCAAAGTATGCAAATCATTGGATGGATAAATTTGAGACTTTTATTTTTTATCCATGGTGGTTTATTGATATTTTCTATCCCTTATTTATGTTAAACCGATCATCCAATTCAGCCAACTACTAACAGGCCTAATGGTGGAAACAGTGAGAAACATAGGCAGTAGTGAGAAGATGTTTAGGAATGCTTTATCATGGAATAGGGATGAATCAAAGTATATGGATGTGTTTTTAAGTAATTTTTATACATTCTCATATTTTTTATAAGTTTTATAGGTCATTGGTTATAGTGAAAACAGTTTGTCATAAGTTTACTTGTATGGTTTAGTGAGGTCTATGTATAGTGAGGTTATGAGATTGGTTTGCAAGACCAATATTTCCATTTGACCATATTATATTTCTATGTAATAATTGTCTAATTATCTTATAGTATCTTCTACATACATTAGAATTATCTTAAAGTGATCATACATGTGTTAAAATTCATTATCATTGTTTTATTATTTTTAGAAATAATGGATTTTTATTCTTATTAAATAAATGGGTCTAAGTAGATAAAATCATTAAATAATATGCAATAATTAGGCCACTAATTTTGTATAAACAAATAGTATTTTTGGCTTTCCTAAAAATATTAATAAGTGAGAGAAAATATAACTTAGCTTATTTTAGGTTGTTACAATTGAGACAAATTTTGATACTAGAGAAAAAGGATTGAGACACGGTCATAAACTAAGATCTGGAGTTTGTTTCTTGGTTGGATAGGACCATAAAAAATAGGACACCCTATTATTCAACATTTTAGTCCTAGTCTTTTTTATATTTTCCAAACTACTCATAAAGATATGATTTTTTTGGGCTTTATTTGCTACATCTATATGAGCTTGTGTACCAAATTTTAGATCCTTGATATCAATAGAACTCCCTATATAGTTGATTCTTCATGTGTTTGTGTTTTCTATGCAATTAAATGGAACTTTAACAAATAGGCAAAAGGGGTTAGTGTGTAAAGGATACGCTAGATGCACTTTACAGCCCATCTATGGGCACGTTGCCTACATACCAATACTCTGAGCATGGATCAAGCTATATGTATTTATCTCATTGAATGACTTGGTGTAATAGTGTGATGACAATATAAGTAAATGTGAAACTAGGTGTACTTAGAATGACTAGGGACTAGTGTAAAAGTTTGAATAGGATTGAAATACTATTGGATGGTTGTATGTAGAGAATAGAGATAAGTGCTTGAGTGATCTTGCTAGTATTCTAGCTTCTCTCTTGTAAATGAGTGTCAACCCTTCTAAATGGACTTTGAATGGCCTTTTATAGGGGATTTAAAAATTATGGGTTAAATGAATTCATATTAGGCTGACATCAATTAGGATAAAGATCTAAGATAAAATGATTATAAGAACCTATTTTTCACTTGGATAACAATGCTAAAAACTAGACACCTTAGGTTTTAGTGCTCCTATCCAAGTTGGGCATTATTTTCCAAAGGGAATGAGACTTAAGGAGATGGATCTATTCCTAAGAGAGATATCTAGGTTTAAAATGGTTAAGTATAGAAGGTTTTTTATGATTGTAAATTAATGAAAGAAGAGCCTAAAAGGGTTTTACAAGCAATTAGGAGGACCTAGGGATTGGGTGTCATTAACCATACTTAAGTAAGAAAATTTTGCATTTTATATGACTACATTTACCCCCCCTTTATTCTAGTGATGTAGCAAAGTGAAATACTAGGATAAAGGGAAAAAAAACATACCTAAACTTACTTGTGAAGGTGAAGCTCACCAAGCTATGTGATGTTAGATATGCATAAAGAGAGCATGATGTGAAGTGTGAATCTACAATGAAAAACATAGAGTAGATTAGTTCTTACTAGATATGTTATATCTAAAATAAGAATGTATAAAATTTGGGTAAGAGAGAGAGGAAGAGAAAGGAATGAATACAACTCACTGGATATGTGAACTAATGCAAAACATGTTGTGATGTTGGATTTTGCTAGGTGTGTGTTGTATCAAAATTTATATCATGAACAAAGTTGAGTGCTCAATTCCCTAGAAAGTGGCTCAATAATGCAAAGGTAGGCCCTTTGGCTCCATCATCACCTACTAAGTGAAGGTAGGCCCTTAAGGAGATAATGGATCTCAAAAGGAAGATGGAAATAATGGAAGACAACCAGAAGGTAGTTTGGAACAAAATCAATAACATGGAAAAATAGATGAGAGACATTCCCATCAAACTCAAAGACTATGAGAACAACCTAAGGGAACTCATCAAGGAGAGTAGAATGAAGATGGAGGAGGTTACATCTAACATATGTGTTGCAACTGTTAATATTAGAAAAAGAGCTAATGAGGAGATCAAATCCTTGGAGGGGCCTAGCAAGAGGACGAGACAGAGTTCAAGAAATAAATATATGCAAGAGGGAGCCATGTCAGTGGCTACTGCCATTTAGGACACTACTATGAAAGGTAAGGAAGCAATGAAAATGATTTTGGAACTGGAAGAATAGGCTAGTTCTTTTAGTTGGTCATGTTATCTGGTCCTGTTTCCTGGTTTTTTGTAATCTTTTAACTATGGTGTAGCTAGGTCTATGTAAAATTTGGGTTATGACTTGTGGTCTTTCTGGTGGTTTGAGGTCCATATAAAACCTATTTATGATACTTCTTTGTAGTAGGTTTTAGGTTTTACCTATGGTTGTAAATGCTTCATCTTTCTATCTTTGTTTCAGGGTTTTGAGGTCCCTTCAAAACCTATTTTTACCTTAATCTAAAACAAATCATTTTTGTGTCAATCAATGTTTAGACTGTGTGTCTAATCCCTTTGAATAGGTGGCTCAAGAATACAAAGGCTGGCCCTTTAGCTCCATTATTTCCCACTAAGTGAATCTAACAAATCATGTGTGTGTTAATTAATGTTTGGACTATGTGTCTAATCTCTCTAAATAGATGGCACAATCCAAAGGCTATCCCTTTGGCTCTATAGTTGCCCCATGAAGTGAAGCTGTGAAGTGATACCAGTATGGAATAGATTTCATATGAAATGGCTCATAAATACCATGAATGTATTGTAATCTATAAATGTTGGCATGGATAGTTGAATGTATGTTGTAAACTAGGACACTCTTGGCCATTTTAAAAGATAGAGACTAGGCTTATAAGAGAGCCACTCTAAAATTGGTGCAATAGGCTTATTGGAAGCCAACTCAAGAACTCAATTACTCAGGAAGTTGAGCTTGTATGAAAGTCAAAATTGAAAAAGGATGCCAACCACCTGTAGATATAGTAATTCATGCAACTACTAAGAAATGCCTATAAGATAAACTAAACTCAAAAAAATGGGGGGACCAATGTGCCACACATATTACCCCCAATAATTAGTGTCTAAAACATGGATTCTGATCTAAAAGTTATATCAATTTCCTAATCTAAAACTAGAAGTGAGATCCACCATGTCATGCATGATGCCCCCTATATTTGGATTCTCTAATCAAAAATTGTACTAAAATATGTTGAATCTAGAGTATGTTGTACTAACAAACCTATGACTAAACTCACCTTTTTGTTTGTTTCTAAAAAAATTGATTTTTCTATTGTCTAGATAGGAACACCAAAAAATAGACACCCTACTATCTGGTAATGTAGTCCAACTTTGACACTATTATCTAGGGCCAAATCTGATGACTATTTTGGATTTTTTGATGTCTAACTAGTCTATTCCACCTAGTCTGATGTCTAGATTTTGTTTTGAGTGTTTTGAAAACTACTATTTCAACCACTTAGGAGATACAATCTCTATGACAAAACCCTATTTGTTTCCCCCTCTTTTGAGGGTAGAAATAAGTACCTTACAATGACTTCCCTTAGAAGAATAATCCCTACAAATGCGTTAAGCTAGAAATATATAGGATATAATAATGATAATCAACAAGATATAGCAATATCTATATTGAGAGATTGTTAGATCAATAGGGATTTGCCTAGATAGATATAACAATGTAATAACTTGTGTAATGTATTTAACTAGAACTAGAAATGTTAGATGTTATTTGTTCATTGTTAGTTGTCAAGGAGGGATGGAGTATGATGTCCATGATGACATCCAAAAAAATAAGGAAAATACATGATATGGATCATGGCATTATAACAATTGAAAAAGCAATCAAGTAAACAAGCACATGGAGTAAGAAGTAAGAAGCATACAAGAGTGGCCAAGGGGCCAAGAAAATAAGGGACATGGGTACATGTCACTTAAATTGTAAAATAATCATACAATGCATGTTCAAATGCCACATACACATATAGTAGAAACAAGCAAGATTTCCATGAGGGCCATAGGCACATAAAAGAGTACAAGAAAGGTACATTGGAAAATGTCCAAAGGTACACATGTATGAATAAAAGTAAAGGACATTGGAAAATGTCCTAAGGCACACATAGGAGACAAGTAGGAACTATAAATGTAATCCAACAAGCTATGCTAAGCAAGAAGAGAAAGCATGTAATAACTGGAAAGATAGAATCACATCTAAATAATCAAACCAAGAGTGAAATTATGTAAGACATGTTAGTAAAAGACTAAGGTATATGTTAAATAGATACACAAGTGTTACATACTATTAAAATGTTGATATAGTAATCTATGTAATGTAGTTCATAATGTGCATCAACATGATAACTTGCAATGTGTAGTGTAGGAATGACATAACTTAGATGGTTTAGTCATATAGAAGATGTCCCCAGTGGGTATGTATATTGATGTGTGTCTCAAATGTAGAAGTAGGATGCCCCTATGATGGGTAGTGTGAAGTAATCAAGGATCTAGATGTCACTGCACACACTCAAAGAAGATCAAGTGAAGCATGGTAATGTAGATAAATTGATAAACAATAGCATAGAATAGAAAATGTACATCCTAACATAGTAGTAGTAATGTAAAGCATGGATGATGAATACAATCAAAATGTTTTTATGTTTTTAGACATATTTGAATGTTTTGGGATTTTTTTGAAATAAGCTATGTACAATTATGCTTTGAATAGAAATTACGTAGACTGTAATATGTAAAATGGCATGCTAGAAATGGAATCTGTGTAGATGCATAATATTCATTGGGTTTTTGAGTTTCTTTCTTTCAAGTGAGGCTAGATGATACACTTTAGGGCTGATATTTTTGTTAATAATATATAGACCTAGCCAATTTGGTTTGAAGTTTCCTTTGATTTCTTCTTTGGCATTGACATTTCAAAGGTTTTCTTTGAGAGAAAAGATCATTAACTTCAAATTCTCTGGTGTGAACCCATTTTTTGTAATATCATTATATATGTTATTGGTAAATTTTGAGATGTTCTACAACTTTAATGTGTGTATGGTATAACTATTCAAGCTAGTGTAGATGTTTTTCATGACATTGGCCATCAATAAGAATGCCTTTAAGGGAGACATGGAGAGATGGGATTTCTAATTCTAATGGTAAGACTGCTTTTGTGCCATAAATGAGTGAATAAGGATTAGCTCTTGTGGGTATATAGATACTTGTGGGATAGGCCCATAATGCTAACACTAATTGATTGTGCTAATCATTTCCAAAAAAATTTCACTATTTTTCTTAAAATGATATTGATAGTTTTATTAGTAGCTTCTTCTTGAATTTTTCCTTATGGGTAATATGGAGTGAAGAATGTCTACTTAATTTTGTATTTGGCACAAAAAAAATTGATAGTTTTTTTCTTGAATGATGTTCCATTATAAAAAATGATAGTTATCGATAGGTTGAAGTGTGAAATAATATAAGTCATGATAAAATTGAAAATGTCTTCACCTATGGTAGATTGAAGTGGAAGCACTTCCACCCATTTGGTAAATTACTCTGTAGTTATGACTATGAACTTATGTTCATTAGTGGATTTGAGGTTAATTTTTCCAATGAGATCAAATCCCCATAACATGAATGGCCATGGAGAGATGATAGGTTGTAATTGTTGTGATGGTGCATGTTGTAGATTACTGTCATTGGCATTTGTGACATAGCTTTGCATATTGTAAACATTCATCTTCCATGGTAGGCTAGTAGTACCCTTGTCAAAATAATTTATGTGACATGGCTTTTATATTAAAGTGACCACCACATTCACTATCATGTATTTGAGTCAGAGCAATTTTGGCTTCTACTAAGGTTAAGTATTGTAGTAAGTATCTATCAAAGGATCATTTAAAAAGGTCCTCACTAATGATTACATAATATATTGGCTATTTTTTCAACTTATGTTTGTCATTTTGAGAGAAAGTGTTTGGTGTAATATAGTTGTTTAGAAAGTTATAAATATCAAAGAACCATTTTGGGGTTTCATAACTTCATGTGGTAGCTAAGACAAAAAGAGCTATCAAATATATGTTGGATATTGATGGTGGTTATAATCATTTAATTGTAAATATTGCTTAATCATCATTGATGTCAATGGGAATTAGATATGTAGCACTAGCCATTACATCTGCATGTCTGATATATCTTATAGGGATGCTCTTAATAGAAAAGCAATTAAATTGTGATGACAAACACCATACCATGTTACGATATGGGATGAGGTGTTCTTCTTTTATTTGATAAATATAATTGACTTAATTGACCATAATTTGGGAATCATCAAAGAGTTAAATAGATATGATTTGAAGGGATTGCACAGAAAATAATCCTAAGATAAGTGCTTCATATTTTGCTATGTTGTTGGTGTAGGAGAAACTTAATTGATATGCTATAGGAATTGTGTGATCAAAAGGATAGATAAAGAAAATGCCTACCCCTACACAAAGTTTGCATTAAGAACCATTAAATAACATAGTCCAGATATCCAAATGTGTCACTAATAGGGTTGGTATCTAATAGTGGTGCTATTACCAAATGGTCTACAATGATTTTTCCCTTTATTGATTTTTGAAGAACCATTTTTAAGTTAAATTATGGTAATAACATAACCCATTTTTTGATGTGACCAAAAATATGTGGCTTGGCTAGTAGGAACTTACGGGGTCTAATTTTGTGATAACTTGAGTCTCATTATTGATCATGTAATGTTAGAGTTTTTATGTGGCAAAAACTAATGCTAGACATAGTTTTTATATTGGGGAGTAATTTTTTCCATAATAAACTAATTTGCAACTAATGTAATAAATTGCTTGTTCAATATTTTGATATCGTGTCATGCTAAGAGTACTCCTAATGCATGATTTGTAATTGAAATATATAGTATGAAAGGCTTGTTTGGGATAGGCGGTACTAAAATGGGTGGATTAAATAAACTTTGTATCCATCTTTAGTAGTCGATTAAATGACTAATTTTTATCAGCAAGTTGAGCTATAAAATGGTGGATTACTTGGATCTTGCCTTTAAGGGATCAAAGTTGTTTTAAGTTGGTAGAAGGTGGCATATTGATAATTATTTTGAATTTATTAATATCAACTTCTATGCCATATTGAGAGATAATGAAACCTAGGAGTTTACCTAATGTAACTATGAACATGCATTTCTTTATGTTTAGTTAGACATTATATTGTTTGAGTCGTTAAAAGATCATTCATAAATCAATAGCATGATGTTGCCATTACTTGGATATAGATAATATATCATCAACATAATCCTAGACCATATGGTGAATTAAATCATGAAAGACATGTGTCATGGCACGTTGATACATGGCTTTGACATATTTTAATCTGAAAGGCACGATAATATTAAAAAATGTGCCCTAAGGTATTGTAAAAGATGTTTTCTCTTGATCTTCTTCAGTGATATTGATTTGGTTATATCCATCAAAACCATCCATGAATGATAACATTTCATATCTAGCTATAGAATTGATGATCATGTTGATATTAGGAAAAGGGAAATCATCTTTTGGGCATGCTTTATTTAAATCTTGAGAATCGAAACAACACTGAATTTATCCATTAGGTTTGACTATATGGACTATGTTGGAAATCCATTCAAGGTGTGTTACTATTAAAACTAATCTAGCATCTAAGAGGTGTTGGATTTCATCTTTGACCAAGAGAGATACCATAAGATTCATTTTGTGAGTTTTTTACTTAATTAGTTTAGCATCTATATATGGGAATCCATGGACGGTGATAAATCTATCAATTCCTAGCAAATCTGAGTAAGACCAAGAAAAAAGTTTTGGTAAATATGTTAAAGTTTGATTGATATCTATATCTTATTCCTTTTAGAGGGAAGTGGCTAATAAGACAATGCAAGGATTTTGATTAGTTTTAAATTTAAAATTTATGATTTCTTCATTAAGTAATGTGGAATGATCGAGTGTGTAAGGAGTGGTAGGGATAGTATCATTTGAATCAATTGGTATGTCTTGGGTTGAGTTTAGACTTTATCCAAAATATGTGTGGGAATTTGTGTGATGAGGAAATCTATTTTTATGATAACAATATGGGAGGTCCTTATATGCTCTAAGAAATTGTAGGAGGGATTCATCATTGGAAAATTCATCTAATGTGAACATGTCTTGAAAAGTTATATCATCAATGAGATCAAGGTAGATTAATGATAATGTTGAAGTATGATTAATGGTGTAATCTTCTGACATAATAGGTGGATAAAACTTGATATGCTTTGAAGTGGTAGAAGAGGGTTTACTATGAGGATAGGTAAATTGATAACCTAGCCCTTACATTTCATGTTGTGTAGATGCCTCGATAGGATTAATGATTCTTTATTCATGTTTTCCAAGGCCTTTGCCATGATATCCCATTTGATTAAGGCATTAATTAAAAAATGTGAGGTGAATTAGTGATTTAGTGTCAATTCTATTATAGAATTTAGAGTTTGTTAATGTGTTACATAATTTGGTGGTACATTGTGAATAATGGGTTACATAGGTAAATAGCCAAGATTAAAGTATGGAATATAAGTTTGTGGTGTGTCAACAACCTAACAGTATGTAAAATGTTCATTATCTATTGAGCATATGTATATGTAGCCTTTGTGACTAAATTTGAGACAAGCATGGAGTACATAAGGAACTGCATACATATCATGAATCCAAGGATGACCAAGTAATAAATTATAGTTTAGGTCATTTGGCATGACTTGGTAAGTAGTTGGTAGTGTCTTAGGCCCTAATTTGAGAGTAAGTGTTATTTAACCCATGGGTTTTCATGGAATGTTTTCAAAACCTATGATGCTCATATCAGAATGATCTAGATCATGAGGTTATATATTAACATGTTTAAGAAAGTAAATGTTACATATGTTGAGTCTTGAATTGTTATCAACCAACACTCATTTTACCCCTACGTCATTGATTTGTAATTGAATATATAGAGGGAGGTGTTTTGAAATGATGTGTTGTGGGGGTAAATCCTCTTTCTCAAAGGAAATATATTCTTTAGTCTATTGCATTGTGTTGAGGATAGATGCAACATAACTTGGTTTAGATGAAACTAGCACTCTGGTATTACGAAGGGCTATATACAACACATATTTGTAAATATTGGATTATTGAAGGAGTTTGAGAACAAAAATTATTTCTGAAGGGATGTTAGTTTGACTGAGAAAGTTATATCCATGGGTGTAATCAACCTTCCTATCTTCATAGACTTAGGTGATAGCGTGGACCGCCCAATCTACTATAGGTATAGAGTTGGTATTAGGTGAGGGATAAGAGCTAGATGTGCCAAGTTCAAAGGAATGAGGGATGGATATAATATCGGTGTCTAGTAATGATAAGGAGATGCTTAAAAATAGCCAATGAGTTATATAAATTAAGGCAAAAAGCATGAACATAGAGTGAAATGCATGTAATTTGAGTGATTATTTTTGAAAAGATATACTTATAAATAATAATCCATAGGAAAGATAGCAAGTAAGAGATATAGAATGTGACATTGTGCATGAATGCATACAAAATTTTGATATGCAACATAACATTTTATATGTGTTTAGTATGATACATCTGGAGACTTTTCCATATGACAAATAGAAAGTAAATGATACAGAACATGATTTTGTGCCTGAATGCGTAAAAATATTTGACTTGTAACATAATATTGCTAACATGTTTAGCATGATAAACTTTAAAATTATTCCATATTAGAGATAGAGAGTATGCAAAAGGAATATTTAAATCTTGTGTAATTTTAGCAATAAATGTTGTAATATCATATCTTATTATGAAAATTAAACATGAAATGCAAAGGATGAAACTTTTTACTAACATATGGTAGACTTCATCATTCATGTACATGATAGGGCCCATTATGGTTTCCTTATTATTTGCAATAAATGTAAGAAAAGTTTGTAAATAAATGAGCAACATTTTACAATTTGAGTATGGATGTAAGGTGATAGCTCAAGAAGAAAATAAGAGATAGTATATTCAATTAGGGATTTTCTTAAAATATTTTTGTAAAATACTATAAATTTCTAAAATTTAGAGTGATTTTTTTAATTATAATATGCACTAAAAATTCAAACAATAATTAGACAATTACTAAGAGCTAGTTGATGCAACTAGGGTTTGAAATAAATTTATTTTAAAATTTACTAAAAAAATTTTAAATTTGAGAGGAATTTTTTATTTTACTATTCAAGAAAAAATTCAAAAATTAATGGAAAAAATTAGATAGGAATTTAGCCTAGGGTTTCTAGGATTTTAATGTGAAATTCAAAGTAAGTTGAGCTCACCAAATATTTTATTATTTTTTAGAATAATGGAGTTTTACTCTTATTTAATGAACAAGTCTGAGTAGATAAAATTAGCAAATAATATGCAATAATTAGGCCATTGATTTTGTATGAACAAATAATATTTTTATCTTTCCTAAAAATAGTAATAAGTGAGAGAAAATATAACTTAGCTTATTCTAGATTGTTACAGCTGAGACAAAGTCTGATACTAGAGGAAAAAGACTAAAACACAGTTGCAAACTAAGATCTAAATTTTGTTTCTTGGTTGGATAGGACCACAAAAAATAGGACACCATGTTTTCCAACACTATAGTCTTGGTTTTACCACTATTGTCCAAACTGCTCATAGAGATATGATTATTTTGGTTTTTGTTCATAGCATCTATATGAGCTTGTATACCAAATTTAAAATCCTCATTTTTAATGTAACTCTTTATATACTTGATTCTTCATGTGATTGTGTCTTCTATGCAATTAAATAGAACTTTGGAAAATAGGGAAAAGGGGTTAGTGTGTAAAGGTTACACTAGATACACTTCACACCCCATGTGTGGGCATGTTGCCTACATACCAATACTCTAAGGAGGGATCAAGCTATATGTAGTTCTCCCATTGAAGTGCTTGGTGCAATAGTGTGATGACAATGCAAGTAAATATGAAATTAGGTGTACTTGGAATGACTAGGGACTGGTATAAAGGTTTAAATAGGCTTAAAATATTGTTGGATGGATTTATGCAAAGAATAGAGATAATTGCTTGAGTGATCTTACTAATATTCTTGATTCTATCTTATAAATGAGTTTTAACCCTTATAAATGGACTTTTAATGTCCTTTTATAGGGGATTTAATGATTAAGGGTTAAATAAATTTGCATTAGGCTGACATGATTAGGATAAGGATCTGAGAGAAAATGATTGTTAGAACCTATTTTGCACTTATACAAAACTAAAAATTAGACACCTTGGGTTTCAAAACTCTTATCCAACTTGGGCACTATTATCTAGAGGGAATGAGACCTAGGGGGATGGATCTAGGCCTGAGAGAGTTGCTTGGGTCTGAAAGGGTTAAGTTTGGAAGGTTATGGATGACTAGGAATTAGTGAAAGAAGAGCCTAAAAGGGTTGTACACTCAAGTAGGAGGACCTAGGGACTGGGTGTCATTAGACATACTCAAGTAACCAAATTTCATATTTTATATGACTACAGTCACCATGACTATGCTTTAAGGCAACCTAGAAGTTCTACGTAAGCAAGTTATAGTGATGAGATTGAGACTTTATGCTATGATTTGACGTATCTAATAAATATGGTGTTGTTGTTTGATAATTTAAATTAGCTCTCATGATTTTTTAAATCTTTTAAGTTAGTGAAAGTGGTTGAAATATTAAATCCAAAATGGCTTGTCTAGCTGAGTGAGGTTTGTGAGAGAGAAGGTTAATGAATTGGTCTACAAGACTAATAGTTTCCATTAGAGATTATGATATTTTTATTGGATATTATTCTGAGTATGTCTTAGAATCATGTTCAATCATTTTAATTCTTTGATTATGTTATTTCATGTTTTAAAATTTCAAGTTTCCATGACTATGTTTTGAGACTAGTTGGTAGTTCAGAGTGAGCATTTCATAGAGAAGAGTTTGAGCCTTTATACCCTAAGTTCAAGTATATAATGAAATTTATGATTACCCTAAGGTCATTAGGTTTATAAATTTTTGATTTATTTTTATTTTTATTTGTCAAAATTGTGTGTTTATGCTTTATTTATTTAAGACAAACTTTCTGTGTATGAAAAGGCCTAATTGTGAACATTACAAATGGTGTGCTTCAAGTGGTGGTTGTCTCTAAAAAGTGTTATAGATCCAAGATGAGATTATCAAGGGTATATTTTATTGTAATATAATATTCTCATGTCATGTGAGGTGTTTTAATGTTTTTCAATGAAGTCAAAGTGTAATGTGTCCTTAAGTAGACCTAATGGGATTAGGTCTCCATGAGACCTAAAGATAAAATAAGGCCTAATAGAGATATGTTAGACCTAAATGGATTAAAATCACATTTTATTCATTTTTATAATATTTTACAATCTCTATTCCAAGGCCTACATAATAGGTTAAGGGTTTTTGGCTGACCAAGAAGGATATGAGCAAGAGGCTTATATAAATACAAGACAGTTTTAGGCTTATTTGTGTGTATAGAGAATAAGAAAATGAAATAGAGAATTGGTAAGTACAATGAGGTATTTTAAACCATATAAATATCATATATAAACTATTATGAATAATTTATATAATATATGTGTACAAAAATCAAGGTCATATGACCTAATCAAGTCAAGAAGAGGACAAGTTGAGTGAAGGAGCCTAGAAGGCAATTTGAGAGGGCTAAAAGAGTAAAGAGAGATGAAGAGGTGGTAATCATTAGTTAGTTGAGAAATAAGGTGTCCTAAATTTGATCAAATCAATTATGTGGATGAATTAGTGCTAAGTCATGTATGGGGTTGGTGCCTCCTTGCAAAATAGTGCTTGTTAAAGCCTAGATGGGTTGGTGCTTAGCTAGTTGGGATTGGTGCTCCATGTGAAGTTGGTGATTCACTAAATTTCGTGTTTATCTTATAATACTATAGTCTATTTGTATATATCAATGGTTTTTCTTCTCCTTGAGGGTTTCCCACATATGTGATGTATTCTTATGCTTCATGCTTATATGGATAAGTGTTTATGATTACTAGATGTATATGCTTGTTTGAATGTTTCAAAATTACTTAACTGATATTTTTATTAAAGTTTTTAAAAGACTAATTAACCCCCCCCCCCTCTCAGTAATTTTGCTTTTAACAATATGATCTTCCTCTCTAATTAGTTACAACTTTCAATCTTTTGTAAAATTATTTTTTGGCACGTTTTTATATCAATGTTGGGGAAAATTATCATATGCTTAAAATGAAAAGATCAAAGGTACAAATGAGATAATGAATTTGTGTGTTCTAAGATACAAGACCATGTTATCCAAAATGGAAAATCAAATAGATGATAACGAGATTCAATATATTTTTACTCAAATCTTGCTTCCTCCTCTCCAAGAGTCCATAATTTTTTATAAGTTTAAATCCTTTGATGAACTATGCCATACAGTTAAATAATGTGAGGCCAAATTGGTTATATTGAATAAGCACAAATATAGATTCAATGTTCCTTATACTTCAACTATCAAGTTTTAAAGCAAGACTAATTACAAGAGAAAAATTGATGAAATTAAAAATGAAGCTAAAGTTACCATCAATGTTATAACAATCACCATAAAATATTTAACTACAAGTTTCACCAAGTCAATCTTCAAATTTAACTTCACCTACTCATGTGCTAATACAAAACCTCTTTAAATGTCTTCTTATTACTCTTATTTAAAATTTTGAAGTAGATATATTTAAACCAAAATCTATAAACTGTGGAAGAAATACATTTTGTGAATATCATAGATGTGTTGGACATTCCACCATTATATCTATGAAGCTCAAAAAAAAATTCAATGCCTATTAATGAGATCATTATTGACATTGGTACACTTAATTAGGAGGATAATACATAAGCAAATGAGAATGCAATGTTGAAAATTTATAAATATCATTTTTCTCAATCATGAAACACAAGATAATAATCAAACTTTGAAGTACATTATGCATATAATGCTAATCATCCTTTGTATTAATATAGATAACTTGATAACATCATTGGTATAATTACAATCAAATTAGAATCATGCCCATTTATTACATTTGATGTTTCTAAGTTTTTTTATGATGATTCTGATAGACATACATTATTCCTTAGAAAATATGTTAGCTTTCAACCCATCCATGGTATTATTATAGATAATGGATCAATTAAAAATGTGTGCACCATAACACTTCTCCATTCTCTTGGTTATATAGATCAAGATATATAGCAGACATATAGAGTTATAGAGTTATTTTATTCCCTTGTAATAGATATGTTGGGACATATCATATTACATTTAAAACTAGGACCTTTCATATTTCCAACTTATTTTTAGTGTTACCAAGCGCAAGTATATTTGATATGTTATTAGAGAGACCTTTGTTACATAAAATCAAACTAGTTCCTTTTAAAACTCAAAATTTATAAACTATATTCATGATAATAGAGTGGTGTAGACACTAAATCTAAATTATATAACAACTCAAATGGTTGTACAATTCAGTTCCTAATACCTTTTTATTGCCAAAAGGTTTCCATTCACTATCTCTTTGTGGAAAATTACTTTATCTCTTACTCCAAAAACTATTATCATCATTGCTAATACTTATATACTATGAAAAATTCTTAAACCCTGATCATTATCTTTCTCTACTAATTTTGGACCTGTACCTATTTAATAGCTTTTGATACACTTGTGTCCAATATAGACACCTATGTTGGCATAAGTGTTAATTTTTTAATTAAGTGTCTAGTGCCCAAAATTCATCTAATTTTCAAATAAAACTTATTATAATGGTAAGTCTAAGTATTTTAGTGTGAGATATTTTCAAAAGGGATAAGTATATATAAATATCAACCTTAATTCATTCCTCACCTAGAAAACACTAGGAGCTCACAAGGTAACGTACCAAGAGCATTCAACAAAGAATTAAAGTGATAAACCTACCCTATTTGTCCCTATTTCCATATAAAGTATATGATCACTATCCCCACAAGTTTGAAGTACTGAAGGAGAATCCCATGATCCATATTTTCTAAGTTACAAGCTATGTCACTCTCTATACTTGTTTATCAAACATTACATCCTCATGCACACATAAGATAACATGTAGGAGATAAAGACTTAAGTATGAGGAGATCTTATAATTATTGAATATGTAGGTGATGCCCAATGATATATGGCTCCTTGGGGAAGCTTTACACCATGTGCCCACTAACCATTTTTTCCCATAGTCACTTCAAGGGTGAAAAATCTAGGGTTTGATATTTTGACAAAAAGAGACAACCTATGTGTGTTATATATACACATCATAAGAAATGAAATAGAAAACCTATAAATCTCCAAGTGGTTGCATCCATATCTAGTCACAATTCTATATTGGACACTTGTATCTAACTCAGACACCAACAGCGATGTAACGACCTAGATCTGATATAAGCATCTAAAGCCATAGAATGTAAAATTATAGAATCTAATGGCTATTCCATCTAGTATGTTTTAGTCTAGATTTGTATATGCATAGTGAACCAACTAAGTTCTCCTATTTTGAATTTATTTCAATAACAATTAAAAGTTATATATTTTTGGCATATCTCATTATTATAAATTTAGAATATTTTTTATCTAAGTTTGTAAATTAATTGGTCTATTATAGATCTATTTATCACCCTTGTGATTATTCATGTATATATTATTAACCCTAGATACCCTCTTATTTAATCTAGGGTTAAACATTTGGTAAAATTTACTTCTATGTCTTTCTATGAAACTACTAGTGTTCTCTATGGTTTTTTATAATTTTTATGATCTCTAAATTATTATAATTTATTTCAAAAATCAAAATTTATTTTCCTAAAATCATGTTTAATATTGTTGAAAATAATTTCTTCCTCATCCTAAACCTAGGTAGGGTGATAGTTATCTTCCTTCTGACCAGTTCCATCTTATCACTTATTCAAGGGGTAAGGTGGCCCAATCTATAATACCGAATGAGGATAGTCAAAAAACCCTTTAAAATATTTAAATGGTACATGTGTGAATATTCAATCTAAATCACCTAGGGTTTGTTCTTATTAAACCCTAAAATATCAAGTCATCCTTATGATCAAGTTAATATAAGAGTTATAAAATTAAAATTAGCATTTAGTTTAGAGGTGACATCATTAAAAAATTAGATTACACACCTCAAAAATCCAAAATATGCTAGTGTTAATCATGTGTTTGCATCTTCATCTATCAAGGCTTCATATCTAAATTAAAAGTCACAATAGAATACATCTAAATCAAGTGATTAAATATATACTAAGTGTCCAAGTGAAATCCTAAGGGATATGCTTAGAAACAAATTAATCCAACTACCTCCCTTACATCCTATAATGAGTTCCAAATAATATTATATTGGGCATCATACAGATTGTTATTTTGCATTAAATAACAAAATATAAATTCATAAAGGTAGTAGTGATCATATCATTGATACATCAACCAATAAAACCACTCACATTATGAGTACCTCTCCTAAAACATAAGTACAAAAACAAGTATGGGTACCAAAATATAATTTAGAAAAAAAAACTTAAAAATATAAAAATAGAGCAAGAAAAGATTTAAAATGAATAATTAGAGAAACAAAAAATTTAAAAGGCTAAGCTAGAACAAGATATGTTACAAAAATATAAAGAATTCAAATCATAAATTACATTTTTTTCCTAGTATTCAAGAAAGGATACATGACTCTTCTTTAGTCCAAATGAGATGCATGTTCCTAGAAATGATGAGCATACTCAAGAAAAGAAAAATCCAAATAAAGACACTCCAATTTATAATGCAATTGGTTTTTCATACATGAGTGCTCAAAATGATATATCACAAGTTCAAAAATAACCTAAGAAGTTTCATATCTCTTATATTAATAACAAAAAATATTGGTATGATCCTAATACCACAAGAGATTTGGTATGATCCTAATGGTACTGATTATAAAACATATGAATATGATACACATGATATAGAGCCTTCATAGAGGCATCTCCTTGATGATTACATTGGATTCTAGTGTTTCCTTATACATGTCTTCTTTCCTTATCCTTTCAAATATTTAAAAATACAAAAACATTGAAAATTTTCAAAAATACTAAAAAAAATTAGTGTGTTACTAGTTTTACTATTTTTTATACATATATTGTTTACTCCATGTTGGTAGGCAACAAATAATTTATTTATATATACACACATATGTTTCATATATATTTTGAGTGTGATACAAGCATACCCATGCACATGATATATGCACATATGAATGTTGGGCCTTCCCTCTACTCATATCATTAGTATGTTGGGGGCATCCACATTTTTTATCATGATACACACATGTTATATTATTCTATGATCACTTTCCATTACCATGTTGTGCTTATGTACTTACACATACCTTTATCCATGATTATATCTTTCCCCGTGTACTTGATATGTTATGTACTTAACATTTTTTTATTAACACATATATCTAGGGAAGAGTATGATATGCTTATGTTGGTTGATTATGATTTCATTGTTTCATTTTTTTACTTAATTGAGTGTCTTGCCTTGCTTGCTCTTGTCTTGTTTGTTTCATTATTTGAATATATTTTATTTATTATGGCCCTCATGCCTTTTTTTTTCTATTGGGGCATTTGATTAAGTCATTTTGTGCTTTGTGGACATTTTCTAAGTCATGTCCCTTCAATTGTGTGAGATTTCAACATACTCATGTATGAGGTACCCTTAGGCCATTGCCTTTTATCTTTGTTTTGAGTGTTCTTTTGTTTGTGTTTGATTGTTTGTTGATCCTCTACTGTTACTCTCTATACATTTTCATGATTTATATCATATATATTAGGACTTGATGTGATCACATACATGTACCTTATTTATATGTATACTTATACATGCTAATTTTGTATGGTATATGATCCATACATAGATTATACATTTATCTTATCCTTTTAGGTAAAGGTAACTGTTGGTTTCTACTTCCCCTCACCTCAAAAGGGTAGCATGTCACAAAGGCATGGCTTCCACATTTTTCATAGTTTTAGATTACACTGGGGGAATATTATGGAAACATGTTATCCAAACTTACAAAAGTTCTTAGATTATTTATATTTAGGGGTGAATGTCATGGGAACATGTCTTCCACACTTTAAAATATAAAAAATTGGACAAATTTCATAGTATATGATTTAGATACACATTTTGGTAGTATTCTATACATTGGTGACATTATTATTATACCTATATTTCATCTTGATACATATAGGAGGTGAATATTCCATAAAAAATAACACATTAAAATTGTAAAATAAAATTAGCTTTAAGATTTCAAATATTGCTATGGGCTATTATCATACCCAAGATGGACTTTTATTGAGCCAATATACTAGAGTAGTTGGCTCACCTTTTAACAAGGTTAAGATGATTAAATCACTCAATCTTACCAAATTTATGAGTTAGACTTGATTATATCATCTAACTTAACCAAATTTATATGATGGAGTGATTAAATATTCCACCCTCACTATATATAGTGTGTTATTTTATTGGATCAATCATACTTGCTAGGTTATAAATATGATTGGGTTACATGATTGAAATAAGTTCAATGGTTGTATGAAAACTCACCCTTTTTCCAAATTTGGGGGCATGGTATCCTCTAATCTATATATATGTATTCACTTGTAGGTTTCCATATTATCCTAATCTTAGATCTAATAATTCATAATGAAGCATCTCTTCAAATCAAATTTCCAAAAGGTAAGATGGCTTCATTGATACATAAGTGTACTCCTAACCTTATTCTCTTTACTTTCAAAGATTTCAAATGCTTTAGATTTCATATTATATGCATTGTTTATATATTTTACCATGGTCTTTATTTTATTTTAGTCACCATCAAAACACTCAAGTTGGACTCACACAAAGGTGTGTTATACACACCTAGGTATGGATTTATTTTCATTTAAAATAGAAATTTCATTACTAAATTAAAAGGGACAATTTAGAAACTAAATCTAAATTATATATCACCTTGGTATTTTACACTAGTAAAAATATATCATGGTTTTACCCTTCAATTATAAGACCTTTCTACTACCAAAAGGCTTACATTTACTATCTTTTTATGTCAAATTGATTATCTCTTAGTTTTATAATTATTATTTTGATGCCCAGGATTTCTATACTATGCAAAAATGCTCAAAACCTTAACATTATCTTTCTCTACTAGTTGTACATGTACCTATTTCTAGAATTTAAAACACTTACATCCTAGCCTGATGCATGTGTCTATGCAGGTGTCCCTTTTATAACTAAGTTTAAAGTGCTTAAAAGTTAACTAATTTTTAAATAAAACATATTCTAATGGTTGGCCTATGTTATTTAATGGAATATATTTTTTAAATGGATTGGTATATATAAAAGATCAACCCTCATTCATTCCTCACCTATAAAATACTAGGAAATAATAAGGCAACTTATCAAGAGCATTCGATCAAGCATTCAAGTGAGAAAACCTACCATATTTGTCATTATTTTCATATCAAGCATAGGATAACTATGCCCATAGGTATAAAGTATTGAAGGATCATCCTAGATTCATATTTTTCAATTTACAATATAGGTCACTCTATATACTTGCTTATCATACATTACATCCTCATGCACATATGAGCCAACATGTAGGGGAGAACTACATAATTTTAATGCCCTTATCATAGTATTAGATTTCTAGGTAGTGTATACACATAATATTTTCAAACTTTATCAGTTATTGATGCTCTTTCTCTTGCAGTAACCCATCAAGTTTCAATATTTGACTGTACACCTTAAAAGGTACATTAGAAAAGGGGTGGGCAAACCATTGGTGCTTCATAGGATTATTGTCCCTTATTTTAATTTGTTATCTATACACTTAAAAACCATTAACCTAAGATTGACCTCCCCTTTTTCACATTTCTCTAGTCATTTTCCACCTTCATTTTCTCTTTCTCTAACTTAAACCCCTTTTTGATAGTTTACATGACTATGTCAGTTGTATCAACCTTATATTCTTATTGATAAAACTTATTAAGGGTTTAGATCGGCCCCTAGATGACCTAGTAAGTTTTTATCAATTGTGATACTAGATCAATTGGGTTGACCTTGTCAGCCAAAAATTTCATAAGGGTTTAGGGTTAGATACACCTATATAAACACAAACATTTCACCATTTCCAAAATAAGAGAAGTAAGATATATTTTACATCTATTTATCCACCATTCCACTTGAGGAACAAGTATAGGGTTTCATACTTTATTTAGAGATATAGATCTTATCTTATGGAGAAGTCTTTTGAATGCATTGATATATTGTGTAGCCTAGATCTGATTTATCCTTGGCATCCTTAAATACAAAAACAACCTCTTACAAACTACTTTGGCCAAGGGAGACATTGAGGCTCAGTGGGTTCATCTTCAAAGGTAAGTATTCCTAGCTTTGTTCCTCCTTTGTAAGAGTAGATCGATATGAATTTTCACTAATATTAAATATATTAGGATTACATATACATTAATGTGAGTATATGTCTTATATGCATGTTTATTTTTAGTTTTTATTACCCTCACTTTGTGCCACAAGCATTGGTGAGCACTAAATTAGATTTTGCTTTACTTGTTATTAGTTTAGTGAATATGGAAACATAAGACATATTTATGGTTATTGCATAGTTTTACTTGATTGAAGGCTTTAATACCCTCTATTCTATTATTATTTTGGTAAGAGATTCATTGGCTAGGTCTAGTGGATCTATATTGGTCATGACCCTAATTATCTAATGTATCCCCAATTGGAAGTATAAGTAGGATCTTTTTCCACCAAACTAGGATTGATTTTTAGATCTATTATATTTACCATTACATACATTCTATTTAACTTGATGTGAATCCTATCCTGCCACTATTTGGATTATCTTCATGTTTCCACTTTCTTCTTAGCATTGTCCTCATTTTGGCTTCACCTTCATAATACATTCTAGTGAATTTGACGTGAATCCTATCCCACCACTTTTTGTATTGTCTTCACATTTCCACTTTAATTTTAGAATTGTCTTCACTTGGTCTTCACCTTCATAATACATTATGGTGAACCTAATTTTAATCTAACCCTTTCAGGTTTTCTTTCACACTTTTCATTTCTATCATTTCATTATTTTTCTATATTTTCAATACTAGGTCAATTAGGCCAGTATAGTTATAAATTTTGTGCATAGTTTTAACACACATTCACATCAAAAAAATTATGCTATTTTTATGTATATCTTCATCAAATATAGGTTACTAGATCAAGTAGGTCAACACAGTACTCTTCTTCAATTCTAGATAATAGACTATGTCAAACAGGTCGACTTAGTCTCCCATTCAAGATCTAGAACAACAACCTAAGTCATGAAGGTTGAGTTAGTATTATAGTTAGCATCTCGATAACAAAATAAGTTGACCACATCAAATTAGTCATCTTAATAGGCTTTAGTCAATAGGGTTTCGCATAACTAGGTTGACCTAGTCGACTTAGTTAGTAGAACTTACCAGCAACATTCAAGGCACTTCAACAGAAAATTTGTAATCCTCAGCATCTTCCAACCCACCAAGGTTCCTTTTTTCTCTCTTTAAATTTAGTAATTCATTATAGTTCTATTTTATACAATTTTTTAGTCTTCAAAACTATAATCCTTTAGCAAACTAAGTTAACATGGTCAACTTAGTTATGTAGTTTGTCTTCTATCTAAAAGACTAAGTTGACTTGGTTGATTTAGTTCTTAAGGACTCTTGCTTGTATATAAAAATAGTGACCCTATCAACTCTATTATATAATGTTTTCATATAGTGTCCTCTGAACTAACTATGTACCATTATTAATTTGGGAATTAACAATTATATGCTAGTAATTAATTCACACTTTCATTTTCAATTATTTGCATGCTTCAGGTAGTTCACATAGTCTAATTAGGTGGTTTTTCAAATATCATTTAGTTTCACTATTTTTCTCTTTTTTCACACACTACCAAATCACATAAATTTTAAAATTCATTTAACATTTGTCTACCCAAGGCCTACCTACTTAGATTTCATCACCAAGGGGGAAGTTGACTTGATTTTTTGGTCAAGTATAAACAGGTGGATAATGGTATATATTGTCAAAGCACGTAACACCCTTATCATTATAGGATTTTGAAGTGAGGGGGTAAGCCCTAATACCAATCTAGTACCATTGCCAACATAGATCCTTTTTAGCCTAAACATCCTAAAATCGTCCATAGATTGCTTTATAGTTCCTTATTCCCTATCAAACTTTAAATAACACTTTATAATAATCTAACAACACTTAGGATTACCACTTAGTTAGCATTTACTTTTTAGTTGACTACTTGCTCTTTGCTCATTGTATGTTGTATTGTAAAAACTGCATTGGCCAATGTTAGTATAAGGTTTTAATGATGTGTACAATTAGATCATTCTCATTGATCCAATTGTTTATGTATTTGCTTCCATTTCTTGCTTCAAATTACATTTGCAAAATATTTCCCTATTTTTAGCACATTGTCATTCTATTTGACACAGTCTCTTAAAAACTATATTTTTCCTTGACTATAGTACTGAGTCAACTTGCTCAACCCAATATTCCTTTCTATTAGTTAGGATATAATATTAAATCAACCTAGTTAACTATGTATCATTATTAAATTATCTATTTCCTTGTTTATAGTACAAAGTCAACCGGGTCGACTGAGTACTCCTTTCTACCAATTCGGTTATAGTACTAAGTCAACTTGGTTGACTCTATATCCTTTTTAGCTCATTTTCATACCCTAATTATAGTACTTAGTCGACCTAGTTAACTTTGTACTCGTATCTACCTTTTTTATCTCTTTGTTTTTGCATCAGCTTTGCCTTCCCTAATCTCTCTCTTTCATCATGAACTTTCTATTTAAAGATAACACTAAGTTGAATTCAATAGATATGATGAGTCTTACTAACCATAATAGTTTCTCCCATAAGTAGTTTATGGATCCTACCCTAGATTAAATAAATGTACATATAACCACTCACACTACAAACTATAGGAACCCTCCTCATTCCTCTTCACTTCACAATCCTCTCTTCTCATTTGAAAATCAACCTAAATTATATTATACACTAAAAATTATATTTTTCATCAATGAGTTTCCCCAACATTAAGGAAAATATCCTTATACTATTTACCATCTCATGATAAGTGTTCAAGTTGAGGAACCCCATTCACCTTCTCCCATGTTCTCACAAATATTTGGGGACACTAGCTTCTTTGCTTCTAAATCTCTTCCATATATTTTGACCCCTTATCATACCATGAAATTTTACTCTTTGATTTCCTCCACCCCTATTCCTAGTATCTCTACTAACATGGTGGGTTATACATCTAGTGGGTCTCTTCCTAGACCAACTCTCCTCAATTATTCCACTAGTGCATCAATTTCTACCCATGGTAATCATGCCTCTAATGTCACTCCCTCCCATCCCTATACTAGTCCATCTTTTTCCACACAAGTAAATTATGCCACTAGTGCCTCACTTACCAATAATTCTTCTAAAGCTACTACTAACACCCATAGTGGTACCCAAGCCACTACTACCAATTCCAATGCTTCAAACAATGCCAATAATACAATTCAAACCCATAAAATCCTATTATAAACTCTTAATCAAATGAATTCTTTACAAGCTAATAATGCAAATTAAATGATGCAAATGCAAAATAATCTTATCCATCTTCAAACCCACCCTCAACCAATGCCAAGGCATACATATCCAAAATGTTCCCCTACCTCCCCTTAAAGATTCCTATGGTAATCTTATCCCTCAACCTCACCTTATTAATAAAATTATCAAGCACTTTGAAATTTATCTTATTATATCTCAAATTTCTAATATTGATATAGGAGGCATCACCCCTACCGTTACTTACAATGGATAAACCGATCTTACTCTCCACTTAAAAACATTTGGAAATCTATATAAAGACTAGGTCAAGTTAAATAATTTGGCCTCTACAAACATATTATCAAAGACTCTCATGGGTGATGATTTAGATTAGTATAACGAACTCAAATCTCATTCCATCACTAGTTTGGAAGACTTAGTCAATGCTCTAGTCCAAGATTTCTAAACTAGTGATCTCCCTAAGAATACCTTGGCCCATTTTATGAATTGTAAGCAACTTGAGATCAAAATTGAATAAGATTCATCAAATTATGGAAAACCTTGTCTAAAAAATATGGACATAATATGGAATATGATAACCTCTTTCATCTATTTACCAACAATCTTTTTCCTAAGTTACAATATCAGGTCTGGGCCCTCCCTCCACACACTTTATAAAAAGCCATTAACCAATCCAAGCATCAATATTTCCTCATGCATTAATTCAATCCATCCCAACCTTATATGGGTACTCACATGTTAATCAATAATAAGAATTATCATGCTAGAAATGATGGTGTCACTGACTCTTATGATATCATTCATATTATTCAAGCTATTGTTCATAATCAAACTCTAGAACAAGCTTCCCTTCCTAACTATATCAATAATCCTCATTTATATTCAACAAATAAAATCAATGTTCATGAACCTTTATCCTTAAAAGAATTACAAAAAATTATACCAAGGCCTCTTCTATGATAACTTGATCCCACTCAAACCATGAAATCTTAGTACGATCCCAATAAAAAAATTTGGTTTCATGTTAATTAGGGTCATTCTCATAAGACTTTTAGGCAAATTCATTATTTGGCTATGGATTTCCTTATCAATCCCAATTTTGACCATGATTCTATCATTCATAAAAGTTAACAAGCCTATGAATTTCCTTTAGAGCCCATGAAACATAAACTAAATCTCAATCTTTGAACTAGGCTAATGCTCTTTTGTCCACCTCTAAATATCCTCTTAAAAATCACCAAGATAACTAATACAAACCTACCCATTCTACCAATAATTTTGGTAGTCTTCTTGACCCAACTCCTAAAGATAATGTAATCAATATGACTAATATGTGAAGGGTGGTTGCCTTCTTTGATTCTCATCCCATCCACACTCCTCAATTACCTCACACATTTTATGTTATCTAAGACTCTTCTTCAACTCACTAAATATATTTGGGAAAAGAAGACCTTATATCTTTTGATGAACAAATTCCAACACCTCCCTTAGATAACACCTCTCATACCATTTCTACCATTCCTCCATCAATGCTTCTAATCTATCTCAAACCAAACCTGCATCAACTAACCCATCTTCTCAAAATGATCAACAAACTTGTCTCTAATTAAAGCTTTCACCTCTTATCAACATAAATTCACATGTAATTCGATTCCTCCTTTAGAAGACCTCCTTCAACACTATGTGCCTCTTTCCAACATTACCCTTATGGGATATGATGATTGGCATCTTATTATCGAACTCACTAATCTCCCATCTCAAATACCATTTATCAAACTTATGTGGACCTCTCTGCATCATCAAAATCATCTTATGTAGCTTTTGTTTGAAATGAACATCCCTCATCCTCCCCTAGTTGGATGTGAAGCCACCTTATCTAGATCAGAAGATAGCATTTTAAAATAATGTGAAGATATGTTCATACATGTTGATGAAACAATGGCCACTTCTCTTTCCCTCAAATTCCCTATTTCTATTATCCTCAATGATATTATGCTTCATGTAGATGATCCTCCTCTTTTTATCACTATCCAAATTAGTGATATAAAATTCAAGTGTGCTTTGATTGATGAGGGTTTTGGCACTTATGTTGCCTCTCTTGATTTTATCAAAGCCCTTAAATATTTTTAATGTAATCCTAAGTCCACACAGCACATTTCAAGGTTATGACTAAAGGCAAATGCCTCCTTCAGGTTATGTGTGGCTTCCTATTACTGTCCCACCATCTTTCATTCACATGAAGGTGATGATATTCAAATTTATTCGATGATATAATATCTTGCTTGTTAGGTCATGGACTCATAGCATGAGAGTAGTTTCCTCTTCCACTTGTCAATGTGTCAAATTTCCTCATAACGGAGTAATCTGAAGGATTCAAGGTGACATTAAAACCTTTAATATTGAATAATTCAAAAACCATGGTGTATTCAAGACTCCTACCCTTGAACCTTTTCCAAGCATGCCATTTCATGAATCTTAATGATTTAACTTTCTTGTTAATTCCAATTGATGTTATAATGGTCACCTCAAACTCATTAGGAACATACCCCTTAACCTCTTAGATTCTAATGATGATGAGCTTGATAAGATCAATCTCAAGATTAAAATATCAGATCTCTCACCTCATCTCCATTCTCAACTTCCCCCTTCTTTGAAACCTCATTCCTATCAACCACCTTGTGATGATATACCTATTATCTTAAATAAGACTTGTCATTCCATTCATCAATCCACATCAGATGACAAGGTCATCCCTACTTATCCCATTGATCTTCATACACCTAATTAAGATGGAAATTATACCTTAGATGATCCATTTTTAGGAGGTCTTGTTCAAGCCTAAGATGCTAAGATTATTTGTTATCATTCCTCTTTACTTCAGTATTTTATTACATCTTCTCACATTCCATCCTCTATCATTCCTAATTTTAGCATTTTTACTTTTGATCATAAGGTAGAGATGGTGCACACACCTCTCATTTATAAAGAACCTCATGGGAGTATGATTTTGGATCATCTTATGAGTGGTCCCTATCAATTTTCTAGATACCATGACCCCTATAGCAAACTTATCCCTGAGATGCTTATAATTGCCCTTCATCCTTTTGTGTATCTTGCCCCTCCCTCAATTGAGCCCAATTTAGATCCTATTCTTACTCCCTCTATAGTTGAGTATCTTCTTATTTTAGATCATGTTTCTCTTTCAATCAAGCCTTGCCTAGTATCTCCACTCACCACATGTTCTCTTGGTGATGGTTTTCTCCCTTTACTATAACTTACTCCTTTGCCCAAAAATTCAGTTGATAAACCGTATTGTGAAATTCATAAATTTGCTAATCACTAGACTATAAATTGTTCATTATACCAACCTTCCTTGTCATCCATTTCCACTCCTCTAATGAGTACACCTAATAAGTCTACTCACAAGTGTATCTATTACTTCCACATCATAGATAATCATTCATCCACACATTATTATAATTTATGTCAATATATCAACACCTTGCATCCTACCACTACTCAACCCATAGATAAGGCTATGCCTTCACCAAAATTATTACTTGAATATCTTCCCAAATATGGTGAGGTATATTATCTATGTAACTAATGTGTTACACATCACACTGATCGATGCCGTATCCTTTAAAAACATCTTAAGAATCACTTCATAATAATTATTACACCTATGACCCTTCCTTTTATAGGTCTCTCTTGCAATAAGGCTCCCCCTTCTTCCCCTATGGTTCTACCACCTATGGTCCCTTCTCAAACTACTACTTCTTTATCTATGATTCCCTCACCCATGGACCTTCCCTCACCTATGGACCCCTCTCCATCAATGACTCCTTCTCTAATGGCACATTCCCCACTATTGACCCCTTCATCTCCTATAAAATCCATTCCCATGTATTTTCCTAAGTATCCCCTGAATGATATCCCTCATCAACATAATCCTTCAAGAATTCCTATAGTTTTTGTCAAGGAGATTCGATGCAAAGTATTTTCTCAACTTTCCCTAAAGATTGATGAGACTTTGGCTATAGTCCAAGTTTAACTTCATAAATATTTATCAAATGTTATGGATAATGTTTATGGACAAATATATCAGTACTTATGAACATAATCATGGTGTTATTTCATTTATTTCTTCATTTGGATTAGACATGTACTCCAACTTTAGATTTATCAATTTTATATCATTTGACATTGTGTCAAATTCTTATCTATCTTACATGGTGACTTTTATTTTACACTACATGTTGCTTATGTCATCATTATTATTTTTATTTTCTCATATGGATTCTTTTTCATAATGACACACTTTTTCTTCTTGAGTCTATTCTATATGGTTTCCTTTTTATTTGTCATGATTATTTTCTATCTTATCTCTATAAACATGGATAATTATTATTGTGACTTGGTTATACAAACCCTATTCACCTTTAGTCATTATTCATTTAACATATGATCAATTAGTAAATAATTCATCTCATTACAGTATCTTTTTACCATTCCACTTTAGATCTCCCCTTATTCCCCTTTATTCCCTTTTACGAACTAAGCATACACATGGTTGAGACTTGAGATAACATGTTGGTTCATTGTTAAGCCTAACTGTTCTAGTCAGACATATCTTTGGATGCTTAGATTCCTTTGGCCAAAGCCTAAATCTCATTCATGTGTATCACTCTATCCCTCATGATTTGTCATTCTAATTCCATATGGAGGAGGAATCTTAAAATCCATAAAATATTCAAAATCCAAATCATTTAACAAAAGGTAATGATCTAAAAGTCAACATCCAAACATTTTAAAAGTCAAAATCACACTAAAAGATGTGATTTTAAGCACATATCCTCTTTATAATTGAATCTCAAACTCCATAGTTGGCCTCATGATAGATCCAAGGTCCATTAGGGTGTGGTAGGCCATTAGATTAGAAAATAAGGATAAAAAAATATGTTAGTGCTACCTACTTTCTCATGCAAGTACCCAATCTTTGCAGTAGATCAATGGCTTTGTAAGGGGTCCAGAGGAACAAGGAACACATTATGGGATGGTAGGTCCATTTTAATTTATTTTTCAAAACTTATAACATGATTTGATATTAGTACCACACTTATTTGTTTAAATAACTTTGTGCATATAGCAAATAGGTATCCTTTATATATTGATGGTCACTAGTCAATTAGTGTATTCTCATGTCCTTAGTGTGCCTCATGTCTTCTAAGGTATTCTTAAAATATTCCTATGTTATGCTTCTTATATTCCTTTTTTCACCCCCTATAATCCTAATATCTCCTCTTGAGAAATATTGTTTTGTTCACTGATCACTCCCCTAAGGATTCCATTTGTGAGTTGTGTAAAACCATGGATAGGACCTATCCTTCCTCACATATTACCAATTTTTCATGTTATCATTCCAAACATATGCTTGCACCATATTTTCATATTGCTTCCACATCATTGGTGTTCCCTTTATGATATATAGTGTAAGACCATGGATAGGACCTAGCCTTCCTCATAAAATTTTCCAATATCTAAGTCACAACAAAATTACATGTGTCAAATATGAGATAAGATGTGATTGATTATGAGTTACACATCATTGACATGCTTCTAATCTTGATTTAGTATGTTTTATGATTAATTCATTAATATTTCACTTTTATCTTCTTATTTTCCAATTGCATTTAAGAATCTAATCACTTTTCTTAAGTTTTTCATACTTCCTAACTTAAATTAGTGTGATTAATTTAAGACCCTTTTACCAAAAAAAATTATGTTTTATACTTCCCAATGTGATTTAATATGATTGATTGACTTTATTTATTTATTTTTATACCATTAATATTTCATGTGATTTCCATTTTATTACATTATTTTCATACTTCCCAACATGATTTAGTGTGATTTTACTTGTTTTAATTTGGTACCAATTTTATTTTTCATGGTTTAAAAATAATTTTACCTCTTTTTTACCATATTTTTGGTTTATTATACTTAGTAATATTTTATTTTTACATATTTCCCATCATGATATAGTGTGTAGTGCATTTTTGTTTTTTAATTATACTTTTCCAAGTCTTTTTGTCTAGTTCTTTTTAACCATGCATGTGTACTACATAATTCTAGAAAAAAAAACACCACACATATATTTCCCATAGCATATACAACAAAAGCAAAATAAATGTGCTATAAATAAATATATCCATGCATACATAACCACAACCACAATATAACCCATAATATTAACATCTAACTATCAAAATAGAATATCTCTACATATATCATGTGTTTTAAATATAAATAATACAAAAATACATCACTCCAACTCTATGGTTAGGCCCTATCATGTCTATATCATGGCCTAGACATTATACCCATGGATGCTTTAGATTGTCCCCTGTAAATAGTACATTATAATGAGGTTGTTTGAGATCTCAAACCTCCTACCTATCCTTATAAGTTGGCCACTGAGGCCTATATGTATCTCAACTAGAAAGTGGTATCCATGTGTACATCTCTCTCCTAATCCAAGACCTACCATGCTTGGGCCTCTCCTTCTCCCACCCTTGTCGATGGTTAAAACCTATATTTCTATGTTTGTAGCTACCTAACAGCCTCCCCCACCAATATAAACTACCCTACCTAATCTAGGGCAGATGGTACCATAGAATCATCTAATGTGGTGGGTACGTATGGTGTCAACACCCCATCGATAATATCATTGTATGATCCCATAACTAGGGATCCCCATCTAACCTCCTCATCTATAGGATCTATAAAATTCAAACTAGATAGATATTAGATCACATATACATCTAAAAATTTATCTATAATCATATATAACTAGTATTTTATTACACAAATTTAAAATCATAAACATTTATTACCTGTCCTAATGTCACCAATCACCATCTCCCCATCTGCTCATCCATTGATCATGATCTCTCCATTGACCCATCCCAAGAACACCTCATTAATGGGACCTCTAAATCAAATCAAACCCTAGATTTACCACTTGTGCATGTCTCAAGCCTCTCCTCAGGGGTACATTTATATGCTAACTCTATCCTAGGACAACCGATGGGTCATCTTGGATGACCACCCTTTTTACTTGATTTTATTATTGGTATCTTCATTGGTGGTGATATTGAAGTGGTTATTACTCCTCTTATTATGTTATTGGCTATGGTACCTACTACAACCCTACATCCACATCCAATCAATTTCCATGCCCTCTCCAACTATCAATTGTCATACTCAACTAGTCCATGGTGTCACACACCATGGTCTAATCTCTAGTCTCTCAATTAGCACTCTTCCTCCTCCTTACCCACTTATCTCTCTTACATGCCATGCCCAAAATGTGCGAACTATTATAAGAACCACCAAGTGTGGGAGTTTGAACTATCCTGTTAAGTGTGCTACTAGTTATAGATCTACTCAACAAATATAATGTCCCATAATCCACATCCATGCTAGACCTAGTGCCACATTCACACAACTTGGCCAAACAGTCACAATATGTACATAAATCTACCAAATAATCTATCCTCATGTGACCATATATAGTTTTGTTATGTGGGGTGTAACCCATGCCACCTAATCTTATCTCCACCTCATTACTCAAGATAATCAATCATCAACCACATGGGGTAACCCGACTAGACAATACATTAAGAACCTCTCATATATCTAATCACTTAGTAGTACCACTAATCCCATGATCTTATTCCCTTTAGATATCATCCCATACATATCATGCATGAGCTAAACCCAAATAATAGAACCCAAGTCATAGAGTGCCCTATGATCTAATATGGACTAACATAAAGCTATCATATATAGTGGTACCTTATCATCTAAATTGTGACACAACATTCATGATATCACAAGTTCTATTATATCCTTCCATTTATATATATATATATATATATATATATATATATATATAATCTATGTAATATAAACATTGAACAAGCTTACCCTCAATCCTAGGTAAATCATATCTAAACACATTTCCCATCAAACTAGTGCTCATCTCTCCTAGTCATCTAGTGTCCCTGTGATCATTAGCATCCCCCTATCGGTAGTCCAAATAATGCATAGACATCCTCCAATGTGATACCAACCTCTATGGTATCCCCATTCACCACCCATATAATGTGTTGGTCAAACACTCCTAGTCTCCTAGAAACATGATCACAAGATTAGCACTTAGTGGCATTTGCCTCATCTCCATGATGCCTCCCAAGCCTAACATGACCAATCTAGCTCTATCTACATCTATCAAGTACTCTAGTAGATCAGGTAGGCTCAAAGCATCAACCAATTAAAAAAATATCTAACATATTTTCAAAATATCAAATGACAAAGGATGTATTAGATCTCTATGTCACTCATAATCAAAATACATTCTTTCAAATTTCACAAAAATAAACTAATTTGCTTTAATTTATTCATTGTTTACAACATTGACCTATTTTTAAACTACATCAGCCTTTTAGTACTAATTCAAACACCCTATGGTTTTATAATATGATATTGGGCCTCCTTCTTTCATAGTAGTACTATATCGGCCACATAGAAAATAACTAAGTTAGCCATATAGTACTAAGTTGACCACATTTGACATAACAAACTAAGTTGACCTTCTTTTCACTTAGCAGTACTATATTGTCCACTTAGGAAATAACTAAATTGAACATATAGTACTAAATTGTCCTATTTCCTCAACCAACTAAGTCGACCATGTACTACTACGCCAACCCACTCAAATTTATGTCTTCAGCAAACTACATCAACCTAGTCAACCTTTTTCATTTATTGTGATGACTTTATGAATAATTGTCATAAATGCCTTGGACATTTATTATTTTTACCCCTTCCTACCCAATACCCTTTTTGACCCCTAGTGTCCCTAAAAATTTCTTAGGGTTCATTCTAGTATCTAGATTTTACCTAATTAACATTTTTTTATAAAACACTCAACTTTAAATGAAAAATGCTCAAAATTTTGAAATTTTTAGTCACTTACCTAAATTGCACTCATTATTTATGTTATGCATCCTCCCCATCTCAACTATCATATCCTCACCATCTGGGCTCTCTGGGCTCTCACTAGGTCTCTCAGAGCTCTATTTTTCTCAGAATAGTAAATAATAACACATGAATTCTTTTTCACCCTATTTTTATTTACTATTCAAAAATATTTTCCCTTCAAAATTTTACCATCATATTCCTTATTTTTATCATATATTTATTTCTACTAACTTTTTTTTCCAAATCATAAAAATTTATGGAATATTGATGTTATAGAGAATTTTCCTAACTATTATATGCATAGGTTGTAAAAATTTTGAATTTTCACTCTTTTTTCACTAATATCTACAGGTTCATATAATGTTATTCAAATTGGATACCTTCACATTCTCACATTTCCTTCTTTATCTACATCACTAAAGTAAGTAAAGGTATGTGTTTTTCAATTTTGTCATTTCATTTATCTTATTTACTCCTTACTACACTTTATGTAGCATTAACATTATGTGTCATCATATTCTTTTCTTGAATCACCATCCCCTATTATACCTACATAACATCTGATGAGCTTTAAGTGGTGCATATGCATACACATAATATTTTCAAAATTTATCAATTATTGATGCTCTTTATCTTGTAGGAACCCATTGAGTCTCAATCTCTCTAAGTGCACACCCTAAGGGGTGAACTAAGAAAGGGATGGGCATGTTGAGCATGGTCATTGATGTTAGGTTACCATTGATGATAAAGATAGAATGAGATACTAGTGCATTAATGATAAATAATTTGTGTTTGATATAGTAATTGTGTGGTCATGTTGTAGAGACTTTATGGGGTGTCATGAGAGCTTAGATTGCTTAAAGAAGTGAAAAGAATTCATCCGAGCAATCATATGAGTGTCTAGGTTCATGTAGTCATATTGGTAGACAAGGTTGATTAATAAATTGTATGATGTCATATTTCACACATATGAAAGTTTTATGAGTAGTTTAATACATGGATGGATTCCCCTATGAGAGGTGAACATGTGGTTCAAATTTTAGGTCTAGACATTGAACATAGCAAAAGTTATAATAGTGCAAAGCTGGCCTCTGTTACAGAGTTCACTAAGTTTATAGACTTAGCCAATTTACAAGAGGATATCTAAAGGTGAGCATTCAAAATATTTAATAGTGAGCATCTAATCTAATAGATGGAGATCCAATGGTGAGCATATATGTGTACAAATTATGATCCAATAATGTGCATGAAGTCAATTTGTCAAAGGATACATAGATTTCATGTAAAAATATCAAGTGGCATAAGTACATGGATACTAACAGCAATGTGTTATGAGATCACAAAGGAATACCAAGTGGCACAAGCACATTAACTAAATGAAGTAGGGTGATCAGAAGGCACATGAGGGTACCAAGTATCTTAATCATGGAAGTGAAGATCTAAGATCAATGATGAGCATTAAAGAATTAAATTCAGGAGGCTTGTAAGGATATAAATAGAATGCATTTGAGTAATTTTCCAAGGGACACAAGATGAAGACACATGTCTATAATGTTTGCATTACACATTGACTGTTGGCATTTGAATTAGCAAAAGGAAAAACTAGTGTTGAGTATTTTTCTTATATCTTTTGATCTAAGATGAATTATAAGGTGGTTTATAAGGAAAAATTGAAGAAAACTATAAGGTTCATCATAGACATTAGTTATAATTTTTTTCTATCTATACATTCAAAGTTATTAAGTTCTAAAATTGACTGAAGGTTTGACCATGTTCTATAAGTGACCCAAGAAAGATATTTGAGTTGTTCGTGATGGTGTTTTGTTGTTTCAAGCTGAATTAATTATTTAAGAGTGTTATAGAATATATGAGGACCATTTATGTGGATTATATATGTTTGACCAATCCATATTTAGTGTGAACCATTCTTTAGAAGTTGATTATATTTGTTGAATACACTGGCATATTGAGTAACCATGTTACAAGAGTGAGTTGAAGGTGTTTTCAGTATAATTGAAAAATAAAATGAGTATGAATATGTTTTATCAGTCTCAAAGTCTTATAATAAGTCATTTTTTATGATTATATGCCTCTGATCAAATATGGAGATTCAAAATAGATTAACTATATTTTGAGTCTATATGACCAGTCTGAGTGGTCATTTTGAGAGAGTTGATTTGAGTGCTTAGAGACTATGTTAGAATGTATAAGGCACATGGAAGTATTTCATAGGTATTTAAGGTTTCACCCATGTGATCTAATCATATTTATATGTAAAATATTTGATTTATTTATAAATGGTCTATTGGAGATAGGTTTTATATGTTAAAATCGTTTGTAGAAGCTTAAAGTGGCCCAAGGAGTTGAAGTTGTAATGTATGGGTGAGTAGGCCTAATTATTTTAGGTCTCACCAAGACCTAATGATGGTTTGGGGTTAATGAGGTATTTTCAAACCTAAAGAGTGTGTGGTTATTACATTCATCATGTATTAGTACCTATTTCAAAGGTATAACAAGTATGGTAAGCATCTTGGCCAACCAATTTGGGTTATACCAATAGAGTGGTATGAATACAAGGCATTGTTGGCCTATTTGTGTTGGTTGTACAAGTGTGGATTCAAGTGAAGGAGATAACCTTTGACAGAGAATGTATAGGTAATTGAGTATAAATAGAGAGTTAATATGATCATTCATGCTTTTTTTATCAATTTTATGTAGGACACATAGGTTATTAGACCTAATGAGCCTAGAAGAGGTAGTTTGAGCAAGTTAATCCTAGAAGTAGCTTGAGAGAGATTGGACGTGAAGAGTGCAGACAAAGGTGGATATCATCAGTTCAAGAGTAGAAATAGGTATTTAAGATGATTTTTTCAAGGTATTTGATTGGTTACTTAGTTTCATATGGGGTTATTTCCTCCTTGCAAGATAAAGTTTGCTAAAGGTCTAGTTATTATGGGTGCTCAACTAGACAAGGGCAGTAGCTCTTTGTGGGATTGGTGTATCACTAAATTAAGGGATAGGTGTTCTTTGATCAGTTGGTGATGGTATAAATATTGTATATTTTTATATTATAAATATAGTCCATCTTTTAGGGTTTAGTTTTTTAATCCCCCAAGAGGGTTTCACACATATGGCATGTGTTATGTGTTTGATCTTGTTATATCTTCTTTGTTCATTGCAATGATTATTATAAATGCTTCATGATTATATGTACATAATGATTAAGATTTTGGAACTATAATAGGATTATCTAGAATCCTCTTAGTGATTGTACCTCTAACAATTGATATCAAAGTGAATCCTTTTAGAGTAGGTCTAACAACCTAAAGTTGATCCTAAGAAGCATAAGATGGTTAAGCAATTGAAGAAAGAGAATCAAGAGTTGAAGGCTCAAGTAGAGGTTAATTATGTATGTCTAAAATTAATTGAAGAAAATTGCAAACAATATAAGGTATTTTTTGAGAAGTACAGAGGTAATATGACTTAGTACAATCAAGAAGAAGCTCAAAATAAGATCATGGCCTCAAGCATTAAGGCTGTTAAAGATGAGTGCATCAATATCAATAAGGAGCTATAATCCTTGAATTCAAGCTCAAGATCAAAAGATGAATATAATATCATCATTCTTGAGGATCAATTAAGAGTTATAAATACTAATATGAGATCAAAAGAGGAAGAATGCAAACATCTCAAAACTCAGTTAGAAGAGACAAATGCCAAGTTGAGTTCAAATCAAGGTGAGAATGATAAGTTAAAGTTCAATCTTGATTCTATAAATATTATTTAAGATCAAGCATGTAGATTAAAGGATGACATGACTAAATAATTTAAGAGGGATAAGGACACCATCCAAGATCTCAAAATTCAGTTAAAGGCTACAAATTCAAGTATGAGAGCTAAAGAGGATGAGAGTGTTCAATTGAATACCAAGCTAGATTTGTTGAAGGATGAGCATCAGGATTTTTTTTTCAAGGTAAACAAGACTAATAAAGAGAAATAGAGGTCATCTCAAGATAAGAAGGCAAAAACACTGATTAGGTAACCAAATGCTATAAGGTATGAAAGTTCATTTCATGGTCATTATTTTACATGTAAGATTTTTGGCCATAAGGTAAGAAACTGTAAAAAGAAGACCATCTAGTCAGCTAGAGGTATGGATAATATAGTCTTTTATAATTGTCATGACATGGGACATATTGCTAAATTCTACCCTAGAATGCATGTAAAAAGACTAACCCAAGTATAGAGACCTAAGACAGTTAAGCTTGAGTATAATGAACCCAAGAGACAAGATGGTATGTTTATTGAGATTCATAATATTCATCAAGTAGAAGATATGAATGATTTTAATTTTATTAATTATCATCAAGTTGGTCATATTATAAGATACTGTAAAATCAAGAGCTCAAGTAATAATAAGATGCATGGGCATCTTAGAGTGCTCAAGAAAGGTTAATCCTTGGTATGGAAACTTAAGGAAGTGAAAACCAAGAACACTAATTCAATTGAGTTTAAAGATCAAGGTGGACTGCCTATTAAAACAAAATATGAATTAGATATGAATAAGGTTTAGGAATGCCAAGAGAATGTGTCATCTATATAGATAGAAAAAGAGAATCAAAAGTTAGTTCAAATTGAGCTCAAAGAAAATACCAAGGTGGTAATTGAGTCTAGTTTTGAGGTGTGTATAGATAAAAGTAAATATCCTACAATTATTGAACAAGTTTCATGGGAAGAACATTAATTATCAATGTCTAGTGATGAGGTATGTCATAAATATTTGTTGTCTCCATGTATTGTCAATTCATTCTTAAAAGAAAAGGAGAATAATCTAGTGAATGAGCAATTTGCTTCTCTTAAGTCTAAAAAAAAGAACTATCAATTTTAGATGACCAAGGAGGACAAGGAATATGAGGAGTTGTGGACAACTCATAGTTTCACATTGTTCTAGGGTATTATGGGTTAGGGTATCTCTATCTAGGCTTTAAAGAGACACTTGACAAGCAAGAGGAAGCATGGCGGATCTTAGTTGAGCTTTGGTTGATGTTGTAGGACAAGAATATGATTTGAAGATGTTTTTGGCTAAGGAGAAGCTAACTTAGTTAGCTTAAGTAGATTGAAGAAGATGTGCATGATGTGAGGGGAAGCATATGTGAAGATGCTTTAGTCATGATAAAAGTGTGAAGATGTATGCTACAGTTGTGAATTCAATAATAATGATATCATGACTTGATCAAACCAAGTCATGTGTTTTGATAAGGTATTGAATCTTCATGCATGAGAAAAAAGAGCTTGTGAGTTATGTAGGTAGACTGGTCCAAGGATCAAACTATCCCAAGTTCAGATTGGAGTATGTTAAAGAACAAATGACATGAGATGGATCATGATGTTATGGGGAACATTATAATCTTTGTGAGTAGTTTTTTAGGTCAATTATCAAGTTAGAATATTTAATAATAGACCCTTTGTCATTAATATCAAAGGGGGAGAAATATTAGAATAAAGGAGTTTAAATAAAAAGTCATTCTGAGGGTGTTTTTCCATCAATGACAAAGGAGGATATTGTTGAGCATGGTCATTGTTGTTAGGTTTTCATTGATGACAAAAAGAGCATGAGATACTAGTGCATTAATGAAAAATAAATTATGTTTGATAGCTTGATGATGTGGTCATGTTGCAGAGACCCTATGGGGTGTTATGAGTGCTTAGAGTGCTTATGGAAGTGAAAGGAATTCATCAAAGTAGTAATATAAGTGTCTAGGTTTAAGTATTCATCTTGGAAAATAAGGCTAAGTAATCAATTTGATGATATCATATTTCACATGTGTGAAGGTTTTAGGAGTAGTTTGATACATGGATGGATTCCCCTATGAGAGGTGATCATGTGGTTCAAATTTCAAGTCCTAAACATTGAACATAGAAAAAGTTATAATAGTGAAAAGTTGGCCTCTCACATAGAGTTCACTAAGTTTCTATAATTAGCCAAATTTGTAAGAAGAGATCAATGGTGAGCATTTAACATATCTAACAGTGAGCATCTAATCTGGTAGATGAAGATCCAATGGTAAGTGTTTATTTATATAGATTGTGATCCAATGATGCACATGAAGTCAATTTTCTAAAGGATACACAAATTGCACATGGAAATTCCCAATGGAATAAGTGCATAGAGACTAAACTCAATGTCATCCAAGAGCATGTAGGACTGCCAAGTGGTGTAAGCACATTAACTGAATGGATCAAGGTGATTAAAAGGCATGTGAGGGTGCCAATTGTCTTAATTATGGAAGTAAGGATCTAAGATCAATGGTGAGAATTAAAGAGTTAAAGTTAGGAGGCTCACAAGGAGATTGATGAAGCACATCTGAGTAAGTTACCAAGGAACATGAGATAAAGACATTGTTTGTAATGTTTTCATTACACAATGATCATTGGAATTTGAAATAGCAAAATGAAAAACTAGTGCTAGGTATTTTTCTTATATCTTTTGATCTAAGATGAATTTTAAGGTGATGTGTTGGTTCCCAATTGTATACCTCATAATTTCTACCTTGCACACTTGAATAAAATGGAAAATAGAGATGAGAAACTTGATGATATCTCATTATGTCTGGGGGAGGGTTTGGTATCCAAAATAGACTGAATTGAGAAAATGACTGAGAGGCACCTACAAAGGGTATGGTCAACTCCTTAATACTTTTGGATCTACCTAAAACAAGGTGAGAGGACCTATGGGGTAGCTTTCTCACATAGAGAGATTCTACAATTCAACCTCCATAAGCATTACTAGCACATAGAGACACAAATATCACCAAGGCACAACCAAACTTGCACACTCCACCTAGGAAGGGTTGTTACAAGGAATACATAAATTATCTAAGTCGCATATAAGCTACTGAAGATAGATATAAAAGTGCCTACAACCTTCATCCTGAATAATTATCAATATCAAGGTTGAATGAAAGATTCTAATGATAAGATTTAAAACACAATATGCAAATACATGTTATATAAGAAAGATCTTATTCCTTTATAGGCAAATAACACTTATGATATGAAACAAGGAATGTATCATTTTTAGGGTAGGACAGCGTAGGATAGTTTTTTAATTATAAAGAGGAAGGGTGTGATGGTGTACTAGTAGTTTTCAATTATTAGGGTATCTTACAACACTCATGACATCACTTATTACAAAGACATAGAAAATATTAATAGGAGAGATAATGAGACATACCATATGATCCTTAAAATATATAGAATATACACTGAAACTAAACTTTCAAACACTTTTTCCTATCAAATCCATAAACCTAGGGTGCCCTAACAAGTTATTCAGCAACATATTCTAAAATAATATAAAAAGGGATTTATAATCTAGATCTAAGCCGAAGTGACAACCAGTAATGAGCATAGAACAAGATATCTAATCAAATACATTTTCAAAACACATCATTGTACTTCATCAATAGGAAATAGCATAGAATCACAAGCATTTTCATTAACTTGGAAAGAGATACTACATACATCAATTTTTAAAAATGCTACCAAGAGTACAAGCATGATGAGTTTTCTCTTTTGACAAGGGAGACATAAACATGCTCTTAAATATTTTTAATGGTTTTATAGCTAGTACCACCTTAGCAAGAGAGATAAGATCTACACATAGTAGTTGATCCCTAAAAAATATATAGAACCTAGACTTAAAGAAAATGAACAACCAACACAATGACCAACCTCTTGAATAGAGGATAAGCCCTCTATTTATAGACTTTTTTACCCATTTCAAATTTGAGAGTGAGGGTTACAATATGTAACTGCCAAAGACCCACCAAGATGCTCTTAGATAGAACAAATCCTTTACCACGTCTGGAATTTTCATGTAACTGCCAGTAAAATCATTGTTACAATTACCCCTACAAGAAATGATGAAGATCTAAAGAAAAAATTTTGATTTCCTGGTTGTAAATGCCTTTCACATGATATATAAGGAGGATATTCATGATGGATCCCAAAAAAACTTTGTCTTTATGTGTAACTACCTGAGGATCCCCTTGATCACTTACTTGGACAACTAGAAACTTTTGGATAGTTGCCCTCCCCCTCATGCATGCTATGAAATAACCTAATTTTGTAGTGATGGATTGGGAATATTATAGATCCATGACCACTTAAATGATCTTCCTTGGAGTGTCCCACCTTGATCTTTCAAACCTATAATATCTCTCTCATTAGAGGAGCTTAGATGATCAAAACATGATAAAATGTAATACCAAAGATTACTTGACCCCTTTACCCTTTTGGCTCCAACTTGCCTTTTCACATTTTCCATTTTTTACCTTTACCCCTTACAAAACATGAAATTTTCACATATTTTCCTTTTTAGGGTTTCCTTTGCATTATCTCCTTTTTAATGCATAAATTCATTATTTTCAACCTTTGACCTATTTGAGCAAATCTTGGCCCCTCTCATAAATTTGCAATTTGCAAATTTCTAGGTTATAATTGGCACTTATAATTTCCCTAGGAAGTTCCCTTAGGTAAATCTTCTAATGAGAAAATAAGGTGTTAATAAATCCATATTGAATTGTAATGCATTGAGCATTGACTTTTCCATCTTTAAAAATTTCCTCTCTTATGTAGGCTTTATCTGATATTTGCATAAAATCATCAATTACTTGAACATAAACCCTTTCATATTTTCATATCAAAAATATAGTAGTAATTCTAATAGGTTACAAGTGCTTTCAAATCCTTAGATTTCCTATAGAGCTACCATGCCTCATTTTTAATTTTGCCTAGTCAACCTATTATCAGTGGTGAAAGCTCCATTAACTGCCTTGCACAAGATCCTTAAATATGACATGTATGCCTATGTGTCATCACCATGTCACTATGTTCATTAACTTTAAATGTGACCATTTCCCTTAGGACACATGTCAACACATCATTAGGTCTAGATATTTGAATAGTCCACCTAAGAAAACACTTATAGATCCTTGTTTACATGATGAACATGAGTGTACCACTTGGCATCTCTATGGGCTCTCAACATCTTACACAGCCAATATTTATTATGCTAGCATCCTTCTACCACATGGTGGCTCCTCATTTAGCTTGAGTCCTTTGATAATTCAGCTCTCACTCACATCATTGATCTTGATTAGCATGATCAAATATGGACCATCAATTTGTTGAATTATTTGGATCCAAATAGCTATCTACAATGGCTTAAATTTGACATTTATGCACCCTTAATTTGACATCTACATGACCATAAAAGAAATTTATGTGACTATTAAATTTAAACCCCAATAGATAATTATCATGGCTTAAATTTTATGTCTATGCACCCATCATTTGATGTCCATGTGATCATCAATGACGTTTGCATGACCATCAAATTTAAGCCCTAATGGATAATTATCATGGCTTAATTTTGACATCCACATGCATGTCATTTGATGTCCATGTGACCATCAATGATGTTCGCATGACTATCAAATTTAAGCCCCAAACAATTAATCATTGATCTTTACTTTAACATCTGTGTGGTTGTCAATGACATCTTCACAACTTTCACACTTCTTGTTCAACTTTAAAGGCACTTAGTATAAAAAGACTTAGCCTAAAGTTTTGTGACATTAATAAATATAATGTAGACTTCAATACTTTAAGCTCAATTTACAACAAAGGGAATTCTCATTAATTAGACCACGCTAAGAGATAAAAAGGGACCAAGGGCCATGAGAAATAAAAAGGAATCAAACATGAATTTTTAGACTAAGGTTTGATCATGTTAATAAACATGACCAAACCTTAGTATAAAATTTATAATAAGTCCATACCATATTAAAAATGTTCCCACTTAAAAATTTTCCCTCCAAATTTGATTTTAAATCAGAGGGTCTAAGCTAGGGCAATTAGGATAAAAGGCCTTAAAGTGTTCAGACATGAATTTAACTTGGCTTTTGATAGACCAAAGGCTAGTAAAGTTTAAATTAACAAGACATTTGACCTCTGACAAACACTTAAAAATAGGAAGTGGGCTAACAAATCAGGTATTTATACTTGACAAAGGCTCAATTACTATAGTGCAATTTTGGGCACTAACATTGGCTCTTGCCTGGCGATATACACCCCATATAGGTGTGCAAAGAACCCCAAAATGGAAGACCAGGTGCTAATCCATTGGGTCACAGAGTCAAGACCTAGTCAATTTATATCAATAGAGATTCATGAAGGCTCAACAAAAAATGGTATAATAACAAAAATAGATCAAGAGGATCTAAAAATGAACACATAAAAGGAACTATACAAATAAGGCCCAAAGCAAAGGGGAAACAAAAACAACAAAACTATACACTATATAATAATGTACATAGTTATAAACTTAATAAAGGAAGTTTTTTAGATGCCTACCATTGACTGGAAGCTCCATTATTTCACCATTTAGGTCTATCAATAAGAAAGTGTGTTCCCCAATCTGATAGTCAATGGAATAAGGACCCATCCACAAGGCATCAAATTTGTCGTGCTTATCTTTCTCATCATCCTATTATCCCAAAGTAAAACTAGATCACCTACTTGAAAGGTTTTTGGAGTGACCTTCCTATTGAATATCTTCTTTACATTTTCTATAAACTTGAGGTGCCTTTCATGAGCTTATCTTCAAGTTTCATCAAGCTCAATAATATAGTTCATCCTACTCTCATAGTGGTTGATTTAGTCATCATCTTTTAATTGATGTATGAGCTCATAGGTTGGAAACTACCAATTCATAAGCAAAATTTCTTGAGATCCATAGATAAGTTCAAAACGTATTTTACCTATATCTCTCTTAGGCATGATCCTATCAGCACATAAAGTAAACTTCAGTTATTCACCCCACTTGTTTTTGTTTGCTTTCAATGTTTGCCTAATGATTTTTTGCAATCTCTTATTACTAGATTTTGATTTCCCATTCCCTTGAGGGTTGTACTTAGAAGCAGAGGTCAATTCAATCCCATACTCTTTATATAATGCCACTAAAGGATTAGCTTTGAAACTCATGGCATTATCACTAATAACTTTGGTAGGCACACCAGATCTAAAAATAATCTGATTTAATAAAAAATCCATAACCACCTAGTGTGTAACCTTCTTTTTAGGGACCGCTTCAACCTATTTTGTGAAGTATTCAGTTGTAAATAGTATCCATCTATGTCTAGCACTTGATGAATCAATAATTTCTCCAATAAAATCCATTCCCCATTGTCTAAATGGGCCTTCAATCATCACAGGCTGTAAGGGAAGAGAACCTGAAGCTTTTATCCTCCTATAAAAGTGTTGGCATTTTTTGAATTTTTGAGTAACATATTTGAACAATGATGGCCACCAATAACTAGCTCTTAGAATTTTATGAGCTGTAATTTTAGGTAAAAAATGGCCATCACATAATCCACTATGGAAGTCTTTAATTAGGTCAGTCATTTGCTCTTCTAGCATTCATATTAGGATAACCTCATCTATATTCTTCCATGCAAGTCCATTTTTAGTTAAGAGGTACTTTTAGGAAATAAGCTTAAGAGTCCTTTGATTCTTGTCCAAGTCAGGGGGACAATTCAAATTTTACAAGTAATAGACAATATCCTTATACCATGGAGACATGTGAAATTGACTCAAGGAATCATCAACATTGAAAATAGTAGTATTTACCTCTACAGCTTAAAAATTGGTCTTATCCATGAGCTTGGATAAACCCATCCCTTATACTAAATTGGTGGTCTAAATATCCATGTTATACTCTTGTAACTTGTTGACCCACTTGCATCTCTTACTAGAGACTTCAGTCTAAGTCAATATGTCTTTTACCATGGTATGTGAGACATAAGCAATAATATTTAAACTCAAAATATAAGGCCCAAATGTTTTAACATCCTTAAAAAGAGCAAAATCTTGTTTTTCCATGATGGTGTCATTCATTTCGGCACCTTGCATAGCTTTGATAAAGAAAGCTATTGGCTATTCATGAACATATTCATTCTTTTGCAATGGGAGAGTAGTAATAGTGTTATATAATGCAAAAGAGAAAATCTGAAATGGCTTAGTGTAATTAGAGATGGCCAAAACAAAGGTAGACTTTAGAACTCCTTTGATGTCATTGAATGCTTGCATAGAATTTTTCTCCCACTTGATGGTCTGGTCCTTCTTTAGCATGGAAGTAATAGGCAAAGTGATCTCTGCAAAGTTAGACACAAACCTCCTTATGAAATTAATATGTCCAAAGAAGGATTGAATTCCCTTCTTAGACTATGCGATAGGTACTTTGTCAATGGCTTTGACCATCTTGGTGTCAATCATGACACTATCTTTAGAAACTATATGCCCTAATAATTTGGCATTTTATACTCTAAAGTAGCATTTCTTTGGATTGAATTAAATGCCAAACTCCCTACATCTAATCAATACTTTATTTAGATACTCCAAATGTTCTTCTCTAGTCTTAGAGTATACATTAATATCATCCTGATACATAGCTATAAACTATTTACTCATCCTTGCAAAAGCAACATCTACAGCTCATTGAAATGTTACACCAACATTCATTAATCCAAAATTGATCCTCATATATACATATGTGTCCCAAGACATGGTAAATGTGGTTGTTGATGTGGGTTTCATACACACTACATTTGAACAAGGTAGCATCTAATGTTTTAAGATATCAATGGAGGTGAAATCTACTCTAGGGAATGAGTTATAGGTATGCGGTTTATTCCAACCTATTAATGGAATAGGGGTGGAATATGCAGGTTATTTGACAAGGTTTTTGGATGGAGGTGTGGCCTTCTAATAGAGTGAATTTCTATGTGATTTGGATGGGTGGTTGGCTTCTAATCTAAAGTGGATATATCTTAATAAAAAAATAAAAAGGGAAGGAAGGTAGGGCAGAAAAGAAGACTATATGGTTCTTAGTAATTACTTCCTTGGTTGGTTTCTGAATAGACCTATGCATTTTCAAACCTATGTCTATTGCTAGTAGCAATAGCACACATACAACCAAAAATGGCTAGGAAGTCTAAGGAAATAGAGATGTAGGAAGTTCGCATACCTTAAACAAAGGTTGTTCCTTTTAGAGCAGTTGTTACACACCCTTAATTAGGAGATTGAGGCTTGGGTAAGTGAATTATCTAGGGTAGTTATTGCAAATATGCAAAAAACTAAGCTAAAGAAAGCATAAATACACATTGATAAAGATAATTCAATTAACTTGACCTAATCAATTGATACATCTACTTATATTTTAATAAATATTTCACATCTCAAGATTAGTATATCAATCAAGAAATCAAGAATCTACTCATAGCTATATCACACTAAAGATTTATTGAATCATACAACCATAGAAATAATGACTAATTACATAGAATTGGATAAAAAATAATCAGGACACTTCACTAACAATCAAAATTTCTCATTGATCTATATTCAAAAAAATTCTAACTCATTCAATTGAGTGGGGTTATAATTTTATATATAGAGTTGGGGAAGGAGTTGCCTCATCCACCAAGTTCATGCAAGTGATTACAAGTTTCAATTAGAACATGTAGTTATAGAACTGTCTAAGAGATAACTAGAAGCTAAAAATAAATAAATTGACTTTTCAAAAATTATACAATGTGTGTATGCACACAAAATATAAAGTCAATTATTTACAATTATCCACTCAAAATCTAAGTAAATAGGCTATTACAAAATTATACATACATAATATTTTAACCTAACAAGGATTATTCATTTGAGGTGTTGCATGTCCTTTGGTTGGAGTGGAAATCAACATGGCCACTGAAGCTATAATTGAATTTTTAGAATCCTACCTTTTCTTCACCTCATTATCTTCATAGACTTTGTGGGCTGCTCCATGTTGCTTTTGTATGATATCCAAATTTACTAGTGAAGGTCGATGAATTTTCTTCATTTATCCAAAGAGCTTGACATGCTCATCCTTGGTTATTTAAAACAAAATCCTAAATATTTCAACTTTGGTGACCTTATTTTTATCCTTGCTCAACTTTTATTCAATTTTCTCAATTGATAATCCTTGCAATCTTTGTTTGAATTCATCAACTACCTTCTGGATAAGCTTGTCAAAATTAAGCCTACTAATCAGTTTACCAGTGGAATATTTTATCATAGATATCTTAAGCTCATGCAAAATCTGAAGGATCTAGGCCTCATGTGCTTGGTATTTAGGGATGAAATCCCTAATGTTTTGTAACCAATATTTTACTTCCTCCTACCTAATGACTACTCAGTTCAAGGCATTAGATGCCTCTAGTATATTCATTAGATTAAGATGACTATAGAGCAAGTTGCCTATGTATATGACCAGCATCTTTAATTTGGCATTATCATCTCTCAAATATTTTTAAAATATATTAGCTTAGCTCACATGAGGGGCCATCTCAACCATCATAAACTCCATAGATTTTAGTGCATTGTAACATCTTGAAGTGGCCTCCTAGACTTTAGCTTCAATACCAGTCAAAATATACATTATCTTGGCCTTTTCTTTAAGCTATTCCACTTCCTTATCCATCACTTATACCTATACTTCTAGCTCCTTCTGAGCTAGCTCTGTGCCCTCATGTATTTCAACTATAGCATCCTTATGCACCTAAGCCAACTCTACTAAATTTTCTTCATACAAGGTTTGCTCTAGCTATCTATTATGCCTTTTGGTAAGGAAGAACACCTCTTACCTCTCCTCAAAGATGATTTGAGTTCCCTTGTCATCTTCCAATTTTCTCTTCTTGACCCTTTAGATGTTAGTGGTTGGAGGATCAAATAATGTGGAAACATATGGGAGTTATATGATCTTAAAATTTATTAGTTGAGAGACCTTACTCCTTAGATCTACTACCTAGGGAGGAATATCAAGTTAACATGCATTAGAGGTTATGGTAACAACTTCTTCCTATGTATCTTCTTTGGCTTTCTATTGCTTCCTAGGGGCCTTGGTGAGGACATCTGGAAGGGAAGGCCATATGATTTTAGACCAATCGACTCCTCCAAATTGAATAAATGGATGGACTATGACTATTTAAGGGTTGGGATTCTTTCCCCTACTAGTGGTTATCATAGTAGTTACTTCTATGTAAGTGGTAGTATGAAGTGGAAGGGTGATTTGGGTGGATTGAACATGGAGTTGGGAGGTGGCCAAAGCTATTTTCACCTTCCTAGGCATCTTATTTTTCTTCATGTCTTTAACCATGGAGGTGCCGGTAGGAATAGAAGAAATTAATGTGGTGAATGAGATGGAAGTAGAGATAGAATGGGGAATAGTAGTAGTGGAGGTGGAAATAATGGATGTGGGGACTTCCATAGAGGTAGATTTCTCAACAATACATATAGAAGATAAGGGAAAACTAGGAAAGGACTGAGTACCTTAAAGAGAGAGCTCCATAGGCTCATAGCCTTGGTTGTTTCTAGCTCAATTTCCTCATCAGAATCATCTTTGATGTCTTTGATAATAACCATGTATCCCTTAGCTAGTTTCAAATGTCGAAGCTGAATGGACAAGCCCTATGATGCCTCTATCATGGGACTACCTGTGGGAGTCCTAGGCTTCCTCCCATAAACTAGGGGGGTCTTTTCTTGAGTGGGGGAGTCTAGTGGTGATGATGCTCTAAGAGTCACTACCCCAATAGATGTAATAATTGGTACTTGGGTAGAACTTTTAATGTGTTCCTCTTGTGTTTTCCCTTCCTCATTAGAGTCAAGGTTGATGGGGTCTCCCACTTATCCTCCCCTGGTTGCATTGAGCTTGGGTAGGCCATGTTCATTATTTACTACTTTCTATTTCAATTTTAGAGGGATTCCTTAGGAGGAAGAGGTAGCTTGGTCCTTAGATTTCTCCTCAAATTGTCCCTTCCAAAATCCAAATGTTACCATCCCTTGAAGAGTGCCCTTCTGCTATCCAACTCCCTGGTAGAGATCGAAGGATCCTCTTGGATCATCCTTAGATGGTCCTCCTATAACCAAGTAATTTTTTCTCACTCCAACACTTGTTAATTTAACTTAACATTCAAAAATATAAAATCATAGTCATAGGGCTCATGACTATATGGACTATTGAACCCATGGATGTGTTTCTGGACTAACCCATGTGGATCTCAGTCTTGATGTGGAAGTGCATGGAAATGATAGATCCTATATTTTCCACCTAAATTCTTGAGATGCTTTCTCATTATACAGGTCATCCTACTATTGTTGATCAGATGACTAAAGTATAAGTATTTCTTCTACCTTGACAAATCTTCCTCAATGCTCTTCTATAATTGGAAGGTAATCTCTTGCTCAACTAACTTCTCGAGAACAAACTTTGGAAGACATAAGGGGCCAACCTTACTTCCCCATACCTTGATGATAGTAATGTTTGGATAGAGGGAATAATACCCCTTCCTATCCAAGTTCTTCATAATTTTATTCCCAATATAAGGCATGGTGAGCCATGAATATCTTGCCAAATCTAAGGATAGACATCCTCAAATATTCTTACCATGTGTTTGGTGTAGAAATAGATGTGCAAGAATCGATAATAATCACAAATCCTATTCTTTTTATAGTCAATGGCTAGAGTCCATAATATACCAAGGTGTTTTTAGCACATTCCCATGATTGCATCTAATAGATATGACATCATGAAGAAATCCCCAATGGGTGTAGGATGCCTATCCTTTTGGATAATTTGCTCCCTCAGCTATAGGCTTATTATTACATTGAGGGCATAAGTAGCGTCATGTGTGAGCATCATGTACAATAATGGTACCCAATCTAAATTAATAAATTAGATGATAGGCATACCATATAATCTATTGAGGAGCACCATGCCTATGTATATCCCCATCCTTAATTTATCAATTAGGTTATCCCCCTTGGGATTCTTCCTTTTCTATGTGATAGTTTAGTTTGAGAGGAACCATGACACTAGTACCTTATCCATCAAAGTCTCTTCATCGAATTACACCAAGGTGTGTTTGTTAAAGTAGTAATTATTGATTCTAAATGACAAATATCTTTGAAAATTTGGCCCTAACATGAAAGTGACCATTATGTTATTGCTAGAGTGATGCAAGAATGCATCTTGTGATATCTGGTCAAAGAAGAACAAGTCTCTCAAGAGGTTGATGTAGGGCATTACTTCTAGTTTTATTATAGTAAAATGTAGTCTCTAGTGTTTGAATGCCAATAATTCCTTCACAAATAATCTATCTACCAATGTCATATCATCTTCAATTGAAAAAAAGTATATTGAATCAATGACACCCCATAGCACTGAATAATTCATGTATTTATCTCCTTACACTATGACGTCGAAGACTATATCAGTGAATTCTATAGTCTTTGATTGAGTATGGAGATAAGGGATTGGTACCTTGAAACATTTTGGATGTAGATGCCATTATTTTATGTTTTATGCTTCTCTTACTCTATACGTTACATGTTATATATGCATGTATGCTAGTGTAAATAAATAGGCTCTAGTTCAATTGATTTCATTGTATACTCTCAAACTAGGAACTAGGGCTCTTCATCACTGCAAAATAGCAAAAGACTTCAAACAAAAGTTATCTTGAATCTAAATGATGGATTTCAATTACATCAGATTGATTATATAGAATCCTACATTGAATACCAGTTCATGCGACATAAATGTGCAACATTCACCTTAGCTTTATGATTTTCAAGTATAATTCACATTTATTAGCAAAATTTGGTGGGGGGTTTATAATATTAATAGGAATTATTTTTTGTTTTTATATTGGCTAAGTATGATGAGATTTAGTAATATTCTTGGTAATAAAGTGATTTAGGGTGTACATTGAAAAAATGCTTGATGACACCCAATAAATGCTTTTAAATTAGGGAATCAATTTTGGAAAAAATGTCTACAATAATTTCTCCAAAGGATTCATCTAGGAAAATGTCCTAAATCAATTATTTTGAAGGGCTATTTTGAAGGTCTAAGGGGCACTTTAAATTTCCCTAAAGGGTACTTTTGATCTAAAGGGTCCACTGCATAGGGCATTTTTTCTATGACAAAAGTCTTGAAGGGTCTACTTCACAAATGTCAAATGGGAATTTGTGTTTCCTAAAGGGTACTTCCATACAACTAAGGGGTAATTTCCAAAGTCCTGAAGGGTAGGCTACACAAATTCCAAAGGGCATATATTTTCTCAGATAAAGTGTCTAAAAGAATTGAATAAGGGAAAAAAGGTCCTAGACAAAAATCTTGAAGGGTATGTCTAAGAAGGGAATGGCATATAGTCATTTTCAAAGGGCCAAAAGGTCCTTTTCAAAATATCCAAAGGGTAAGTGGTCACTTCATAGGGTCAAAGGCTTGAGACAAGAATCTTGAAGGGTATGTTCATGGAAAAAAGGGTCCAAAATACAAAGGCCAAATGACATTTTTCATAAGGCAAAAGGGTCAAAAGAACTATCCTGTAGGATTAGTCTCATAGGGTAAGGGGTTCAAAACAAAAGTTCTAAAAGGTCTACCACAGAAAAATTTAAAGGTATTTGCCTCAAAATAAGTGGTCAAAAAGGGGTTAAATGGTCAATTTAGGAAAGGTCAAAGGGCTAGTTCAAAAGGACAAAGGACACTTTCAAAAAGGTCAAAGGGCTAGTTCAAAAGGATTCAAAGGGTCTACTTTGGGGGAAAATTTTGCTCGAAGGGTTTACTTTACAAATGTTAAAGGGCAATTTGTTCTTCCTAAACGGTACTCTCATACATCTAAGGGTCATTCATAATAGTTTTGAAGGGTAACTTTGGATAAGGTCATAGGGATAATCCATCAGGGAATTTGTTTTGGGGAAAGGGTATGTGGTCCAAAATTCTATAAGGCATAGAGTCCATAGGCTAAATTCCTTTAGGAGAATTGTTTTGAACAAAATGTCCAATAATTTCTTAAAAATATAAGGCTTTATAAATAGTAAGCTTGAAAGAAAATAGGGTTGATAATGCCTAGAACATAACATCCAAAAAGATAGTTTGCATGAGGGCCAAAATAATTAACCCAACGAATATAAACTTGAAGAATTCATCTCTACAATACATAATTAGTCTCATAAAACACCATGTTAATATCATCCTATCAAAGAAGTAAAATGCCTTATATTTTCTAGATTTTTTGAAAACATATGAAAAGGACTCTATATTAAGGTCATATTTTTAAAGAAAGTGGGACCCTATTTCCTTATATAAAAAAAGGGGGATGCTGGGTATAATAAATGGTGACTTACAAGGGGAATATTCTTGAGTATTCAAGGACCCAAAACTTTGATCTCGTAACCTTAGATCAATTTTGAAGTAGGCCATAGAAAAATACTCAAATTAGAAACATGAAAGGGATTCCCATACTTGCTTCCTAATTACTTGGATCTATGTGTGTTAAACATGTAGTTTATTTAGCTCTTGTTGTGATGAGTTTTTAGAATGTTTTGATGAAGTTGTATGTTTCATTTTAGTATCTATTAAATCTCATTAAATCAAAGGAAGTTCAAGCATTTATCTACTACCAGCCATGCATTCATAGCCCTGATAGAGGTACCTTAGATTCCTTCTCCACTCCCTCTATTGTCTTTTCACAACCATGATGCATGGTACATTGACTTTATTTCCTCATGTGAGCTCTTTTAATTTTTTTAAATTTTATTTTGATCTTTTGAACTCATTGGTTCTTTTATTTCTTTTTTATTTTATTTTCTTAATTTCAGATCGATGGAAAATAGAGGAGATGAAACCTTAGTGAGCTAATATAATTATAAATCATTACTATAATGTCCCTACCAGCTAAATCTAGACCTAGAATTGTTACTTCCAATAAGTATTTAACATGATAAGTGCATTTGATCCAATAAAATAAGAAAAATTCTTAAATTTGTATGAAGTACCCTAATAAAAACTTCTATATGCTTGATAAAAGTATTGAATTGTGACATAATTCAAAATAATCCTATGACCACTCCCCTTCATTCGAAAGCCTCAAAACACAAAAATGCATCCAATATATAAACTAGCCCAAAATGTGTCGAGATTAATTTTCCCCTTTTCTACAAGTCTCAAACTTAGTTGTTTTAGATTTTAGATTGATAATAAATAGAGCAAACACAACCTTGAATGCTAAATAATAAAACAAAGATAATTAATCTAAAAAGCAAGAAATTACTCTAAAAAGCACTGAAATCTAATCTAAGAAAACCAAAATACTAAAGAGCAGGATGACTAAACTAAAAAGCGATAAAATTAACTAGAAAGCATGAAAATCTAATCTATTCTTATGTCTAAACTTATTTGAATTCTCTAAAATAGTAATATCCATAGATGGAACATCTCTAAAGTAATGCCTCAAGAATTCTCCATTAACTGGATATGTAATCTCATTGCCTTAGAGATCTTTCAGACAAAACATGTTATTTCCCATGATATCTAAAATATAATAGGGTCCAATCCATAATGAGGGAAACTTTTCATGTTGTCCTTTCTTTTCATGGGATTTATCCCATAGTAGCACCAGATCTAAAATTTTGAATGCTTTGACTTTTGCTCTTTTATCAAACCACCTTTTATCTACATCTTGGTGTTTTCTAAATATTTACAAGGCTTCAATCCTTGAATCCTCCATTTCTATTATATCAAGTAATCTTGATTCCACTTTATCATTTGGTTCCATGTAATCTTGTATGAACTAATAGGTGGGTAGCTTTAATGTGATGGGGAAAACTAGTCTATGCCCATACACTAACAAGTAAGGCAAAGCTTTCAAGGCTTGCTTGTATCTCATTCGGTCTGCCCAAAGAGCATACTTTAGTAGATTATGCTAGACCCTAGGCTTGTCCCTTACTAACTTCTTGATTGCATCAATCAAATTTTTAATTGTTGATTCTACTAATCCATTTCCCTAAAGGTAGTTGTTAGAAGCTAAAATGATTATAATCTGATTGTCATGTGCCCACTTAGTGAATTTTATTGATATAAACGTTGGTCCATTATCACACACCAAAGAGATGGTTGTGTCAAATCTAGTTGTTATGTGTTCCTTCAAAAAGTGAATCACATCTTATGCTCTACTACTCTTTGTGGCAACTGATTCCATCCATCTAGTATAATAATTTGTATCTATAAGCACAAATTTATGACTTTCTAAGGAATTTAGGTGAATTACACCAATGAAATCCAAACCCCATTATGTAAATGACCTTCCATCAATGACTGACTATAGAGAAATTGACATGTGTACTTATTTCTTAGCTAATAATTGACATTCATGGTAGTTCCTAACATGCATATGAGCATCCTTGAAAATGGTTGGCCAATAGTAGCCCAACCTTAAAATTTTATGGGTTGTGGCATTCCTAGTAGGGTGACCAATGCCTATCTTTTTATGCAAATTTTCCAAAATTCCTTAGCCTCCTCTGTAGATACACATCTGAGGTAAACACCTTCATAGTTCTTTCTATAGAGGACTCCCTTTTTATCATAAAATGAGTAGCTTTGAACCTCAAATCACTCCTTATTTCTCTACTAAACTCTGGTGGAAAGTTCCTATAAGTAAATATTGGATTATATCTATGTACCATTCTCCTTTAAAAACTTGTACTACACATACCTCTTCAATGGTGATTTAGGTATTAGGTTTAATCATGAGTATAATAATGCCCTAACCTCTAAAAATCCTTACAAGCCTAATCTCTATGTCAAACTCTTGGAGCTTGTCCATCCATTTGCCTCAACACTCTCTTAGTATTATATTTATGTACCATTATTCTTTAGAAACTTGTGCTACACATACCTCTTCAATGGTGATTTAGGGATTAGGTTCAGTCATGAGCTAAATAATGCCCTGACCTCTGAAAATTCTTGCCAGCCTGATCTTTATGTCAAACTCCTAGATCTTTGCCATCCATTTACCTTGATGCTCTCCCAACTCATTCTTTGATAGGGTGATCTTGACAATAGGATTAGGTATAATAGCGATGGTTTTTTTCCTTAAGATATAATGTCAAAAAAAATCATCACTATGACCAAAGCAAAAATTTGTTTGTCGATCATCAAATACTTAAGCTCTACATCCTTGAGATTTGTGATCATGAAGGTAATTGGATGCTCATTTTCTTCCTTCTTCTGTGTGATAACCATAGCAATGGTGTGTTCTAAAGTGAATGAATATAGATAGAAATATTTTATGAAGTTTGGACTAGTTAGTACTAAACCCTGAGATATGGCATCTTTTATGTCTTGAAAAGATTTTTTGGCTTCAACTGTCCATTCTATTTTATCATCTTACTTGAGCATAGCATTTAGAGTCTTAATAATTTCTATGAACCCTGAGATAAACTTCCTCATGAAGTTGATTTTCCCAAAGAATGACTTGAGTTCCTTGTTGTTTTCTTATTGAATTTTTGAAATTGCCTTGATTCTTTCTAGATCGATGGTGATCCCATATTTTTTGATAATATTTCCCAAGAGTTTCCCCTCAGTGACTCTAAATATAATTTTCTTCAAAAAATCTTGAACCTTCTACATCTCTCAAATATAGACCATAGGTGGCTTACGTGGTCCTCTCTATTCTTTGAAAACACTATGAAATCATCCATATAAATGATTATGCATTTTCCTATTAGTCCCTTAAAGTCATGATCTATGGCACATTGAAAGGTAGTTCTTGCATTGATCAGGCCAAATAACATCCTCTTATATGCATAAATACCCCATTTCATAGTAAATGCCATCTTCATTTTGTCTTCATGTTGTACTAGTACCTAGTTGTAACTTTAAAATCCATCCAAAAGGACATCATTTTAGAACCACTCACTATTTGTATTACCTCATCTAGAAAAGGTAGAGGATAATTGTCTTTCTTAGAAGCTTAGTTCAGGTTTCTAAAATCCACACATAATCTTATCTCACAACTCTTCTTTCTAACTAGGACCAAATTGGCCACTCAAGTAGAATGTCAGATTGGGAAGATGATTTTGGCACTTAATAACTTGTCCACTTCTTTTTGAATAAGAGGCTCCATAATAGGGTTCACTAGCCTTTACCTCTATTTGAATGGTTTATGGTCTTGCTTCAAGGGGATCATGTGAGTGATCACTTATGGGTCATACACCTTAAGGTCTTCATAGGTCTAAACAATAATGTCCTTATATTGAGCAATCAAATCTGACTCATTGTCTTTCCTCCATGGTAAAACTAAGGCCAATATTCATATAATGTGGGTTTTGGTCATCTCCCAAATTTTCCCTCTTGAAGTTTGATTCATCAACCTTGAGTTGTTTGAGCTACTATGCCTGAGGGTCTAAGTCGAATGGTCTTTCTAAGGAGACTAAACTAGCTAGAATTCAATTTTATTTAAGTTGGAGAATGCCTTATTTGTCTTTTTTTTTGATAGAAATGGCTAATATCCATATCATCAATGATTTAGGACTTGAAATCTCCTAAATTAGTTAAGAACTAGATAATCTATTGATTAGCACTGAAGACTTAGAAATTTCTACATTATTTGGAATGGAGCGATAAGGAACCAATTCAATAGAGAATCTCCTTACCTTAGACCTCTGTAATGGCTCAAAATTGGTAGCATTAGTAGCTAGTGAATTGATAGCCTGGTTTTGCTCTCTCAAAAGTGTTACTATGTTGAAAGATTCAAAGCTTTCAATTACATCCCACGCTCTATTCTTATATCTATTTAAATAAGATAATTTGCATTGGTACTTATTTCTTACTTGGTAAACTACCAACTATAAGTCATCAAATACTTTTATCTGCTTTGCATTGTTCTTCAGTACAAACTATAATCCCAAGATTAGAGCTTTGTACTCAGTTTTATTGTTAGTACATATAAATTGTAATCGATAAGCTACCAAAAAATTCTTACCTTAAGTATTAATTAACTCAATTCCTACACTCAATCCTTGCTTGGACCTAGCTCCATCAAAATACATAGTCCATATCTGATTTGAACCTTTAGGTTCTAAGTTTTACATTGGATTGTGAGTGGTAAAAGTATAAATTTCCAACATGGGAGAGTCATACTTTACTTCTTTATTTTTGAAAATGTATCCTATGATGGGATATTTCATTCTTGGCTCTCTATCAATTCTGATCTAGTTTGTAACTTCTCTCCATAGTATCCAAATATGCAAGAAGTCTAAGGAGAGATATCCATTGAGCATTTTGGACCAATCTCAACTCATCAATAATATTTAAACTTATGGTATGTCCACTACCAAGATATTGATAGTCATATGTACGCTTGGTTTTGATGTTACTTGAATGTGCATGTTGTTCAATTCTCCCACTACTAGTATTACCATTTTATCTAGTTGAGAGACTAATCTCTTTGAAGGGCTTTGGGTGAGACCAAGATTTTTACATATGAAGGTAGGCATAATAGTTGTAGATGCTCCAAAATCAACCAAACAATTATGAATGTTCTTATTGAATGTTTTAATGGTCAGCAAAAATGGTGGCACTTTGGGCTTACTCTTGTAAATGATGTTGGTATAATCAACCTTTGCTTTATATGTAGCCACTCTAGTTCTTTCCACAGGGGTCTTTCTAGTAATGGACTTTCATAACAACTCCTTTTTATCAGTGATTTGGGATAACTCATGGAGAGTTATATTTCCCTTAATCTTATTCATAACTTCCACAATATTGTATCTCCTTTGCTTGATTTTTTCTTACTTGGTAGCTGATCATTCCCTTTTGGAGGGGGTAGATTGTTGTTCACTTTGGTATTTGGATGAATTGTCATGGTATGTGGAGGAGTCAAGGTGGTAAGGGGCTGCTTATTTTTAAGTTATACGCACCTCTATGTAATTATTGGAAAGCATGAAATTCATTTATATTATCTTTTATTTCAATGTCATCTTTTCCTTGGAAGGGAAATTCATAAGTCTCAAAGAGCATGGTTGTGATAGAAGATCTAGGATCCTACTGAGATTCTATCAGGTTATTCATTTGATCCCACCTAGTTACTTCCCTTTGAAATCCAATTAAAGAGATCCATTTTAGTGATGTTGATTTTTGGGAGCTTGATAGGTTGATCTATGTTTTTTTTAGGCTTATTAAATGGTTTGTTATATCTTTGTAACCTGATGTTTTGATTGCTAGTTGGGGCATTGGCATTGCCCATCTTTCATTACATATTTAGAAAATCATTAGTCAACTTTTGGACCATATTTTGAATAGAATTCAATTTGGCTTTTGTGAAATCCATGCCCTGTAGAACATCTATGGCAAGTGTTGTTGCATGTTGGTTTTGTTGGTAACTATTTACTATTACATGATTGTTCATGTACCTCAAATTTAGTTGTGTCATTTGTATCAATGGAGGTAGTGTGTATAATTAATTTTGATTGTATGCTAGAATGTTTTATTTCACATATGGTACTAGATTGAGCATTATAAATACATTATTGATGGTAGGTGCCCTTGGTATCTACAAGTTAAACTATCTATCAATACTAATATCCTCCTCAAATGCCAATGCCAAAGTATTGGTAGCCAGCACTCTTCTTAAGAATATGGTGTTGATAGGGTCCAAGGTGTTCTTATATATCTCTAATTCTAATGTTAGTTCTACTTTATATCTTGGGGTCAACTAGTTGTACATCTTGCATTGAAAGTGTGGATGGGCTCATTAGGCTCCCTCTTTATACTGGTGAAGTGTTGATATACCAATCCAAGATTGGTGACCTATCTAAACTATGCAAGAAAAGCCATTTGACATTCTTCCCAATTGGTGATGGAGTTTTTTATTAAATTTGAATACCAATCATAAGCAGCATCCATTAAATTAAAAATTAATAATTGACATGCAACATTTTCATCAACTCCATTCATTAATCTTAAAGTAGCTTTAATTGATTTGATATGATCTTATGTGGTTCTATGCCCTAACGAAGAAAAGGATGGTAGATACTTTTTTGGATTCTAGGGTAAATCATACACATCCCCAAGATGGCAATGGTAGATAAAACTAACCAGGTGTGTTACTAAGCCATTGGTTGATTAATAGGCAAAGGGTTCCTTATGGGTAAAAGGTGCCCTAGTGGGGGTGTATTATTTTTCACTAGAGATGTTGACATAGCTCTAGGTCTCCTATGACTTTTCAAAGGTGATGTTAATAAATAAACCTAGGAATTGGATCTAGTCACTCTCTTCGGTGACTCCAGTGTAACTCTATGCAAGGACTAACCTCTATTATTGGGGGGCGGGGGGGCAGAATTTAGACCTTCCTTCTAGTGTTAGTGGAGTACTATTGATGTGGGTTTCATACACACTAAAGTCAAATGAGGTATCCTGTAATGTTTTAGGATCTTAATGGAGGTGAATTCCACTATAGGGCATAAGTTTTAGGTATGTAGTATATTTCAACCTATTGATGGAATAGAAGTGGAGTATGTAGGTTGTTTGACAAGGTGTTTGGATGGAGGTGTGGCTTTATAATAGAGTGAATTTTTATGTGAGTTGGATGGGTGGTTGGCTTCTAATTTAAAGTGAGTATATCTTAACAACAAAACTCAAAATGGAATGTAAGGTAGGGAAAAAAATAAGACTCTATGGTTCTAAAGAATTACTTCCTTGGTTGGTTTCTAAAGATACCTATGCTTTCTCAAACCTATGTTTGTTACTAATAGTAATAGCACACATGCAGTCAGACATAGCTAGGAAGTCTTAGGAAATAGAGATGTAAGAATTTTACACACTACAAACAAAGGTTTTTCCTTTTATTTAACTGCTACACACCCTTAATCAGGGGATTGTGGCTCAAGCAAGAGAATTATCTGGGGTAGTTGTTGAACACATGCAAAAAAATACACCAAAGAAAGCATAAATACATAATCAAAAATATAATTCAATTAACTTGACCCATTAAATTGATACATCATACTTATCTTTTAATAGCTATTGCATATCTCAATATCAGTATATCAATAAAAAAATCAAGAATCTACTTGCATCTATAGCACACTAAAGATTTATTGAATCATACAACCATAGAAATAATGACTAATTACACAGAATTGGAAAGAGAATACTTAAGACACTTCATTGATGATCAAAATTGCTCACTACTCTATATTTTAAAATTTTCTAACTCATTCAATTGAGTGTCGTTATAATTATATATATAGACTTGGGGAAGGGGTCACCATATCCTCCAAATTCATGCAAGTGATTACAAGTGTTAGTTAGAACATGTAGTTCTAGAACCATCTAAGAGATAAATAAAAGCTAAAAATAAATAAATTGACTTTTCAAACACTATACAAAATGTGCATGCACACAAAATATAAAGTCAACTATTTATAATTATCCACTCAAAATCTAAGTACATAGGTTGTTACAAAATTGTACATGCATAAATTTTTAACCTATCAAGGCTTATTCATTTGAAGTGTTGTATGTACTTTGATTGGAGTGGAAGTCAACATGGTTATTAAAGTTGTAGTTGGACCACTAGAAGCCTACCTTTTATTTTCTCATTAGCTTCATAGACTTTATGGGTTGTTGTATACTACTTTTATATGATGTCCAAATTTAGCATCAAAGGCTGATGAATTCTCTTCATCTATCCAAAGATCTTGGTATGCTCATCTTTGGTTATTTGAAATTTAATCCTAAATATTTCAAATTTAGTGACCTTATTTCAAGCCTTTCTCAACTCTAATTTAATTTATTCAATTGTTAATCCTTGAAATCTCTATTTGAATTCATCAGCTACATTTTGGATAAGCTTGTCAAAATTGAGCCTACTAATCGGTTTACTAGTGGAATATTTCACCTTAGATAGCTTAAGCTCATGCAAAATATAAAGGATCTAAGCCTCATGTACTTGGTATTTAGGGAATAAATCCCCAATATTATATAACCAATCTTTTGTTTCCTCTTACCTAATGACTACTAAGTTTAAGGCATTAGATGCCTCTAGTGTAGTCATTAGATCAAGATGCATGTAGAGTGAGTTGCATGTGTAGACCACCAGAATCTTTAATTTAGCACTATCATCTCTAAAATAGTTGCATAATATATTATCTTGGCTCACATGAGGGTCCATCTCAGCCCTCATAAACTCCATAACTTGTAGGGCATTGTAACATCTTAAAACTACCTCCTGGACTTCGCTTTAATACTAGTCAGAATGTGAACTATCTTAGAATTTTAAGATACTCCACTTATTTCTCTATCATTTTCACCTCTACTTATACTTCATATTGAGCTAGCTTTTTTCCCTTGTGGATTGCAACTATAACATCCTTATGTGCCTGAGCTAGGTCTGCTAGATTTTCTTCATACAAGGGTTGCCCTAGCTATCTGTTCTACCTTTTGGTAAGGGAGAACACCTCTTGCCTCTCCTCAAAGATGATTTGAGTTCCCTTTTCATCTCCTAATTTTGTCTTCTTGACCCTTTGGATGCTTCCAGTTGGAGGATCAAATAATGTGGAAATAAATGAGATTTTGTGATCTTAAAATTTGGTAGTTGAGAGACGTTACTCCTCAAATCTACTACCTAGGGAGGAATATCAAGTTGGGATGCATCAAAAGTTATGGAAAAAAATTATTCCTATGTATAATCTTAGTATTTCTACTAATTCTTGAGGGATTTGGTGAATTCATCTGGAAGGGAAGGCCATATGATTTCAAACCAATCCACTCCTCAAAACTGAGGGAGTAGATGGATTGTGACTATTTAAGGTTTGGGCTTCCTTCCCCTATCAGTGGTTATCATATTATTTTCTTATATAAAATTGTTAGTATGAAGTGGAAGGGTGATTTGGGTGGATTTAACATGGATTTATGAGGTGGCCAAATTTATTTTCACCTTCCTAGACACCTTTTTCTTGAGGTCTCTAACTATGGAGGTGCTAGTAGGAATAGAAGGAATTGATGTGGTGAATGAGATGTAAGTAGAGATGGAAGTGGGAATAGTAGTAGTGGAGGTGGAAGTAATATATGTGGTGACTTTCATAGAGGAATATTTCTCAAAAATATTTATAGAAGATAAGGGAAAACTAGCAAAATATTGGGTACCTTAAAGAGAGAGCTCCACAAGCTCTACTTGAAGGCTCATAGCCTTGGTTGTTTCTAGTTTGGTTTCCTCATCAGAATCATCTTTGATGTCCTTGATAATAACCACATCCCCCCTAGCCAATTTTAAATGTGGAATCTGAGTGGATAAACCTTATGATGCCTTTACTATGGGACTACCCATGGGAGTCCTAGGCTTCCTCCTATAAACTAGGGGGGTCCTTGCCTGAGTGGGGGAGTCTAGTGGTGATGATTCTCCAAGAGTCACTAACCCAATAGATGTAATAATTAGGAGTTAGGTATAAATTAAATTAGACTACTCTTGTGTTTTCCCTTCCTCATCAGAGTCAAGGCTAATGAGGTCTCCCACTTATCCTCCCCTAGTTACACTATGCTCAGGTAGGCCAGTTTCCTTCTTTACTACTTTTAATTTCAATTTTAGAGGGAGTCCTTAGGAGGAGGAGGCATCTTGTTCCTTGGATTTATCCTTGGACTATCCCCTCCAAAAATTTGAATGATTTCATCCCTCAAATAGTGCCCTTCTGCTACCCAACTCCCTAGTGGAGATCGAGGGATCCTCTTGGATAATCCTTAGATGGTCTTCCTTTAGCCCAAGAATTTTCACTCACTCCAACACATCATATAACTTAGCATTAAAAAATATAAAATCATATTCATAGGGCTCATGACTATATAAAATATTGAACCCATGGATGTGTTTCTAGACTAGCCCATGTAGATCCTAATTTTGATGTGGAAGTGCAAGGAAAGGATAGATCTTGCATTTTTCACCTGTCCTCGAGATGTTTTCTCATTATATATGTCATCTTGTTGATGGTGATCATATGACCAAATTATAAGGCTTTCTTATGCCTTGACAAATTCTTCCTCAATACTCTTCTAAAATTGGAAGGCAATCTCCTATTCGACAAACTTGTCAGGAATAAACTTTGGAAGACATAGGGGTAACCTTGCTTCCCCATACCTTGAGAATAGTGATGTCTATATAGAGGAAATAATCCCCCTTCCCATCCAAATTCTTCACAATGTTATGCCCAATCCAAGGCATGGGTGATCTATAAATAACTTTCCAAATCAAGGATAGACATCTTTAGAGATTCTTACCATGTGTTTGGTATAGTAATGTATGTGAAAAAATTGATGATAATCACAAATCCTATTATTTTTTTAGTCAATGGTTGGATTCCACAATACACCAAGTTCTATGTATCATGCTCCCAAGATTTCATCCAATAGATACAACATCATGAAGAAATATCTAATGGGTGTAGGATGCTTGTCCTTATGGATAATTTACTCCCTTAGCCACATGCTTATGATCTCATATAGGGCATAATAAGTGTCATTAATGAGCATCATGTACAATAATGATACCTAATCTAAATTAAAAAATTGGATGATAGGCATACCATATAATCTATTGAGGATCACCATGCCTATGTGGATCCCCATCCTAAATTTGTCAATTAGGATAGCCTCCTTGGGATTCTTCCCTTTCCATGCAATAGTTTGGTTTAGGAGGAGCCACGATGATAACACCTTCTCCGTCAAAGTTTTTGCATTGAATTACACTAAGGTGTGTTTGTTGAAGTAGGCATCGTGGATGCTCAATGATAAATATCTTTGAAAATTTGGCCCTGAGATGCAAGTGACCACTGTGTTGTTGCTAAAGTGATACAATAATGTATCCCATGATATCCTACTAAAGAAGAATAAGTATCTCAAGAGGTTGATGTAGGGTATCACTTCTAGTTTTGCTATGGCAAAATGTAGTCTCTAGAATTTGAATGCCAATAATTCCTTCACAAATAATCTATCTACCAATGTCATATCATATTCACATGAAAATAAGTCTACTAAATCAATGACATCCCATAGCACTAAATAATTCTTGTATTTATATCTGAACACCATGGCATCAAATATTGTATCAGTGAATTTTGTAGAGTCTTTGATCAAGTATGGAGATGGTAGATTGGTATTTCAAAATATTTTGGATGTAGATGCCATTGTTGTATATTTCATGCTTCTCTTACTCTTATTGTTGTGTGTTTTATATTCATGTATGTTGGTACAGATAACTTGGCTCTAACTCAATCATTATTCATTGTATACTCTCAAAGTAGGAACTAGGGCTCTTCATCATTGCAAGATAGAAAAAGACTTAAAACACAAGTTAGCTTGAATGCAAATGATGGATTTCAATCATAGTGGATTGACTATCTATAATCCTACATTGAATACCAGTTTGTATGACATAAATGTGCAATGTTCACCTTGGCTTTATGATTTTCACATATAATTCAAATTTTTTAGCTTAGGTTAGTGAGGGGTTTTTAGAATATTAATAGGAACTATTTTTTGATTTTATGTTGGCTAAGTATGATGAGACTTAGTAATATTCTTGGTAATAAAGTGCTTTAGGGTGTACATCAAAAAAATGTTTTTGGGTCTATGCCTGTAGACTAATTCTTTTAGAGGATTTGTTTCAAACAAAATATTTGCAACAATTTCTCTAAAGGATTCATCTAGGAAAAAGCCTTGAAGTGATTATTCCAAAGGGATATTTTTAAGGTATGGAGGGTAATTTCAATTTCCCTAAAGGGTAATTTTGATATGAAGGGTCCACTTCATAGGGCATTTTATCCATGATAAAAATCTTGAAGGGTCTAATTTTTAAATATCGAAGGGAAATTTTGGTTTCTCGAAAGGTACTTTCATACAAATAAGGGGTCATTTCCAAAGTCTTAAAGGGTAGGCTACATAAATTTTGAAGGGCATATATTCTCTCAAACAAAATGTTCAAAGGAATTAGCTAAAGGAAAAAATGTCCTTTTCAAAATATCTGAAGGGTAAGTAGCCACTTCGTATATTCGAAGGCTTGAGATAGGAATCCTAAAGGGTATGTCCATGGCAAAAAGGGTCCAAAACACAAAGGCCAAAGGGAAATTTTTGTAGGGAAAAAGGGTCAAAAGAAATATCCTAAAGGATAAGTCTCAGAGGGTAAGGGTTTTGAAACAAAAGTTATAAAGGGTCTACCACACAAAACCTGAAGGGTATGTGCCTCAAAAGAAGTGGTAGAAATAGGGTTAAATGGTTAATTTAGGAAAGGCAAAAGGGCTAGTTCTAAAGGACAAAAGACACTTTCAAAAAGGTTGAAGGGCTAGTTCAAAAGGTTCTTAAGGGTAGGTAGAAAGGATTCAAAGGGGCTACTTCAGGGCAAGATTTTTCCCAAAGGGTCTACTTCACAAATGTTGAAGGTCAATTTTGGTCTTCTCGAAGGGTACTCTCATATAGCTAAGGGTCATTCTCAATAGTTATGAAGGGTAACTTTGGATAGGATTGTAGGGATGATTTGTCAAGGAATTTATTTTAGGCAAAGTGTATGTAGTCCAAAATTTTGTAAGGCAAAGAGTCCATAGGTTGAATTCCTTCAAGAGAATTATTTTAGACAAAATGTCTGCAATAATTTCCTAAAAAAATAAGGTTTTTTAAATAACAAGCACAAAATAAAATAAGGCTAAGAATACCTAGAACATAACATCTAAAAATATAGTTTTAATGAGAGCCAAAAGAATTAGCCTGAAGAATATAAACCTAAATAATTCATCTCTATAATACACAAGTTAGTCTCATAAAACACAATGCCAATATCATCCTGCCAAAGAAGTAAAATGCCTTATATTTTCCATATTTTTTTAAAACATATGAAAATGACTCCATATTAAGGTCATATTTCAAAATAAAGTGGGTCCCTATTTCCTTATAGAAAAAAGGGGGATGATGGGTATAATAGAAGTCTTGGGTCTCTCATATTCCTTCACCTCAACCTGGTTATATCCTGAGAAACTTTCTAATGTGGACAATATATTTGATCTTGTAACACTTTGAAATAGGTTATCCATATTTAGTATGAGATAGTTATATTTTAAAGAAGTTTTATTCAAATTTTAGAAATCCACACACAAGCAGATGTCACCATTTTTCTTTCTCATAGGGACTAGTTTTTAACCCATGACAAATACTTGATGGGCTACATAATACCACCATCCATTAGCTTCTTTAAATCATCCTATATCTTAGTGGCCAATATGGGGTTAATAGGTCTTTATTTATACCTGAAAGGCTTACTATTAAGTTGTAATGGGATGACATGTTGGAATAGGTCTTCCCTATATGCTTTTAACTCAGAATAAGACCATGCTAAATAACCCTTGTACTTTCTTAGAAGTTACATGTAATCTTGTTTCTCAAATACACTTAGGTGATTACCCAACCAAACATTCCTTGGATTCCCATGAGAAAAAAATTCACACTTAGTCATGTCCTTTGAAAAAGATGAATATCAAGTCTTGATTATATTCGCTCCATAAAATATGCTTCTAAACTTACCAATACTCTAGGGAGTGTGTTTGTCTTTAACTGGATAATGTCTTTCCCAAACAAGGTTTCTTTTCCATAACAAACCTAAACCATAAATTCTAAGTCTATGAGCTGATCATAGAACTTAGCTTCACAATTTATAAACCTCTTAATTTGATAATCATCATCAAACACCTACCAATGATGAACATTATCTGGGATTGAAGGCCTGATAAGTACTCCACTTGATACTAAAAATGAAGGATCATATTTATAATGTCAAACTGAGCTCCTAACCCTATGAATTTTTTATCCTCTTGGTTGAAACTTCTACCATGATAATAGAGATTGAATGCATCAAAAAATTCAAGCAAATCCCAAAAAACATTTTGATATTGCTTCAATCTTTTATTTTTTATGGCTTAAACATTACATATTTGCTTTACCACTAACTCAGAATCACCCTTAACAATCAAGCTTTTAATTCCATGTTCATGGTAAATCCATAGACCAAGAAAAAATGCCTCATACTCATCATCATTGTTAGTGCACTCAAAGGACAGTTTAAAATAAAACTTGAATCACTTACCATTAGGGGCAAAGAATACAACCCTTGTTCCATTTCTAAGATTGAAGCAAGCCCCATCAAAGCACATCTTCCAAATTACTCCTTTATTGTCAAGTTTAACGTCAAGAGAAATAGGTTATTCAACAATGTCAATATTCTCGACAAAGCTACCCAAATCAACATTCATGTATAGTACTTCATGTAGAGCATGCTTCAAATCTTCAATGACATGCAACATCTTTGGCTCTCTATAAAATTTGACCATCTTACCCTCTAATGGAATGGTGGCATAAGACAATTTCATATATACACTTTTACCCATGCTAGTAGCCCATTTTCATGATAGTAGCATCCCTCACTCAGGTGGGTAGTCTACAACTACCACATCCATATTCAAATACTTACCTAGATGCACTGCCAATTATACTACCAACCACTTGACTTGTCCAACAACTGGAACTTCTCATGAGTCCATGACATAACACTTACCAAAGGCTAATTTAATCTTCACCCTAAGCTCATTTAGGATACTCAAGGGCATCACTTTATAAAAAGCACCAAAATCAAACATACAGTTATGAATAATCAGACCATTAATCAAGAGAGTTTTATAAATTGGATCCACATCTAGCTGAATTTCTACCAAGGTAGTCCCCAAATACACTTTTAGAGTTGGTTCAACAACTTGTTCTGATTGTTCATCTTCCTCCAATGGTATTTAGGGTAAATCAATATCATTTTAAACTAATTTATCACCAAATTCCAAGTATTCAAATGCCCTTTTCCTATGTTCAAGTATTTTTAATAATTTAACAAGTGGCACGATGATTTTCAGTTGGCTCAACACTTGGGCCATATCACATATGTTATACTGAGGATGAGGAGTATTTGGTAAAATGGTAACAATACCTTTAGTTGGAATGCAATCACTTAAGGTTTGAAGTGGAGTAGGATATGGTGGATTTACATACTTAGTAGCAACCTTCAAAGGTGGATTTTGTTTAACATTATTCACACCCTTAGGAACACTAGATAACAAATGTACTTTATTTTTAGGAAGAGTACCTCTAGGCTTAGCAACATGGGAAATGGGTGTTGGTTTGGAAGTATTAGGGACTATTGTAGTTTTCTTAGCTTCTTTTATTTTATCCCTTGCCCTTGGATTTGTAGGGGTAGTATCTTGAAGAGCAGTAGCCTATCACCTACTTCTCAAGTAGTATTCTTTCTTTTGGTAAACTATTGCATTAATTAGCAGTTGCCTATCTTCAACTGATGAAATTATCCCATCATACTTCTTAATCATCATTGATCTTAAAAAATTAAAATCATGAATGGGTAATTAATACGCTTGTGCCATATTAATATCACAAGCAAATTCACAAGTTGGGATTCATACCTTTTGTATTTCACTCCAAAACTAATCAATAGTGGTATCACTTAGCAATTTTGTGGAGGCAGACATCTTGCTTCAGGGGCTCTGACTAATGGAACATCATAATCTCATCATAAAATGACATAGACTTAGGTTAATCTACATATTCATCAATCAGTTTAGTTGTATCACATGGAGGATGTGGAAATAAGCACTTGTCACACCAATCAATATCAATGTCACAACCTATCACATTCACATTAGCACTTAACAAATCAGGCACTTCTTTCTCATCCCTTATATTCTAATTTCTCTTTGTTTTTGCATCTCATGTAGGCCTCTTCCCTCTATCATTATTTTGATGGTGGAAAGCAAGCCTTCCTTATGCTTGATTGAGATTTGGAGCCCTCTCTTCATTGGTAGACACATGAGGGATTCCTTTTTCAGCTCTATCCAACTTGTATGACATTTCTTTGATAGCAAAGGCCAAAGTTTTCATAGTATCCTCAAGGTTAGTTGTCTTTATGGACTGTCTTTTCTGGATTGACAAATTTCACATCATCCCACTTATTCATGGCCTTTCCCATAGCCTTTATGTTATTTTCAATTTAGATATCCATATTTAATTCTAACTATAGGTTTGTGGGAGCCTTGTCCCTCAAGTAGTATGCAGCCTTCTTGTCAAAGGCATCACAATAATTTATCAAGCATGCTATATCACTAGCCCTAATGTTTTTGAGCAGCCACATCATTTTTTTTTTTGAACTATGTATTGAAGTCTAGAGCACACTTATTGGTGTTCTTCTTGATGTTTTCAAATTCAGCCAAAAGGAATCTCGAATCAATTTTATCACCATATTGAATTTTGAAAACATTCCTCATTTCTTCCCATGAATCAATGCATTCAGGGGGAACAAAATTGAACCAATCTTGTGCATCTTCTTTTAGCATGTGAAAAAATAATTTAATACACACATCTTCATGTTTAACTTCATAATATTTAATGATATTGTGAAAATCCCTTAGATGTTGATCATCACTTACTGCATTATTCCCCTAAAATTTTGGAAGACATTTCCTTACTTCATTTAGGACTTCATTTGGATAACCTTTCATGTCATCAAAATTTATAGGAATGAATCTAGGAACATGGATATATAGGACATTCATTCTCATATGGGTCCCTATGCCTCATGATTGGTTCAATAAAGGTTCAAGAATAAATGGAAAAGGGATGTGAGGGGGTAAATGAGGTGGACTTTGTGGTTCACACCTAGGAGGGGATTCAGCTAGTTAAGGAGTTGGATAATAAATTGGAATATAATTTTTAGAGTTACTATGAAAGCTATAATAGTCCTCAATAATGGGGATCTCAATAAAACATTAAAGATTATCAGGATCTTGAGAGTCCAAGCAATCTTTTACAGTTGCACTATGTTCTTCAATAGGCCTCTAAACTTATATCCTTCATCTTTGATGAAAACTTATGGGTGGGATGAGTTGTTTGGATAAGTCACCTTTGAAGGATGATCTTAGTCATTCCAGCTTTGCAAGTAAGAAAACACTCAAAACTAAAAATCAAGATATTCAGAATAGGCACCAATCTTACTTGAAACAAAAAAATAAAGCCTGAGTCACCACTAGAATCAATATCTTATAATTATAATAGTTAACATATAGATTTTGATACATACTTTATAAATTTAATGAGATGATAGCAGGCAAAGACACTAAAATTTTCAAATTATTTTCAAAAGGAGCGAAATCACCTTCCAAAATGTAGTTTTAACATCACTTTGCAATAAACTCAACAAAAGTCAGATTATCAAATATCTCAATTCTTAGCACGTCCCCAATGGAATGAATCGATGTTGACAGCCAAGATAGTCCCACTGTACAACAAATTAGCAAAGAATTTCACAACATGAAATACTCACAGCTCTCTACAAGACTCCTTGATAACACAAGTGCTAATATTTGATGTTTTATTCCTTGATAATGATGTTAGAAGTGTATCAGTTCCCAATTGTACACCTAATACACTCAGCCTTGCACACTTGAATAAAATGGCAAATAGAGATGAGAAACCCAATGATATGTTGTTATATTCTGGGGAGGGTTTGGCATCCATAATGGACCAAACAAAGAAAATGACTGAGAGGCACCTATAAAGGGTATGGTTAGCTCCCTGCTAGTTCTAGCTCTACCTAAACCAAGGTGAGAGGACCTATGGGATAGCTTGCTCATGTGGAGACATTCTAAAATTCAACCTCCATGTGTATTACTAGCACATAGAGACACAAACATGACCAGAGCACAACTAGACTTGCACACTCCACCCAAGAAGGGTTGTCATAAAGAATGCAAAAATGCTTTAAGTCACATACAAGCTATTGAAGATAGATATAAAAGTGCTTACAACCTTCATCCTAAACAATTATCAATATCAGGGTTGAATGAAAGATTCCAATGATAAGATTTAAAACACAATATGTAAATACATGTTATATAAGAAAGATCTTATACATTTGTAGGCAAATAACACTTATGATATGAAACAAGGATTGTATCATTTCAAGGGTAGGATAGGGTAGGATAGTTTGTTAATTATAAAGAGGAAGGGTATGGTGGTGTGCTAGTAGTTTTCAATCAGTAGGAGATCTTATAACACTCATGACATCACTTATTACAAAAATAGAAAATACTCATAGGCAAGATAATGAAACATACTAGATGATCCTTGAATGATATAGAACATACACTGAAACTAAACCTTCAAACACTTTTCCCTATCAAATCCATAAACTTAGGGTGCCCTAACAAGTTATTTAGCAACATATTTTAAAATAATGCAAAAATAGATTTATAATCTAGAGCTAAGCCCAAGATGATAACTAGTAATGAGTATAGAATAAGATATCCAATCAATAACATTTGCAAAACACATCACTGGACTTTATCAACAAGAAACAATAGATAATTACAAGCATTTTCATTAACTTGGAAAGTGATACTATATACATCAATTTTTCAAAATGCTTCCAAGGGGACAAGCATGGTGAGTTTGCTCTTTTTACAAGGGAGACAAACATACTCTCAAATCTTGCTAATGGTTGTATAGCTACAACAATCTTAGTAAGAGATACGATATCTACACATAGTAGTTGATCCCTAAAAAAATTTTCAAAACCTAGACTTAGAGAAAATGAGCAACCAAAATAATGACCAACCTCTTGAATAGAGGAGAATCCCTCTATTTGTACTTTTTTTAAACTAATTTCAAATCTAGGACTTAGGGTTAAAACCCACAATTTCCAAAGTCCCACTAAGATGCTCCTAATTATAACAAATCCTTTACCACACCTAGAATTTTCATGTAGCTACTAGGAAAATCATTGTTATAACTACCTATATAAGAAATGAATAAAACATAAAGCAAATATTGTGATTTCCTAGATGGAAATGCCTTTCACATGATTTGAAAGGAGGATATTCATGATGGAGGCCAAACAAACTTTGCCTTTATGTGTAACTGCCTGAGGATCCCCTTGATCACTTGCTTGGACAACTGGAAACTTTTGGATAATTAACTTCTCCCTCATGCATGCCATGGAACAACCTAATTTTACAATGATGGATTCTAAATATTCTAGATCCATGGACACTTAAATAATCTTCCTTGGAGTGGCCCACCTTGATCTTTAAAACCTAAAATATTTCTCTCATTGGAGGAGCTTGGATGAGCAAAACATGAGAAAATGTAATACCCAAGTTTACTTGACCCCTTTATCTTTTGGGTCCAACTTGCCTTTTCACATTTTGTATTTTATATCTTTTCCCCTTGAAAACTTTAAAATTTTCACATTTTCCTTTTCAGGTTTTCCTTCACATTATCTCCTTTTTAATGCATAAATGCATTATTTTTAACTTTGACCTATTTGAGCAAATCCAAGCCCCTCTCATAAATTTGCTTTTTGTAAATTTCTATATTGCAATTATCACTTATAATTTCCATAGGAAGTTCCCTTAGGGAAATTTTATAATGAGGACATAAGGGGTTAATAAAGCCATACTAAATTGTAATGCATTGAGTATTGACTTTTCCATCGTTAAAAATTTCCTCTCTTATGTAGGCTTTATCTGAGATCTGCACAAAATCATCAATTACATGAACATAAACCCCTTCATATTGGCATGTAAAAAACATAGTATTAATGCCAATAGGTTGTAAGTGCTCTCAAATCCTTAGATTTCCTATGGAGCTACCATGCCTCATTTACAATTTTTCTTAGTCAACCTATTATTAGTGGTGAAAGCTCTAATAATTGTCTTGCACATGATCCTTGAATATGATGTGTATGCCTATGTGGCATCACCATGTCACTTTATTCATTAAATTTAAATGTGATTATTTCCCCTAGGACACATGTTAACATGTAATTGCGTCTAGATCTTTGAATAGTACACATAAGACTAATACTACCAGATCCTTGTCTACATGATGAATGTGAGTGTGCCACTTGGTAGTTCTATGAGCTCTCGACATCTTGCATAGTCAATATTTGTTGAGATAACATCCTTTTAGCACATGGTGGCTCCTCATTTGGCCTGAGTCCTTTGACAATTTATCTCTCACTTTCACTATCAATCTTGATTTGCATGATCAAACCAGACCATTGATCTACTAGATTATTTAGATCTAAATGGCTATCTACCATGGCTTAAACCTATCATTGACATCAGCATGACCATTAATAATGTTCACATGATCATCAAATTTAATCCCCAATGGATAATTAACATGGCTTAAATTTGACTTTTGTGCACCCATCATTTGACATCCACATGACTATCAATGACATTCACACAACCATCAAATTTACGCCCCAAAAGATAATTATCATGGTTTTAATTTGACATTCGTGCACCCATAATTTAACATCCATGTGATCATCAATGACATTCATAAGACCATCAAATTTAAACCTCAAATGATTAATTATTGAGATTTACTTTGATGTCTATTTGACTCTCACACTTCTTGTTCAACTTTAAATGCACTTAGTATAAAAAGACTTAGCCTAAAGTTTTAGGACATTAATAAATATGATGAAAACTTTAAGACTTTAAGCTTAGTTTATAAAAAAGGGACTTAAAATTACTTAGACCATGTTAATAGATAAAAAGGACCAAGGGCCATGGGAAATAAAAAGGGACCAAACATGATTTTTTAGACTAAGGTTTGGTCATGTTAATAAACATGACCAAACCTTAGTATAAAATTTAAAATAAGTCCATAACATATTAAAAATATTCCTACTTAAAATTGTTCCTACCAAATTTGATTTTAAATTAGAGGGTCTAAGCTAAGGAAATTAAGACAAAATACCTTAAAGTGTTCATACATGAATTCACTCAGCTTTTGACAGACCAAAGGCTAGTATAGATCAAATTAATAGGATATCTGATATCTAATGAACACTTGAAAATAGGAAGTGGGATAATAAATCAGGGATTCATACTTGATAAAGGATCAATTACTTTAGTGCAATTTTAGGCACTAACATGGTGTAAAATGAAAAATTGAATAAGACCTCAAGTTACATCTATAGACATTGGTTAGAAGGTATGACTATTTGTACAGTCAAAGTTATTGAGCTCCAAAGTTCACCAAAGGTTTGACCATATTTTATAAGTGACCTGAGAAGGATATTTGAGTTGTTCTTGATGGAATTTTGTTGTTTTAAGATGAAATAACTATTGAATAATGTTCTAGAATCTATGAGGACAATATTTTTGGATTATGGAGGTTTTACCAATCCATATTCAGTGTGAACAATTGCTTACAAGTTGATTGTGTTTGTTGAATGCATTGGCAGATTGAGTGACCATGTTGCAAGAGTGAGTTGAAGGTGTTCTGAGAAAAATTGAAGAATAAAATGAGAATTAAAATGTTTTATAAGTCTCAAATTATTATAACAAGGCATTGGTTGCCATGATATGCCTCTAATCAGATATGGAAAGTCAATATGGCTTGATTGTATTTTGACTATATATGACCAGTCTAAGTGGTCATTTTGAGAGATTTGATTTAAGTGCTTAAGGCCTATGTTGGAATGTCTGAGGCACATGGAGGTGTTACATAGGTCTTGGAGGTTTCACCCATGTGATCTAATCATATGGTTATGTGAAATATTTGAGTTTTTGATTCATAAGTTTGAGACTGTGTTTTCTGTGTTTGAAGACCTAAAGAGTGAGGAGACCTAATTGGTAGGTTCAAGTGTTGATTTGGTGTTCTAGATGGCATGGACCCATGAGGGAGTTATCAAGGGTATATTTTAGATAGGTTTGATGTGTTCAAATCATTGGTATAATCTAAAAGTGTCCCAAGGAGTTGAATTTGTAACATATGGGTGAGTAGGCCTAATTATTTTAGGTCTCACCAAAACCTAATGGTGGTTTGGGGTTAATAAGGTATTGTCCAACCTAAGGAGTGTGTGTTTATTACATGTAACATCTATGAGGACCTATTTAAAATTTATAACAAGTATGGTTATCATATTGGCCGACCAAGATGGGTTATACCAAGATGGTATAAATACAAGGCATTGTTGGCCTATTTGTGTTAATTATGAAAGTATGGATTCAAGCAAAGGAGAAAACCTTTGAAATAAAAGGTATAGGTCATTGAGTAATAATATATATTGAAGAGGATTAGTCATGCTTGTTAGATTAATTTGATGTAGAAGGACACACAGGTCATTGGACCTAATGAACCTAGAAGAGGCAGTTTAAGCGAGTTAGTCTTAGAGGTAGCTTGAGAGAGATTGGAGGTGAAGAGTGCAAACAAAGGTGGTCATCATCAATTAAAGAAAAAAAATAGGTATTTAAGATGATATATTCAAGGTATCTAAGTGGGTACTTATTTCCCTAGGGGGTTGGTTCCTCCCTGAAAGATAAAGCTTGTTAAAGGTATAGTTATAATGGGTGCTCAATTAGATAGAGGTAGTAGCTCCTTATGGGATTGATGTCTCACTAAACTAAGGTAAGGGTGTTCCTTGATCAGTTGGTGCTAGTCTAAATGTTGGATCTTATTATTTTAGGATTAAGAGGGTTTCTCACATATGTCATGTGTTATGTGCTTGATCTTGTTATATCTTCTTTATTAATTACAATGGTTAATTTGTATGCTTCATGATTGTATGTGTTGAATGATTAAGAGTTTAGAAATGGAATTGTATTATCTAGCATCATTGATTCACCCTCCCTCATAGTGAGTGTACCTTTAACAAGATAGACCATCAGTGATTTGTAGGATTGTTGTCCCTTATTTCCACTTGTTATCTACACATTTAAAAATCATTCCCCTAAGCTTGGCCTCCCCTTTTACACATTCCTCTAGTCATTTTCCACCTTCATTTGTTCTTCATTTAACCTAAAACCCTTTTTGATAGTTTACATGAGTATGTTGACTACATCAACCTTGTATTCTTATATACAAAACTTATTAAGGGTCTAGATTGGCCCCTGGCTAACCTAGTCTATGACCTAGTAAGTTATTATCAATTACGATACTAGGTAGACCAGGTAAACCTTGTTGGCCAAAACTTTTAGAAGGGTTTAGGGTTATATCCACCTATATAAACACAATAATTTCACCACTTCCAAAAGAAGAGAATAAGTAAGATATATTACACATTTTCTTATCTACCATTCTACTTGAGGAGCAAGCTTAGGGTTTCATACTTTATTTGGATATACATATCTTGTCTTGTAAAGAATTCTTTTGGATTTATTGATAGGTTGTGTATCCTAGAGTTGATTTATCCTTATCATCCTTACATACCACAATAACTCTTGAGAAGCACCTTGGCCAAGGGAGGTATTGAGGCTCGGTGGGTTCATCTTTAAAAGTAAGTATTCCTAACTTTCTTCCTCTTTTGTACGAGTAGATAGATATGCATTTTCACTTCTATTCCATGTATTAGGATTTTTGTAGACATTGACATGAGTATATGTCTTTTATGAATGTTTATTTTTAATACTTATTACCCCCATTTTGTGCCACAAACTTTGGTGAGAACTTGATTAAATTTTCTTTTACTTTTTATTAGTTTAGTGAATATGAAAACATAGGACCTATTTAGGGTTATTGTATAGTTTTACTTGACTAGAGTCTTTGGAAACCTCCTTAGTAATATCATTGTGGTAAGATATCCCTTAGCTAGGTCTAGTGGATCCATATTGGTCATGACCCTAATTATCTAATGTATCCTCAATTGGAAGTGTAAGTAGGATCTATCTTCTCCTAACTAAGATTGACTTTTAGATCTATTGTATTTTCATTGCATACAGGTAGTGTCTATTGACAAAGGGGTCCTTGTGGCAGCTTGACACACTATGCCCACTAAACCATTTTATCCAAAATCACTCCAAGGGTTAAAAAAACTAGGGTTTTCTAGAGTGGAAATGAAAATTCATCAGTATGGAATTTATCCAAGGGTTTCCCATGTCAAGGAATAAACATGATATGATTTTGGTGGTAGTTGACAAACTCACCAAGGTGACACATTTTATTCTTGGTGATTTAATTGATAATGCACCATTTATAGCAAAGAGGTTATTTTTCCCATTAAATCATTTTATATAGATACAATCGCATGACTTCAAAGTTTTGGAAAACCTTAAACACAAATTTGGGGCTCCAATTTCCATCATCCTAAAATAGATAGGAAACATAAAAGGGTAAATTAATATTTAGAGGACCTTTTGCAAATGTATTACTTGGACTAGCAATATAAATGGGATAAAATCTTCCATTAGTTGAATTTTCCTACAATAGTTCTTTCCATTCAGGGTTTAAAATGTCACCTTTTGAGGCTCTTTATGGTAGAAAATTTAGAATACATATCAGTTGGGATAAATTAGAAGATAGAGTATTTTTTGGACCTAATATGCTTGATGAAATGGAAGATCAAGCTAAATCTATTAGACAAAGGTTGGCTAAAGCCAACAATAGATAATTTTTTTATGTTGATCTTAAAATAACAAGGCAGTTCTCAATTAGAGACAAGGTTTTTTTACATGTTAAACCATAAAAGATCTTGTAAAATAATATAAATTTGCACTCAGATATGTAAGACCTTATGAGGTTATAAAATTGATTAACCCTATTGCTTACAAACTTACTTTGCCACCATATTTAGCATAAATTCATTATGTTTTTCATGTGTCTTATTTGAATAAGTATGTTATTTATCTTTCACATGTACTTGGTTGGAATGCATTATAGGTTCTGGATCTAGGAGTGGTAATAATGGAACCAATTAGAATAATTAAAACATGTAAACTCAACTTGTGTAATAGATAAGTGTTTTAATACAAGGTTTTATGGGAGTAATATTCTAAAGATGGTGCCACATGGGAAGATTATGAGGAATTTCATAGCTTGTTTCCTCATTTAATTGAGTGATATATTATTTTGAACTCATTTTATTTTATCATACATGTTTTATTTACAATAATGTCATTGATATGATAACCTATTAATGGGGGGAGGATGTTACATCCTATCCTACTCCTATAAAACAACATTGATTTTATAAACAAATGATTAAACTATTGATTGTTAGATTGCTATTTTTTTTAGTATAATCATATATTTTCTATCTAGTTGCCTTATTACACTAATTTTTTGTTACTATTATGATTAATTTATGTCGATGTTGACATTTCATAACTGAGTGTACAAAATTACATTGATTTCAGAAATTATTTGTTATAATGAATATCTCTGCATTTGAGTAGTATTTGTAATAGTTCATTTAATATATTTTTTATTTTATTTGCACTTCTAGGTGGTTATCATTGCATTAAACTAACTACTTTATTTTGAATGAGTTATATGCAAGAGATTTGTACCCCTCACTGTAAATATTCAAAGGGAAAGAATCATATGGAAGAGGGTGGCAAATTGTGAAAGGTGTCGGTTGGGGGAGGAAAATTAGAATAGACTCACACATCAATTAGTTACATTTTTTTTTACTATTTTTGGTTTTATGATTTTTACCTATCTTTTTCATATGAGTGTGATGCATTCTTCTATTCTTACCAACTATGCATTCTAGTATTACTTTCATGAAAGAATTTGTTTTGTTGCATAATTACTCTCATAATCCTAAAGATGTTAAGCCTATTGTTATTTTCATATTACCAATGATTATGGGATAAAATTATTAAATTACTTAGATGGTCATATTCTACTATATTTTTGAGTTTATATTTACGTTGGCTATGTATTCAACTACTCACTAATTATTTTATAATTCAATCTACTTGGCTGAAATATAATTTAAAAATGAGTTTCTAATACATGATATCTAGTTATTTAATGAGATACTCAATTGGGAGTATTAATATTTAATAAGTTTCTCTTTGGGGTCATTATAGTCCTTTGGGACATTCAACCAATTTATGGTGGTTTTGAAGAAAATGGGGTATTATATAAAATATTAATATGAAGAAAATATTTAAAAGCTTAATTATTTTATTAGGCTTTGGGAATGTTAGTTCATGTGTTGAAAAATAAGTCAAATACAACCTAATTATTATGAGATTAGGGTTCCATGAAGTAAGAATAATGGTGAGTGTGAGTTTGGGAGTTTGACTATGTTTGGTAAGTGGTGGAGAAATCTTGTCGGTGTTCTATGAAGCATGAACCCTATTCTCATCTAGATATAAATATGCATGGATTGAAACCTAGATTCGATTAAAATCAAATCAAAGTGGGCATAACTATAAGTAAAGGCATTAATGAATGAGATTGAGTTGAGGGTTTGAGAAGGACTATTTTATTATAGAAATAATGGCATGAATCAATGTGTGTTTTTTAAGATGAGGATAAATAGAGAGGATAATGTGAAAATAAACACAACAACAAAGGATAGAAGAAAATAAAGCAAGGGAAATAAATTGCAAAGACTTATTTAACTATCATGTTTTAAATTTTAATGGGTGAGTACATTTTAATTTATTATGTCATTAGTTTTTTTAGAAATGGGGATTTTTAATTTGTGAAAGTTGCGAACAGGATGTAGATGTGTTTCAACTATTTTTCCTATAGTTTATTCTACTAGTAGACAACTTGGAAATGGAAAATTTTCCATTTCTAAATTGTAAACTAGGGAGGCATTAAAATTATGGTCTAATTAGGGATCTTGTAGTATTGTACCCTCCTTTATAGTTGTGTTGATAGTGGTTTGTTGTTAAAAAAAATTAATTGTTTCATTTGAAACCAGATATGATTTTAAAATATGTAATAACCTCCCAATATATTTGAGGATGAGAGTACGCTCTCACCCACATACCTATAGGGGTGATATTTCTATATCAACTATTGTTGTATCGATTTGGTGTTTTTTCCAACTTAGATATTTTTTATTTGTTGATTTTACTACATGTGACTCATTACCATGACCTTACCCAACATGGAAAACAAATGGGATTTAGATCATTCTTTATATGACTATGATGACATAGACTTTAGTGTAGCATTGAATGGTTTCTTATTAATTTTTTATTATGACCATTATAGTATTGGGTTGTTTTTAATTATTATGGATGAAAATCTATACAAATAATTTGGTGTTCTGATTTTATGCTAGATTGATTTTAGGCATTTATAAATTTAATATAATGAATTATTATTATATACATAGTTATAGGTGTGAAAGTTACAAATGAGTTATCAATATGTGGTCTAGTTTATTGTATACACAATTTTAGGTATTAAACCATAGTGAAGATTAACTTATTTATAAAGATAGCACAAGTAAATACATGAATAATTGTTGAATTTATAATATGTATATATTAAGGTAAAACATTATTAGATTTTATACATAAGGCCAGAGCTGTATAGTTTCATGTTAGGAAATGTAATGACTTTTAGTGGTTTTAGTGTGTAAAGAATGAGTAAAATTTTAAAAAAATGGAACTCAAACCTGTAGGGTGAAGTTTTTATAAAATAAAAGGTTAAAGGGAGATTTTGGTAAACCTTGAGTTAAGTTTTGGATATGTATATATTAAGGCAAAACATTATAATATGTTATACATAAGGTCAGAGTTGTACGGTTTCATGTTAGGAAATGTAATGACTTTTAGTGGTTTTAGTGTGGTACAAAATGAGTGAAAATTTAAAAGAATGGAACTCAAACCTGTAGGGTGAAGTTTTTATAAAATAAAAGGTTAAAGGGAGATTTTGGTAAACCTTGAGTTAAGTTTTGGAGGTGTTTTAGTGAAACTAACCTTTTATTATTATTTATTGTATTTTATTAGATATTATGACTTGAGTTTTTTATGGGTTGATTTTTGCATACAGTAATTTGAGTAAGATAATATTTAAATGATAATATTATGTCATTTTAAGTTGGAATAAGTCACTATTATGTCATGTTGTTGAGATTTTGTTACCTTAATTTTAATCTCAGGCTTTAATATCATAGTATCAATAAACTTACCCTTAGGTGGAGGTATTTTATACATTGTAACTCGGGTAGTTTTTATTTGATTTTTAGTTAGATATACATATAACTCATGAAATAAAATTGTGGACTTAAAATGGGATATTAAAGGGTGCATATGAATGTAAACTAAACATTGATGAACTTATGAATCCATGAGTATACAGATTTTGTATAATGAAATTAAATAAAACTTTTAAATTAATAAATCAATTATTTTTTCTTAAAGGCATATGGTTTATGAGTATGGGTTTTAAACAAGAATCCATTAGTTTTGACTATTTATATGCTTAACATGTGAAACTAGGGTTACTATATTTTATTTAGTTTTCCACCATTTTCATTAAGGGATGATGGGTGATAAGCAGGGATCCTAATAAAATAACTCATCATTGTTAATTGTGAAGGGTATTGATGTAATGAATATAGTAAAGATTATTATTATAATTTTTTACTAAGACCTAGCTTTGTTTTAATTCAAAAAATTATAATGAAAAGCTTTGCCCAAACTAATGTTATATTTGTGTACATTGTCCATCCAATGTACTTTTTAGTTTACATGCTTATGTGATTTAATATTTGATAGAGGTTGTATTTCATGGTCTTTGTGATCATTACATGTAATAGTGATTATAATACACATTGTTTTGGTTGATTTCTTGATATCTGCATTGCCATTATCTACCCCTTCATGAAGGGAAGGGCCATTCCCAATAGGAAGTGTGCAGGATATTGATGGTCTATGGTTTGAGTTAAAGTTCCTAGATGATGTTATCCCTCTCTATAATTGATTCAACCATTTTTTATGCATACTTAAGGCTATTGTACTAATTTATGAGATAATTTATGAATATCTATTGTACTGATGTAGCTTTATATTATCGTATTTATTTATTTTATTGTAGACACTAAATATGAATTATATATCACCTCGGTATTATATACTTGGCAAGTAATTATCATGGTTGTACCCATCGGTTCTAAAACCTTTATATTATCGAAAGGCTCGCATTTGATACCTCTTGTACCTATTTATTATCTCTCAATCTGAACATATGTTATTTTGATGATCATGCCTCATATGCTACTAAAAATGTTATAAACATGCTTATTATCATCCTCTACAAGTTTTAGACCTATACTTGTTTTCCATCTTTTTGTACACTTGTATCCCGATCAAACACCTAAGTTAACGTTAGTGTCTTGTGTCAATCTATGTATATAGTGCCCTAAATTCATCAAATTTGTAAATGAAATGTATCTTAAATGTTCGCCTAAGTGTTTTAATGTGAGATACTTCTAAAAGGGATTGCTATATATAAAATATCAATCCTCATTCATTCATCATCTAATATAGACCTAGAAACTCACAAGGAAACCTATTGAAGGCATTCAATCAATAATTCAAGTGATCAAATCTTCTATATTCTTTCTTATTTCAATGTCATATGTAAAAACTATCTACATATATAATTTACTGAAGGAGCATTCCATGAGCCATATTTTTTAAGTTACAAGACAGGTCACTCTATAAACTTGTTTATCACACTCTACATCTCTATGCACACATAATCCAACATGTAGGGGAGAAATACATAAATCTGAGATCATTTTTGGAGTATTGGATATGTAAGTAATTCCCATTGACAAAGAGGTCCTTTGGAAAACTCAACATTGTGTTCCCACTAACTCATTTTTTTACAATCACTTTAAGGGTGAGAAAGTGAGGTTTAATAATTTATTTAAGAGCAACAACCTATGTGAATGATCTAAACACATCAAAAGAAAGGTGATATAAAATACTTACGGCTCCATGTGGTCACACCTAGATCTAGTCAATATTTTGTACTAAACATCTATGTCCAACTTAAACACCAGCATCAACATAATTATCCAAGTCTAATACAAACATTTGAGGGCATAGAATGTGAATTACAAATAACTGACAACTAATCTAGAATCTAAATCTAGTCTACTTATATCTTATTCTATATCAAATTTACATGTACATAGTAAACCAACCAAGTACTCTTATTTCTAATTGATTACAATATCAATCAATAGTTTTAATTTCTATTTTTAGCATATCTTAGCATTTAAATTTAGAAAACAATTATCAAGTTTTCAAATTAATTGTCCTACTATAGATCTATTTACCAACCTTATGCTTATTCATTTCTATATTCTTAACCCTATACTATGTTTACCCATCTCAATTTAGAGTTAAAAATTTAGTGAACCTAACATATTAGGATTAAATTGATACTCTTTTCCTGTTTTTCCTAAATATTTTTTTAATTTATTTTCATCATCATGGATGATATAGATCATTTTGATGACTATGATAATGAAATTATATCTCTCTATCAAGGAAGGAGTAAAAATTGATTATCATTATTTATTTCCCAATGTACAGGCACGTCATCACAAATTTTTCAATGGTGGTGGCTATCATCCCTCTAATTAGGTCCATGCCACCACCATCCCAAGAGTTGAGTTGAACAATATTAAGTAATATAAACATTTTCCATTGCCTTGTATAAATAATTAGCTACCTATGAGCAAAATGTGCCTTCATTTGACTGTGCTAACCTTCATCAAATTTATAAGGATATCATGGTTGATTTTAAAAATAGTTATAACAGAGACTTTATTGCAAGAACATTGATTCACACTCCTATCATTCCAATATTTCCCAATAATATCCTTCTTGGTGAGGGTGGTGATTCTCTTTTTCCTTCAAATCATATTGAAATGTTTTGAAAGGTAAATAAATACATCATGAACTCCTTGCCTAATAACATTAAATTAACATGAATAAGAGTGCATTACAAACCTAAAGTGGAAATATCACCCAATGTTCAAAAAGAAGATCCTTTACCAAACCTACCTCAAATTCCACATGTTATATCATTACCAAAGGTAGATGAACCTTCAAATAGTATGTAAATATCAAAATTTCCAAAATTTCCAAAATTCAATTATAATCAATGTGCACTTATTCTTCATGGAGATTATAATATGACTATGTGTCATGTGGATGGAAATATTCAACCTATAAGTAAATTTTTAACATATTTACCAACCTCTTTAATAAATACTCTATCAATGATGAATACCATAAATGATCTTCAATAACAAATGGTTACTATAAAAATGTAAATTTCCTCACATGAGGCTACCTTCCATGACAATAATGGATCAACCCCTTACCAAAAATTTCTTTCAACATCTATATACTTATAAATTTATTATACCTTAATTCTCTATCTTTGATGGCAAAAAATATCATGTAAATCATTTGAACAAATATATACACTCTTTTGGCCACTAGGCAAAGGATGGAGATTTTTTATTAAAATATTTTTATAAGATATTAATTAATGAATATTTTGATTGGTTCTATATCCTCCCCGATAGGTCTCTATCCTTATTAAAAAATGTTAGGATGTATTTCTAATGCAAGCACTAGTTCAAAATGAAGATGAACCTATTCAAGACAATGTTATAAGATTCGAAGAGTTTTTTCTTGTTTAATTTGCATCCCCTTAGATTTGGAAATATAATTAATATTTAGTAGGGGTATTATTTCTCCACTTTAATAAATAGCATTACATGATCCCTTTGTTTCTTTCAAATTATTACATTGGGATGTGTATAGATATGCATGTTCATTTACAAGCAACCCTGATACAATTATTTCTAAGAAGGAGGACCCTCAATATAAATAAATTCAAAAGAATCCATTCCATCAAGCTCAAACAATCACATTATTCATGGGTGATGCTTAATTTTGGCATAACCATGTTGATCCTACACAAGAAAAAACCACTTGTGATGTAATATGGTTATAACAACTTGACTTTGATCTAAAATACTTACAATATAAAGGAAGTTAGAAAGACTCCTTGGGAAATTAAAAAATACCAAATTATTGTGGTTTTAAAGTGATTCAAACATGGGTTTAGTTTATGCCACAAAAATCCCAATACACATTCAAAATAGGAACGCTTTGGTTATATAAAATAAAAGTAAAAATTTACCAGAATCAACAAGGTATCTCTGATTCTCATGAGTACAAATTGATCCATATTACACATGATGGAATTCATCATTCTAATTAACAAGTAAATCATGAGGAAGAACAATCCATGCACCATTTTCACCTATAAAACAACGATCCAAAGAATGAAAATGATCCAACCTAAGGTTGAACATATCCAATATTCTAAAAATACCAATAAAATAAAAAACATAAAAACATTTTCAGCATTTCCATGTTCTGTTATATCATTGTCATATATGTTGTTAGTTCCATGTTGGTAGATAGCATATCATATATTTATATATGCGTATGTGCTTCACGCATATTTGATTATGACATAGGCATATCCAAGCACATGATCTAAGTACTTTTAGATGTTGGGCCTTCCCTCTACTCATGTATTTTGGACATTGGTGGCATCCACTTATTTGATCATGATACACCCATATTATATCATTTTATTTTCATTTTTTCATTATCATGTTTGAAATTTATAATTATACATGCCTTTATCCATGCTTATATCTTTGAAAATGTACTTGATATGCTATGTACTTAATGTTATTTCTAACACAAATATCCAGGGACTAGTATGATATGTTTATATTGATTGCTTATATTTCATGCTTTCCATTTGTGTAATTCCTTAAGTGTATTATCTTGCATTGTATTGATTGTTTTAGAACTTTAATATACTCCATTGATTATGCCCCCATTACTATGTTTTGATGTTATGACATTTGCATATGTCATAGGTTTTTGTACATGGATACTTGAACATGTCTTTTTATGCTTTGTTAAGTCGTGTCCTTTTGATTGTGTGGATTTTGAACATGACCCTTGTTTGAGGTATCGTTGGATAGTTATCTTGTGATTTGCTTTTGATTTATCTTATGTGTGTGCTTAATTTCTTATTGAACTTGTATTGTTACCATCTAGATGTTGTTATGAATCACATCATGCATCTTAAGATTTGATGTGATCACATAATACCTCTTTGTTAAATCTACCTGGACATGTTACTCCTATATGCTACATGATCCCTACATATATTATACATGTATCTTATCTTTTTGGAGTAAGTTAAATACCAATTTTTACTTCCCCTCACCTCAAAAAGGGGGCATATTAGTTGGGGTATGCTATAGAGGCATGGCTTTCACACCTTCAAAGTTTTAGATTTTAGTGGGAGAATGTCAAAAAGGCATGACTTCCACATTTATTTAGTATTCAATATTTTTAGAATACATTGGGGGAATCTTATGGAAATATTTTTCCACACACCAGTTTTTAGATCCTCAAAATTTAGTGGGGAAATGTCATGAGAATATGTTTTCCACACTTACATAGTTTTAAAATTAGTCAAATTTCATAGTTATATGATTTAGATACACATTTATGGTAGCATTATATACATTGGTACCATTTTTATACATAAGTTTTATCTTGAGACATATATGAGGTGCATATGTCATGCAAAAGATCACCTTAAATTGTAAAATTAAATCAACTTTTAGATTTCAAATACTTCTATAGACTTTAGCATACACCAAGATAGACTTTTATTGACTATTATTGAGCTAATTTACTACAGTAGCTGGTTCACTTTTGTCAAGGTTGAGGTGATTACATCACTTAATATTAACAATTATATATGATGGAGTGATCAAATCATCCACCCTCACCAAATTTATAGTGTGATTTGACTTGGATCACTCATGCTAACTAGGTATAAAGTATGATTGGGTTGCATAGTTGAGCTAATCTCAACTATCAGGTGGAAACTCACCTTTTATCTAAGGTTGGTGTAAAGTTTCCATCCAATTTTTATACATATTTTCAATTTCATGTTTTACTATTATCCCAATCTCAACTCTAAAGATGGTTGCATCGATACATATGTGTACTCCTAACCTTGATCTCTTTACATTCAAGAATTTAAAATTAATTCAATTTCATATTATATACACTGATTATATGTTGTAACATGTTGTTGGTTGTGGTTCAGTCACCAAAAAAAGACTCAAATGGAACTCACATAAAGACAAGGTGCATTATACACACCCAGGTATGCATTCATTTTCCTTTAAATTATCAATTTCATTACCAGATTAAAGGGAGAATGTAGACACTAAATATAAACTATATAACACCTCCATATTTTATACTTAGAAAGTACTTCTCATGATCATACCATTCAATTCTAAGATCTTCCTACTATCAAATATATTTTATGCCTATTGATTATCTCTCAGTATGATGATATTTTATTATGATGAGTAGGCCTTATATTCTTCTTAAAATGCTATAAACCTAATTATTATCTATATACACATAATATTTTCAAACTTTTATTGACTACTGACACTTTGTATCTTGCAAAAACCTGTTGAGTCTCAATTTATCTGAGTGCATACCTTAAGGGGTGCACCAGGAAATGGGTGAGTAGACCATCGATTCTTCATAATATTATTGTCCCCTTTTCCACTTTCCAGCTACACACTTATCTCCTAAAACCATTTACCTTGAGATTATTCTTCTTAGTCCTACCTATTCCAGTCATTTTCCTCTTTCCATCCTCCTTTTTCACCTTAGCTCCCTTTCGGTCAGTCAGTTGTACTAGGTCGACTAGGTCGACCCATTATAGTTTAGGGGTATCTTTTATTTTCTTAGATTTTTAGCATTTCAGTCGACCTAGTTTAGACCTAGTGAATTGTCCCTGAAAACACACTGGGTCGACTTGGTTGACCCTATATAATTGATGTTTTTGAGAGGATTTAGGGAAAGATCTACCTATATATATATATATATATATATATATATATATATAAGTTCATTTCCCACCATTTCATAAGAGAATAATTAAAATTAAATAAGTGTATATGAACATCAACTTATTGACCATTCTACTTGAGAAATAAATCTTAGGGTTCCATACTTTATTTAGAGATACAGATCTTGTCTTGTGGATAAGTCTTTTAGATGCTTAGATAGATTGTATAGCCTAGAGTTGATTTATCTTCATTATCCTTACATACCACAACAATATCTTACAAAACACCTTGGCCAAGGTAGAGATTAACGCTCGGTGGGTTCATCTTCAAAGGTAAGTATTCTTAAATTTATTTCTCCTTTGTAAGAGTAGATAGATAATGCATTTATATTCTTCTCCTATGTATTAAAATTTTGTATACATTGACGTGAGTATATGTTTTCTAATACATGTTTAGTTTAGTTGTTTTATCGTTTCTAACCCCCACTTTGTGCCACAAGCTTTGGTGTGCACTAAATTAGATTTATTTTTTTATTATTATAAAAAGTGAATGCTTTAAACCTTAGGACTCTATTAGGGTTGTATGATTGTGTTAGAATATAGGATTTGTAACCCTTCCTAGCATGATATGTTGTGACAAGTGATCCCTTAATCAGGTCTAGTAGATCTCCATATTGGTCATGATCATGCTTAACAACTGTATTTCCAATCAGAAGTGTAGGTATGTTCTATCTTCTCCAAGATAGGATTGATTTATAGACATGATGAATTTTTTATTACATACATTCTGATAAACTCAATGTGAAATTAACCCTTATAGGATTTATTTCACTTATTTTTATTCTTTTCTTCATTCTTTTTATCATATTTTTATCATACTGGATCAACTCTGTCGACCCAATTTTATAACTTCTATATGTAGGTTTCTAGGAATAGGCAACTGGATTGACCCAGTCGACACAATATAGGCTTCTAGCCTTTTAGACATCCAATTTAGCCTACTAAGTTGACCTAGTTGACCCTCTACATTTTTAGCACTTTGTAGTAGGTTCATGTATAGCTTAATCGATCCTATCAACCTAGTTTGAAGGTTTCTCAAACATACTTCAAGGTTCTTCATAAAAAATATTCTTTCATTTCATCTCTGATCCACCAAGGTTCATTTCTAGCTCTTTGTTTCTTTCTTATTTGTCTTTCCTTTCATAGTTTGTAGTCTTTAAAACTGCACTTGCACAGTCAATTGGATCGACACTATCAACCCAATTTTGTATGTGTTATCTAAAATAATTAGGTCAACCCTGGCTGACCCTATACATTTTTAGACCTTGCTTCCATAATATAGGTTAAACCCTATCAACCTTGTTCTATATTTTTTGCATATAGTGTCAACATTATACCTTATTTTAAATTGAAATTAACCTCGTATATGTTAGTAATTAGCTCACACATTTGTTTTCATGTTGCTTGCATGCTTAGAATAGTTCACATAGTCTAATTAGGGGGTGTTTAATTAACCATTTAGTTTCACTATTTATATTTTATGCACACATGATCAAATCACATAATCTACACAAGCACTTTAACATTTTGTCTACCCAAGGCCAACTACTTAGATTTCATCACCAAGAAGGAAGCTGAATTGATACTCTGGTCAAGTATAAAGCATGGTTAATAGTATATTCTGGCTAAGCACCTGACACCCTTATCATTGTGGTGTGTGAAGTGAGGGGGTAGGCCCAAATACTAATCTTGTATCATTGCCACTATAGTCCCATTCAGCTCAAACTACCTGCAACCATCCTTAGATTGATATCTAGTACCTTGCTTATATCCAACTTCCAATCACATTAAAAATTATATCTTAATAATCTAATAAACATTCAGGTTGACCAATTAGTTGGCTCTTTACTTTTTAAGTAAATTGCTTGTTTTTTGTTCAATTGTGTGCACAAAATCTTGCATTAGCCACTGTTAGTGCAAGGTTTTGTTTTGTGTGTTTCAATTGGATTGGCCAGTGCTAATCCAATTGATTGTCTGTTTCCTTTCAGTACTTACTACTTTTCATTACTTACAAAATTATCTTATTTTATTCTCATAATCTATTTTTAGGCTTATTAAATTCCATGTCTACTAGACTGGTTTGACCCAATCGACCTAGTAGTTTTTTTGCCTTTTGTACATTATTAGATTGACCCAGTCGACCCTATACAGTTTTATAGTCCCTATTTTTATACTAAGTCAACCCAATCAGCCCTGTATTATTTTAGTCACCTCTTCATCCTTTGCTTTCTCATCTCTTATTTTTCCTTCATCATGGAATTTTTTTTAGGTGATGACATTAAGTTACAGTCAATAGACATGATGAACTTTACCAATCCTAATAGGGTCTCCCATAAATAGAGTAGGGCTCCTCTTTTGGATGCTATTAATTTTCATATTTCCACTTGCACAATGAACTATAGGACCCCTCCTCATAACTCTTCACATCATAATCCTCTTTTCTCATTAGAATACTAACTTGAGTTAGAGTATACTCCCAAAATGCTTTTCCTTATTTTTGAATTTCCTTAACATCAAGGAAAGGACCCTTCTACTATTTATAACCTCATTATTAGTGGTCAAATCTAAGAGCCTCATTCACCTACGCCCACATTCAACATTGTATTTATGGGTACCACTTTCTTTAATTCTCAACCTCTTCCTTCAATTTTGACTCCTTATGCCATGACATCTTCTTCTCTAACTTCTTCTACCTCTATGCCTAGCATGTCAACTAACATGGCAGGTTATACATCTAGTGGGCCTCTCATAAGATCCACTATCCTTAATCCTTCCACTAGTTCATTATTTTATACCCAAGGCAATCATGCTTCTAGTGTTTCTTCTTTTCAACTATTCACTAGTCCATCTTTTGCTACACAAACAAATTTTTCCACTAGTGCATCTCATTCTCATAATTCATCTCAAGCTCATATCAACACTAATAGTGGTACCCAAGCCATTAATACCAACACAAATACCAATTTTAATGCTTCTAATGTTAATAAAACACATCAATTTTTATTGTAAAATCTCAATCAATTGAATACCTTTCAAGCTCATAACACAAATAAAATGATGAGAATGCAAAACCACCTTCTTAATCTTCAACCTCATCTGAAACCAATGTCTTGGGGTACACATAACCAGAATGTCCCCTCTCCTTCTCTTCGAGATTCTCAAGGCAATCTTGTTCCTCAACCTCCTTTAGTCAATAAAACCATCAAGCATCTACAAAATGAACCTCTCACTACTCAAATTGCCAACATTGATATAAGAGGTATAACACCTACAATTTCTTATAGTGGGTCAACCAATCCCACCGTTCACCTCAAAACATTTAGAAATCTTTACAAGCTTTGGGTCAAATTAAACACCTTTCCTGCTACCAAGCTCCTAGCCAAAACCCTCTCAGGTGATGCCTTGGATTGGTACAATCAACTTAGAGCTCATTCCATTTCTATTTTAGAGGACTCAGTGAATGTCTTAGTTCAAGAATTCCAAACTAATGATCTTCTTAAAAACACTTTGGCCTATTTCATTAAATGTAAACAACATGAAAATGAAACTATCCAAGCCTTTGTTAAGAGGCAGAAAACTTTGTCAAAAAAATGTGAACATAACTTAGTGGATGACAATCTTTTTCATCTCTTTACAAATGCTCTCTTTCCTAAATTACAATATTGAGTCTGCATTCTTTATCCATGCACTTTGGAGGAAGCTATCAACCAAGCTAAAAGACAATATTTCCTAATGTATCAATTTGACCCACCCCAACCTTATGTGGGTCCTCGTCTCTTACTCAAAAATAAAAACCTCAATATCACTAATGATGGTATTACCAATTCTTATGACACCATTCACAATGTTCAAGTTATCGTTCCTAACCCTTCTTCGAGACCAGATCCTTCTCAATAATATACCAATCCTCATTTTTCTTCACCAAATAACATCAATATTCACAAACCTCTATCCTCAACTGAATTGCTTAAATGTCTACCCAGGCCTCTTCCATGAGAGCTTGACCCTACTCATCTTATTAAATCCTAGTATGATCGTAACAAGTTTTGTTGGTTTCACACTAGTTGGGGTTACTCTCATGAGACCTGTAGATAGCTTCATAATTTAGTTATGGATTTTCTTCTTGGCCCTAATTTTGATCATGATTCCATTATCTATAAGCATCAACAAGCCTATGAAATTACTTTCAAGGACTATAAATCACATGACAAAACTCAAGCCTTGAATCAAGCAAATGCTCATTTAGCTATCCATAAAACTCCTTTACCTATTCAAGAAAACCAAGACAAGCCCACACCTTACACCAACAACGTAGAAAGTCTTGTTAAACGAACTTATGAAGAGAATGTGATTATCATGACTAATATGTGAAGGGTGGTGGCTTTCATTGATTCCCAACCTATCTACACTCCATCTAATACATATCATGTTATCCAGGATTCTTCTCCAACTCATTTAAAATGAGTTAGGGCAAGATGACCTTTTTACTTTTGATGATCCAATTTATTATTCTCCCTTGGATAACACATCCCATACTATTTCTACCACTCTTCCATCATCTTCCAATACTAATGATAACCACTTCTACTAACACTTCTTCTTCCAATCCTCAATATCAATCTAAACCAATTAATTCTTCATCTCAACATGGTTTACAACATTTTTCTAAACCTTCTTCTTCTTACCAATAAAAATTTCAATGTACTTCAGATCCTCCTTCTGAGGATATCCTTAATCATTACGCACCTTTATCTAACAACATCCTTATGGGTTATGATGAGTGGGATCCCATTGTGGAGCTCACTAATCTCCCATCCCAAATTATGTTTCTTGAGCTTATGATGACTTCCCCACGTCATATAAACCATCTCATGCAGCTCTTATTTGAGATGAATGTCGCTCATCTTCCCCTAGCAGGATGGGAGGTAGCTTTATCCATTTCTGAAGATAGTATTTTACAATAATGTGAAGAGATGTCTATCAATGTTGATGAAACTATAGACACTTCTCTTTCCTTAAATTTACCCATTGATTTTATGATTACTGAGGAGATTATTCTTCATGTGAATGATCCTCCCTTATTCATTAGCATCTAAATAGGCAATATCCATGTCAAGCGTGCACTGATTGATGAGGGTTCTGGCACTTGTGTTGTTTCTCTTGATTTCATTAAGACTCTTGGATATTTTGAATGCAATCTTAATTATACACATAGCACATGACAAGGATATGATAGAAGGCAAATGCCTCCTCTAAGATGCATGTGGCTTCCCATTACCATCCCACCTATCACTATCCATTTGAAGGTGATGATATTTAACTTCCCTCTTTCTAATAACATCTTACTTGGTAGGTTGTGGACTCACCGCATGAGAGTTATTGCTTCTTCTGCTTGTCAATATGTTAAATTCCCTCATAATGGAGCCATTTACAGGGTTCAAGGTGACACTAACCCTTGGAATTTAGAAGAATTACAAGATCATGGTGTCTTCAAGATTTCTACTCTTGAGCCTTTACCTAGTGCTCCATTTCGTGTGTCTCAGTGTCTCAACTTTCATGTTAACTCAACCCGAAGTTACAGTGGGCATCTTGAGCTCATTGATAACATTCCTCCCAATCTCTTAGACTCTGATGATGATGAGACCGATGAGATTAAATTAAAGATAAAAACTTCTAATCTCTCATCTCATCTCACAGCTTCCTGCTTCCTTGCAACCTTTTTCTCGCAAACCTCTTTACGATGACATTCCCATAGTATTGACCAAAATTAGGCATTTTATTCACCATGCTTCATCAAATGGCAAGGTTATCCCTACCTTTGTCATTTATCTTCACACCCTAGATTATGATGATGGCTATTCCTTAGACAATCCATTATTAGGTGGTCTTGTCCAAGCCTGTGATGCTGAGATTGTCCGTTATCGTTCTTTGTTACTTGAGTCATTTTGTGAATCTCATAGTTTTTCTTCACTTATAATTCCTAATTTATATATTTTTCCCCTTTATCATAAGGTAGAGATTGCGTCGACACCTCTAGTTTCTGAGGAGCCATGTAAGACTATGCTCATGGATCGTGTTATGATCGGGCCTTACCATTTTGCTAGGTATCCTGACCCTCGTAGTTATTTTACCCCTGGAGTTAGTGTAACTCTCCTTATACCTTCTATAGATCTCATTCCTCCCTTAATAGGGCCTATTATAGTTGAGTCTCTTCTCGTTCTTGTTATAGTTGATCATGTTTTTGCTCCTATTATTGTTGAGCCTACCCTTGTTTTCAATGTTATTGCTCCTTCCATTGAGCCTAGTTTTATTCCTTCCTCATCATCACTCTCCCTTGGTGATGGTTTTCTTCCCTTGCCTAAGATGGTTCCTCTACCCACTAAATGGGCTAATGAGTGATTTTTGGCCTCTTCCACTCCTATTTTACCTCCTTCCATGAGTGTTTCTACTAAAGCCACTCACAAGCATATTTGTTGCTTCCATGGGATAGATAATCATTCTTCCACCCATTATCGTAAGTTGCAGTAATATATTGATACCTTGCATCCTTCTTCCCCATCATCAAACAAAGCCATGCCTCCCTTGAATTTACTTCTTGATATTCTACCCAAGTATGGTGAGGTATATTGTCTATGGCATTTATGCAGTACCTAATATATCGATCATTGTTGCATCCTTCAATAACATCTTAAAGATCATCTTATAGCCATTCTTGGATCTTCTTACACTCCTCCCATAGGTCATTCCTGTAAGATGGCTCCTCCTTCTCCCATGGCTCCACCTCCAATAATTCCATCCCCTCTTATGGTCCCTTCACCACCTTTTGTGCCTCCATCGGTGATTCCTACATCTCCAGTAGATCTCACTCCCATGCATTCTCCTAACCATCCTTTGCCTAATTTTCCTCCTCAACATGATCCATAGAGTATTCCTACTTTTTCAGTTGAGGAGATCAAAAAAGGAGTATTTTCCCAGTATTCATTGAAAATTGATGAAACTTTAGCAGTCATGTGTATCTAGCTTCATAGAGACTTATCTGACATATTAGATAATGTGTGGATAGATTTACCAGTATTTATGAGCACATGCATGGTGCTTTCACATTTATATTTGATTAGACATGTGCTCAAATCTTATTTCTATCTGTTATATCATTTGACATTGTGTCAAATTTTTGCCTATCTTATATCATGATCTTACTTGTACTATATCTTGCTTATCCTATCATTTATATTTCACATATGTTTGTCTTTCTTTATCATTGCTTTCCCTTTTTCCTTGGTGTTTTTTCAAAACTACTTTCTTTCCTCTTCATGATTGTTTGCTTTCTTATCTCCCTTTTTCACAAATAATTTGTCATGGTGACTTGGTTATACAAACCCTATTCACTTTGGTTATTATCTCCCTTTACCATGTGATCAGTTAGGAAACAATCTATCTCATTATTATCTTCTTTCACTGGTCCACTTTAGATCTTTTTTCCCTCTTCCTTTTTCTGAAAACTAAGCATATACACGGTTGAGACTTGAGATCACATGTTAGTTCATTGTTAAGCCTAAGTGTCCTAGTCAGTCTTTGTCTTTGGTTACTTAGCTTCCTTTAGCCTTAGCCTACAACTCATTCACGTGTATCACTATCTCTCTCATGATTGGTCATTCCAAATCAGTATGGAGGAGGAATCTTAAAAATATTTCAAAATAAATTTAAAAGCCAAATCATTTAAATAAAAGGCAATGATATCAAAAGGTAAAATATTCTTAAAGTCTAATCGCATTAAAATATGTGATTCAAAGCACATCTCCTCCTTCTCGTCGAAGCTCAAACTCCACAGTTGGCCTCACGATAGATCTGAGGTACTTTGAGGTGTGGTAGGATAGCATATTAGAAGAAGAGAATAAAAACATATTTTAGTGTTATCTACTTTCTCATGCAAGTACCCATTCTTTGCAGTAGACCAACAGCTCTGTAAGGGGTCTTGAAGAATGGGGAACACATCATGGGAAGGTAGGTCCATTTTAATTTTCCTTGTACTAATCTACCTTCATGAATTGATCTTAGTAGCATGCCTATTTGCCTACAAATTTTTGTGTCTATAGTGAACAGGTTTTCTTTGCACATAAACGACCACTAGTCACTTAGTGTCTTCTCATGTCCTTTGTATGACTCTTGCCTCCTAAGGTCTTCTCATAATATGCCTAAGTATTGATTTTTACACTCCCTTTTTCATTCCTTATATCCTTATATTTATTCTTGAGAAATATTATTTTGTCTACTAATCACTCCCCTTGGGATTTCATTTGTGAGTTATTTTGTAAGACCGCAGTTAGAACCCATCCATCCTCACAAATTATCATCTTTTATTTTCTATTACCCACATCCTTGATTACCTAATTTTTTCTATTTATTCCACCCTAATGGTGTTCTCTTTGTCAAGTTGCAGTGTAAGACCATGGATAAGACCCAGCCCTCACAAAAAATTTCAATACCCAAGTCACCATCCAAATTACATGTGTCAAAATTAGAGATAAGATTTGATCGATTATGAAGTTACATGTCATTTTACATGTTTCCCAGCTTGATTTAGTATGTGTTATGATTACTTCATTTTTCTTTTGCCTTTTTATCTTCTTATTTTCTGAGTATGTGTAAGATTACAATCATTTCTTGATTTTTTCTTACTTTCTAGCTTGAAGTAGTATGACCAATTTAAGACCAAACTTTTGCAATTTTTTTTTAAAATATATTTTCCAGCATAATTTAGTATGATTGATTGACTTAATTTAATTTTTTTATTACCATTTATGCCCTTTTACATACCTTCCATTTTATTACTTTCTTTGTCATAATTCCCAACATGAATTAGTATGATTTTACTTGTTTTAATTTGGTGCAAAAATATTTCACTTTGGTTTACAAACAAATCCTTTTTTATCATCTTGTTTTACCATTTCTTGGTTCTTTATACTTGGTCATTTTCTTGTTAATACACATTTCTCAGTTTGAAATAGTGTGTAGTACATTTTCTTGATTGATTATATTTTACCAAAAAAAAATTGCATGTTTCTTTTTAACCATGCATGTATTTTTCATAATGCTAGAAAAGAAACCACATCTCATATATTTCCTATAGCATATACAACAGAGCTAAATACATATTCTACAAAGAAATATATCCTAATCATCCACAACCTCAACCATGATAATGACAACATACACATCCAACAAACAATATGCTAAAATGACCCATATATATACATCACGAGTTTAATACAACATAGACAACCATATACAGTGTTCCATCTCTATGGTTGTGCTCCATCTTGTCTATCTTATGGCCTATCCATGTTGCCTATTGAGACCTTGATCTGACTCCTCTGAATATTACGCTATAAAGAGGCCATATGGGATCTCAATCTCTCTACCTATCCTTGTAGGTATGCTACCCACACCTGTGACTCCACCAGCTAAGTCCAAATCTCTATCATCTATACTACTATATCCAGATGCGTAACTCTCTCATCTGCTAGACCCTACCATGCTTGTAGCTCCCCTACACCCATCACTTCTAGTGGTTGCATCCTCTCTTTGCACCCATATCTACCTCACTACCGCTCCAGCTAATCTGAACCAACTCGCTTGAGCTAGGTAGATGATACACTCGGATCCTCTAGTGTCATGGGGTTGTATGGTTGCAAAGTCTCATCCAGGATGTCATCGAGTGCTCCCCTCACCAGGGACCCACATCTCTCCTCCTCATGCTCAGTTATATCTACAAAATTATACTAGATGGATATTAGATCATTGTTACATCTCAAAATATCTCTCTATTTTCAAATAAAAAATTTATAGTAATAATATTCAACCATATTTTATTATTTGTTTGTGTCTCGGCTACTATGGTCTCTCCATCTGCATGACCGCCTAGCACAGTCTCTCCGTCTACATGACTTCCTAGCACCTCCTCTGTAGGTCACCTCCTCAGCTCAAACTTGGATATCATGGTTTGTGTCTATCTCAACCTGCATCTGAGTGGTCTCTTTTTCATCTCCTCTAGCTCACCTATGGGGTCATCCGAGATGTTAATAGTCTCCATTCTCTCATGCTCCTCCTGCATCCATCGACATCGTGTCCTCGGTGGCTGTTGCTCATCTTGTTGCAGAGTTGGTAGTGGTACATCTAATATATCTACCTCTACATCCCTATCCTCCTAATTAGCTCTTCATCATGCCTGATTAGTCTGTGGTCATTCTCAGCATGGCCTTAGTGTCAGCCTCACTATATGTGGTCCCAGTCCTCTCCTCCTTTTTGGCTCCCTCACATGTCAAGACCACTACTCGGGCATTAGTATCAATGTTATTGGATGAGGTAGGCCCATCTGCCCTAGCATTTGTGCCACTGAATGTGGCTCTCTCCACCAAAAATAGTGTCTAATAACCTCTATCCTTGTTATCATTGGTGAAACTATGTTCCAACTTGCCCATGTAGCTATTATGTGCCTGTATGGTTACCACATGATGTTTGTACATCTCACTGACTGTAGCATTGGCATGTGGGGCATGACCTGCACTACCTGGTCCTCCCTCCATCTCCGCACTCGAAGTAACCTATCATCAACCGCATGGGAAAATCTAGCTGGTCGATACATAGGAAACCTCTCATATATCCAAGCTGTCAGCAATATGATTGGTCCCATGGTCCTCTGCCTTCTGACCAACATCTCATACATATCATGTACTAGTTGGACCTAGATGACAGATCCTAGGTCATATAGAACTCGCTCCTCCAAGATCATCTTGTTCAAGGCTACCATGAACAGTGGTACCTTGCCATCTAAATTGTGACATAGCACCCGTTGTGTCACAAGGCCTATCATAGCCTTCTGGATGTCCAAAATATTTGATTTATAGACATCAAACATGTTAACTTTCCTACCTGGTAATATCATTTCTGAGCCTGTAGTACACATGGCTAAGGCTCTCCTCTCCTCTAGGATGTTTGGTATCCCTGTGGTCACCTATGCTCCTATTAGAGGTAGCCTCAGGATGGTATGGACATCCTCTAGTGTGATAGCCACCTCTATTATATCCCCATCCACCTCTCATTTGAAGGTGTTAGTCAATCATTCCCAGTAACTGAGGAACATGACTAATAGATCAGCATTGAGGGGGATCCAGCACCTATCAACTATCCCGCCTAGACCTACGGATCCTAGTCTAGCCCTATCTCCATTTAACAACCTATCTAACAAGTCTGATAACCATGTCACGTCCACAAGTCACCAAAATATATGTCATCCCTACCTCCAAGAAACAATAAAGGATGTATCAGTTCCTTCATGTCATGTATAGTCACAATACATTCTTTTTACATTTTTAACACAAAAACAAGCCTAAATTACTTTATTTTAGTCATTTTAACCTTCTTTTAGCCTTCTCAGTCCTTGACCTTACTTGGTCATTTTGGGCCATTCTAGCCCTCTTTCAGTCTTTTGCATGCTTTTTCATATCATTCCAACTCTTTGGTCAAACTAGTTTGACCAAAAAAAATTATCTTTTCACTCGATTGACTCAAAAATCTAAGTCAATCCCCATATCTTCCCCTCCCTAGTGTTGAGTTTTCATTTTGGACCTTTCAGACCACCTAGCAACTCCGAACTAGGCTATTAGCTTGAAGAATGTATAGGTTCGACCCATACCTACTGGGTCGGCACTGTGGATTCTACTCATTTCCAACGTACTGGGTTGATTGGGTCAACCTACTATTTTTTGCCTACTGGCCCCATGCATTTTCCTAAAAAAGCGTTTTTTTTTTTTGCTTTCTTCCTAAACCCTCTAAACCCATTTTTTCGTCTTCCTATTTGCTACCCCTATAATCCAATTTTGTTTCATTTTGACATCTAAAAATGTTTCAAATCAAATTTTACTGAAAATTCACTTAATTCAATAAAATTTTCAAAACTGGTTTGAAAATTCACAGTTGTATCCCTGTAGTGCACCTGGCGTTGCCTATAGAGCTTCTCCCTATCTAGCATGTCGTCTCCTCACCATCCTAGTTTGTTTTATCTCCATATCTCTCTTTTTTTCTCTTTCACAAGTCTAAATAACAAATGACTTGTCTTTTGCCCTATTTAAAAAACACTTCAAAATTCAAATCTTTCAATTATTTTTAGCAGATTCTTTATTTTCCTTATATTTTTGTTTCTACTCATCTATTTTTCAAATCATAAAATGTGTTGGATTCATGCTAACGTAGAGATTATTTTCCACTACCATATGCCTATATTCCAAAAAAATTAATTTTTGGCTATTTGTTGCACTAACTCTTATAGGTTCGTCTAGTGTACTCTACATTGGACACCTTCACATTTCTTATAGTTTACTTCTTTATCTGCAACACTAAAGTAAGTTAAAGGTATGTATTTTTCAATTTAGTCTTTTCATTTATTCTATTTGTTGCTTACTGCACTTTACTTAGCATCAGTGTTGTGTGTTATCATATTTTATCCCGAAGCACCATCCCATGTTGTACTTACGTGACACGTGATGAGCTTTGAGTGGGGCATATGTATACACATAATATTTTCAAACTTTTATTGATTACTGACACTTTATATCTTGCAGGAACCTATAGAGTCTCAATCTCTCTGAGTTCATGCCTTAAGGCGTGCATCGAGAAAGGGGTGGGCAAACCATCAGTGCATCGTAAGATTGTTGTCCCTTTTGTCACTTGTTATCTACACACTTGTCCCCTAAAACCATTTACCCTAAGCTTATTCTTCTCAATCCTACCTATTCCATTCATTTTCCTCTTTACATCCTCCTTTTCTGGCCTTAACTCCCTTTTGGTCAGTTAGTTGTACTAAGTCGACTAAGTCGACCCAGTACAATTTAGGGGCATCTTTCACTTTCTTAGCATGTTAGCCTTTCAGCCGACCTAGTTCAGACCTAGTGAATTGTCCTCAAAAACACATTGGATCGACTGGCTCGACCCCTGTACAACCGACGTTTTCGAAAGGATTTAAGGCAAGATTCATCTATTTATACAAGTTCATTTCCCACCATTTCTTAAGAGAATAATTAAAAGCAAAGAAGTGTGAATGAACATCTGCGTATTGACCATTCTACTTAAGGAATAAAGCTTAGTATTCCATATTTTATTTGGAGATACGGATCTTGTTTTATGGAGAAGTCTTTTGGATGCTTAGATAGATTGTGTAGCCTAGAGCTAATTTATCTTCATTATCCTTACATACCACAACAATCTCTTCCAAAGCACCTTGACCAAGAGAGAGATTGAGGCTCGATGGGGTTGCCTTTAAAGGTAAGTATTCCTAACTTTATTTCTCCTTTGTAAGAGTAGATAGATAATGCATTTGTATTCTTCTCCCATGTATTATAGTTTTGTATACATTGACATGAGTATGTCTTTTAATACATGTTTAGTTTAGTTGTTTTATTGTTTCTAACCCCCACTTTATGCCACAAGATTTGGTGTGCACTACATTAGATTTACTTTCTTATTATAATGAGTGAATGCTTTAAACCTTAGGACTCCATAAGGGTTGTGCGATTGTGTTAGACAGGAATTTGGAACCCTTCCTAGCATGATATGTTGTGACAAGTAATCCTCTAATCAAGTCTAATGGATCCTTATATTGGTCATGCTCTCGTTTAACAAGTGTATTCCCAATCAAAAGTGTAGGTATACTCTATCTTTTCTGAACCGGGATTGATTTATAGACATGATGCATTTTTGATTGCATACATTATCATCCTCTATAAGTTTCAGACTTGTACCTATTTTTTAGTTTCTTAGACACTTACGTCTCAGTCGGTCATCTAATTGACACTAGTGTCATGTGCCAAACTAATTGTCCAGTGACTTAATGTCATCAAATTTTCAAATGAAATGTATCATAAAGGTTGACCTAAGTTACTTAATGCGATATGTTTTAAAAATGTATTGGTATATATAAAATATCAATCCTCGTTTATTCCTCACCTAATATAGAGATAACAACTAACAAGGCAACTTACCAAAGGCATTCAATCAAGCATTCATGTGAGCAAAGCTTCCCTATTCTTTCTTATTTCAATATCAATCATAGGGACAACCCATATATAAGTATAATGTACTGAAAGAGCATTTCATAAGCCATATTTATCAAGTTACAAGATAGGTCTCTCTATGTACTTGACTATCACACATTGCATCCTTATGCACATACAAGCCAACACATAGGGGTAACTACATAAGTTTGAGTCCCTCTTCAAACTACTGGTTATATAGTAAGTACCTATTGATATATATTTTCTTGAGACAACTCAATAGTATGTACCCACTAACCCATTTTTCCCATAGTCACTATAAGAGAGGAATTTAGGGTGTGATCATCTATGAAGAGTGACAAGCTATGTGCATGATCTATACACATCAGAATAAATGTGAGATAAAACCAATAAGGCTCTAGGTGTTCACACCCATATACAGATAATATTCCATAATGGACACCTACGTCCAACTCAAACACTAGCATCAACACAATTGTCTAGGTTTGATGCAAGAATTTGAGATCACAAAATGTAAATTTCGAGAATCTGATGATTGATCCAAAATCTTGATCTAGTCTACTTTCAATGTATTCCATATCACATTTACATGTGTATAGTAAACTAGATAAGTACTCGTATTTCTAATTCATTGCAATATCAATCAATAGCTATACTTTCTATTTTTATCATGTCTCAGCATTTAAAATATAAATATTATTAATCTGAGTTTGAAAATTAATTGGCTTGCTATAGATATGTTTATCACCTTTGTGCTTATTCATTTTTATATTCTTAACCGTATACTATATTTACCCATCTTAATTTAGGGTTAAACATTTATACAATATATGCTATTGGAAAAAATTTAAATTATGATTTACTATATTAAATTGTAGCAGTGGCTATATATTTTGAGCATAGCTATTTTAGAATAAATATATTGAAGAACATGACCTTTCATTTCTACATATAATATGCTATATGGTCTTATAATATCTACACCATTGGGACCCTATTTAAGAGCTAAAATGACTAGTGATTAAATGCTTAATCAATGGATTATTATATAATTAAAATTATTGTATTCAACTATCTTTAGCTTGCTAAAAACATTATGAAGACCTAAATGGTTTAGAAATTTTAAGACTATGATAGAATATAATTGTCGTATCTAGTTAAAAAAATTATGTATTTTTAATCTTGAAACCTAGATGGGTTCTAACATCAAGTATATTGGCCATGTAGATCCCCTCCTACTGTATAAGCCATTTATGTACTACATCAGCCATATAGTTATCTCCCTAATACACCAACAAGATATGTATTGTATCAACCATTTTATACACATTCTAGCTGTATCGACCATATGTATATAATAATGGCCATACAATTCATCCTACTACATAAGCTATAGTCAGTGCATTAACCATTTTATGAGCATCTTCTATTGTATTTGTCATTTGATATGGTATCAACCCATATGATGACCTTTTACTTCATAATTTCATCAACAATCCATTACAACATGATCTTATATGGGTATTGTTGGCCATTTTTGCCCACATGCCAAGATTTTGCCTGGATAAATCAGCTGAGCAGAGTCTTGATGGAAATGGATGATCAATAAATGACTTGAGCAAGACTAGAAAAACCAAGCTATCATCAAACATCATGCACAAATGAATAGAGAAAGTTGATTGTGCATTTAATAGATTCATTTGGAAAGCCTCCAAAGCCAAAAGATTGCATGGACATGATGTTTTTCATACCTTGAACATTCTCTGCAAAATTTGTATCTTGATGAATTTTCTATCTCAAGATACAAGTCCTCAAAGTTGAACCAATAGAGTCAGATGTCTGTGTAGACGTCAAATTTGGGCCTCGTGAAATAGTCGTTTGAATTCAAATGTTTCAAGGATGAATGTGCTACTGACAAGTGTCCAAATCGTGGAAACTCGAGGCAAGATCCAATAGCGAATGGATGATCAGTGATGTCAATGGGTCTGAAAGATCCAACAGCGCGCATTTAATCATGCATCGAAGATCAACGACAAGCTCGAAGTCAAAAGGTTAGCGTATCCTAAGATTCAATGTATCACTGACAAGTGGCAAGATCTCGAGTGCCCATATGAAGATCTAATGACGCACGATGACTGACAAAGCCAGTGGGTCCACGTTGATCAATGGTGTGCGATCCATTGTACCAAAGCATATCAACAGCAAGCGAAAGGTCAACTAGTCAGCAGATCCCAAGAATGTATGAGAAGCTGCCAAATGTCATGACCACAGCAACTATCAAGTAAATCAATGGTACGCATTCAAACCATGCTAAATAATATCGGCAGTGCACATAAGGTTAAAGGATCAACCAAGCTCAGGATGAATGTGACGCTGCTATGTGGCACAAGTGCAGGAATACAACGAAATTGACTACAGGACCCATGGGATGAATGCAAAGTTGATAGATGGCACAAGTTGGGAAGCCCAAATCAAGATTAATGGCAAAGATTAAAAGTCAAAGCTAGGAGACTTCAAATGGAGGTCAAATATGGTTTAAGTCAAATATGGTTTCAATGGGCGTGTACTGCCATTAGAGCTTGATTGAATGTCACAAGCAGACGCAACCATACAGTCAAGGTTGTTAATGGTAAAGCTATATTTTCATTAAGGTCCAAAGGCATGATGAAGTTTGTTTGAACCTTATATGTTCCAAGAACGAGGCTATGCAATCTGCAGATCTTCATCGATATAATGACTATATGAAAACTAATAAATGGGATCAGTTTTCATCTATAGTAAACCTATGATCAGGTTTGAAATAGGGATAGATTTATGATTAATGAAAGGAGTGTCTCATATTTTGATATGGTCACATCCTCGACAAATAGGGACCTATGGCCACCCAAAGCGGACTTAATCATGGCTCGATCAAGTGCATGAATATGAGGATTTTGTCCTTGTAGTAAAGGGCATTAATGCAGAGGAGCTCGAGAAGGATTCATGCGACGAGGTTGGTTGCTTCCTATAGTGATCTTAACCTTCATGATCCATCCTTCCACGCCAGGAAAAGACAAGGTGGCATTAATGCAGGGGAAGGCTCGATAAGGATTACGGTGGTGGTTGCTTCTTGCAATGGTCTTAACCTTCATGATCCACCTTTCCATGCCAGACAGAGTCCCAATGACATTAATGCATGGGGAGCTTGAGGAGTTGTTACAACTATTGTCTTGATCATTGATGACTCGTCCATTCTCCCACGCATGTTCCCCATCTCTCTCATTCCCTTCTGCTATAAATGTAGGGTTCTAAGCCTTGAAATGGATCCATATCTTGGGCATAACTAGACTTTGTCAAGATTGAGCTTTGTAACATCTTGAGATGAATAGAAGACTGTGTTAAGATTTCATTATGCTTATCTAGTGTGTTTATGTTAGTTGATTTGCATGTGGTAGAGATTTCTCCTTTGTCAAGTCATGATCTCACCTAGTTAGTAGTTTGTCATGTTATAAAGGTCATGCCTAGTGTTTGATGTCATTTGATTGAAGCCAATAGTGGATACATTGATTGGTTAGTGCCTTGAATCAGGGCTATTCCATCACTTTCCTCAAGCTTTGATCAATTGATGAAACCTCTGCATGAAACATTGATGCATAAAAGACTTAGGAGTTGTAGATCCAGACATTTGTTATGTCTCATTAGTGTTTTAGAAGTTCAAGTAAGAGTGGATGAACAATCATTCCAAGTGTATCACCAATAGTAGCTTAGGGTTTCCCTTTTAGTTTTTTCTCCCCCTTTCACCCCAACAATGAGTAGGTTTTAGTGTAAATGAGCTAAGTGATACATCATTGGAGCTAGCATCATTAAAAATCATAGAAGTTTGACCTAAGATTAGGTGACCCACAGCTTAGGGTCATTTTCATGTTGGATTAGGTTTGAATAAGAGGCCCTGAACAATCCTTTGCTCAACTAGGGTGCAACCTAAAACTCCAACAGGGACCTTTCACTTGAAAACTTCATCAGCTACTTCCTATAGTATCAACCAGGTTTAAGATTTTCTACCACTCAATTGTATCGACATGGATGATACAATGGAATTATAGCAAAAACTTCTTCCTTGAGACCTAATAAATACTTAAGGCCAAAAAATGAACATTTTGTTTCCTATTCATTGCCCATCAAAATTATCTCTAATTTTTTATGCTTGTTAAGGAAATTTACATTACATATACATGCTTACATCTTATACAATGTGTTATATATGCTCTATTACATAACATTTTGCTAACACATATATGCATAAACTAGTATGATATGCTTATGCCTATTGTTTATACTGCACTTATTTTTGGTTAACTGATTAATGCATAAAAAAATTATTCATGCTAGGAACATACCTCACATTCCTTACTATGATTTTTATAACATTATTCAACACTGCAAATATCTCATATCCCCTCTACTGCATGTGACTGACCATCAACTAATGAAACTAAATTATAAAAGTTTGTATTTAATGTAATTTTGACATACAATTCCTTACAACATGTGAAATGTATAGATGTGCCAAAATCGATGAACCAACAATTGGTAGCACTATAGTTTGATTATAATCCCACGAGCGCATACTCTTCCTCAAAATCATGTTGTTCTTCAAATGCACCATTTGTCATCTGACTGCTTTGTTAGAAAAGTGCATATTGTCGCTTCCAGCAATCCCTTTTGACATGCCCAACCTTCTAACAATAAAAACACTTCCTTTAATACTTAGAAGATGAATCAATAATGATACATTTCCACCTCCCTTTCAATTGAGCAATAAGCACACTCTCTATTTGTTCAACACTAGACTCATTTTCATGTGTTTGTCTGCATTCCTTCTGTATCAAATAGATATTACTTTCACCAAATGTCCGGGTTCAGGGTTCGGCTATCAAGTGTAAATCTTCCACAAAATATTCATATGAGGGCATCAAGTTGTTCATAATAAAAGCAACCATGTTGTCATCATCCACCTTTTTGTTAATCGATACGCACTTGTCTCAGAGACATTTCATCCAAAGTGTTCTCACATGGACCCATCATCATTCATCTTTTTGAAAAATAGCAAAATCTTAAAGTACAAAACCCATTTTTTCTCCAAAATTTGAATGTGTTTTCCAAACTAGTCCAAGGCACACTTGTCTCAATGGCATTCTGGACCTCAAGTACTATGTCATATGATAGAAACAACTTTAACAACAGTAAAGCCTCCTTATGATGTTTGTCATAATCAACACAATGTGTAACACAACTTGCTTCAATGCCAATAGTGATTTACTCATAATCATGATATTCCACAATTGTTAAAATCTTATGACTTCAATCATTGTAATTATGACCAATTAATTTATGTGCTTCTAACATAACCAAGTTTTGAATATTGACCATTAACCCCACAATATGTTGAACTTTGACTTGAAAATCAAAAAATAAATACAAACTCTACTTACAGATCTCACATTTGACTCAAAAATGAAAAAAATAAATGCAAGACATGCATACAACTCTAATTACCAAAATCAATGCAAAATTAAATACAATTTTGAGTACAACGTAGATTACCAAAAAAACATCAACCCTTCTAGAGTGTATATTCTGCAAAAGCCTTTTCAACTCATCTGTTGTGTATTTTCAGTAAACCCTTCTGAAATGAATATTTCTTCTCTACTTGCATCACTTCTTCACTATGTCATATATTGTTTTCCTTTGCTACCCTTGTCACTTTCCTTCTACCAAGACTACTTGCGTTGTTCTTTTCAATTGTGCCATAAGGCACACAGGGTGTCAATGAATTCTCACGTTTTTCTTCTCCCGCAACTGTAAAATCATTTCACTTAAATTGTCCTCTTTCCTTTGTGCATTCCTCCTGGTCTGTAAGCAAATCAATTTTCCATTGAATCATATTTCTCTAAACTTTCGTTTGGTCATCTATCATTATGTCATCCTCTTGCATGCCCTAGCAATATGCAAAAATCATAACTAGTAGTGATCAAAAAACATGTGCAGATTCACATCTGGGTCTATACTATGTTGATTTTGCTCTGCAAATCATGTTTCGACTACCATCTTTCATTTCCATTCTTCACTGCAAATTAGAACTAATGATCGTGATGGAAAAATGCCTACTAACAGGGCTATTTTTTTACTCCAATTTCTTGTGCCTTAACCACTCGTGCCCTAATGCTATGCTCTACAAACTGCCTTTGCACTGCACATAAACAACTTCATGTTTGATTACCTCTTCTTCACTATCATTCATACCCTCTAGGGCTTCCTCGAACTCTGCAATTAGTTGTTTGTACCCTTCTCATAGGGCATCCTCAAAGAGTGACTCTAATACCAATGTCATCAAATATGAATGTTGAAAGAATGAAGAGAATTGGAAGGCATACAACACACTTGTGTGTTTCCATTTTCTATAAACAAAAAGTAGTTACATCCAGTTGAGAAGGTTGATAACCATCCATTGGTTAATGCTTAACTAACAACTAATTAATAACATTAATTTTAAAAAAACAATGTTTTTTTTTAATCTTTAAAATTACACAAGACCAAGATTTTATCAACCCTTGACTATTGAAAGGCTTCATAATAAATTGCATTTCAGAAATTTAATCCTAGAAACCCTTCAAATTTGATCTCTATAGAAAGCCCACGCAAGAAAGTTCAAGGTAAGAGAATGAAAGCATAGTGATGAAGAATTGCCAGAGAAAACCAAGGAAAGGATGCACATGTATGGAGTACAATTAAAAAAAAAACCATACTTTTGAAAACAGGCCAACTTAATCTAGTAAAATAGTTCCTTGTTGATTTTATTAGCAAAAGCCATTTTAAAATAACTATGGGCATAACCTTGACATCACCTTGTACTTGCTAAGAACACCTGGAGTATGGTAACAACTGCAAGCTTTCGCTCACGAGTTTAAACACAATTATAGAGAAAAAGATGAGGGTGGCTAAAAGGGCATCTCTGTTTGGATTTCCTTGGTTATAAAAAAACATGCAACATGGCATTGAATCAATTTCAATAACAGAAGGTGATGCTAAACTTCATAATACAAAAAAGGTTTTGTTATTATCATCATACACTTCCAATCAACTTCTCCTGTGCATGAGTATGAATGGATCACAAATTCTTAGTTGTCATTATTTCTAAAGATATCATCTAAGTCTGAAATGTCACCAGCTCCTTTGGTATATGGATCATGTATGGAATAGTTTTGTCCCGATTGTCATTTCTGTTTTATCATCATGCCTGCCAAACTACATAAAACTTAGGTTGTCCAAACTCTCCATCTTAAAAAATATCTAAATAGTTTATAGATCATCTGTGTTTCTTTTATGCTCAAATCTTTATAGACATTTGACCAGAGATGTCTCCTTAATTTAATTGTTAGTAACCACAATAAAAAAAATAGGAAGTGATCAAAGGTATTACTCGTTATGCTTTAAAACTAATGGTACTAATAATGATATTGACACTAATATAAAGAGATTTTTCCAATATCACTATTAAAACTCAATTTGGTTTAACCAATAGCCAACTCTAGAAATGGTAGGTATTACAATGAAAAAAACCAATTGCAGTTCAAGACAATTTAGCACCTATCGTCACTGCCCCTGAACAACTATGAGACTAATCATAAGCATAGAAAAATCACCAAAAGTGCGGTTAATGTATGGACGTTTGAATGATAATTGCTCTTTTAATTTTTAAAAAAAAGCATTTTCAAACAGCCCAAGATAATCTCAAAATCCTAGTAATCACTTAATCATCAACAGGATCTTCTGGCGTGTCTTCCACCTTCCGTTTCACTACAATAACTGGGCAATCGGCATGTTTTGCGCAGTAGTCACTCACAGTTCCAACAAATATCCTGCCAATAAAAAATAAATATTACATTAATCTGCAGTAACAATTATCAAGCAAGACCATGTGCATTAAACAAATATAATAGTGTTTTCCTTGAAGGAGAGGAGAAATAATCCATGGACCTGGCATATAACAATGTAGGTGCTTGGTCAACAATTCTGAAATTCTGAAATTACAATATCAGCGTCTATAATATGTTGTGCCAAACTGAATCCTCTGGACATCCTGATTGCTTTCAAACTGAAATCCGTCTAACCTCTAATGTCCAAGATGAAAAAAAAATCTACTGTCCTGAAATAAGCATTTAAATGATCCTTGTTTCTCTCAACTTGTTCTTTACTCCAATTGCCTCTTTTAAGATAGAAAGCTGAAATTATTGAAAGCAACTCAAGAATTTATCGGATAAACATCTTGCATAGAGATAAATTCTATATGAAAGTATAAACATACAGTAAGCATTAACTTTGTTAATATTAGTTTATGCAATTATTCTAGATTCGTCTTGTGAGGCTTAGAATTGGATTCATAGTCTGCTTGCACCATTTCAGCCAGATCCTATTTATATGGGCACCATTCTTTTGGGGATTTTTCTTGGTGGCCCACAAATATAGCAACTCGATGGCAATGTATATAGAGCATATATTTTATTTGAGCTATAGAAATCTCATAATGGTATCATTTTCTGCCAAGAATTTCAAGATGCGCATTTTTCACTAGCTAATAAAGTTAATGTTATTTCTATAGAATGAAGTGGTGACCTTAAGGTTTAGTATTTGGAGAACCTTCTCAGTCACGAGTGTAGTGCATCATGCACCATGAGTTGTATCCCGCTATATATTATGCCACAAGCCATGCCACCCCTGTTCAGCATATGCAGAGGCATAACCACTCATGCAGCAAGTCCCAGTTTGTCAAATGCTCTCCTCCATATGTTTGGAAGGATTGGGCACCTGCTCTGCAGCTGGGAAGGTTTTCAATTGTGGCCCATCTTTACAGTGGGATGATGATGCACCAAATCCACAGAACTTGTAGCCCCGGCTAGTTAGAAGATGGTTGTGGCCATTGTTCCCGCAGATCAGGGAGCAACAAATGGTTGGGGTTCTCACCCTGTTAGTGTAATTTTGCACTCTATTGTAATCCAAACTTGTCGGGTCCCTTGATTCTAGGCGTGGATATATTATCCCCATGGGACAACGATTTATACAGTGGTCCTTAGTATTATAGTGGCCCCACTTTAGGTACAACCTTTATGTACCTTAGGTTCCACAATTATAGGTCCTACATAATTGTGTGATATATTTAATACAGATCTAGAACAGGAGGCCCACATGATATTAAGTCACCAAGTTTAGGCATTCATATTGTATAAAGAAATGAGGACATTGCTCTATCTAGCTTTTCTTCACGGCTTCGTATCATCCCATTCATTATCCATATGTTAAAGTGATAATTGGTATACTCCTAAGTTTAGGCATTGATCTTGTGACTTTATATTAGTTCTATCCATTGCATGTTAATGTGAATGCTTAACTGTTGAATGCCATGGAGTGCTAATGGAGAATAGTTGTAGATCTTGTCACAATAGCCTTGTTAAGCGTTAAGAAGATCTTTTGAGGATGAATAAACATGTGCTGGAATGTATCAAAGTTAAGAAGTTAATCCAACAACTCTTATAAAGTTGAAGGTTCGGAACATAGAGCCAGAAAGTGTGACTTCAACTTCCATCTAGGGTTTGAAGAAAAATAGTGAAATCGGAATTTTGAAGGCAGATTTTCCAGATCTGTTCCAGCAAGTGGTAGATCAGTTCACAACAACACTTTGGTTTGAACAGTGGATCTTAACTCTTCACAGTTTGCAAATAACTGGATTTTAGCGTTTTTGCAAAATCTTAACTCTGGGAATTATAGGAAAAATCTCACAAACCCGTTTACATTTTCAGAATCTATTCAAAAAACTTAAGAGGATATAGTTTTGTGTTTTTACAAGTTTTTATTTTGTCATGGCATCCAATTTTACAGTAGATGATTTGATCTATTTTCCCTCCAAACTTCCCAAAATTCGATTTTGAATTTGGAATTTCATTTTCCTAGCCATTGGAGTTTGGAAAAAAAAAATTGCCGTTGCCAGCCAAGCAGCTAGAGGTGCAGTGAGCTAGCATTTGACTGATCCAAGCGGATCGTTTAGCAACAGCACAACTAGTGGTGGGTCACAGAGTGGTGGAAGTTTTCAAACAAAAAAATAATAATGATAAAATCTGCCACAGCACCACTACCAACAGCACAAAAGTAGAGGAAGGCCGAGCAGTGGCAGAGAAGAGTGCCACTGAAGGAGTTGGGCATGAAGAGACGACACCAAGGGTTGGCGATTTTTAGGGTCTGAAGGCCATGGAAGGAGGAGGTGGTTGTAACAAGTGTTAAAAGTGGGTGCACAAGCTCACAAGCAGTAAGCATTGTTGTAGCAAGCACCCATGCAAAGTGGCACACTTTGGCATCACCAAAAGGAATTTCCACTGAACAAAGGGCAAGAAATGCGCAACAGAGTTCAGCCATAAGGAGAGTGCACAAAGAACACTGAGCCTTTGTTTGGGCAAGCCATAGACACCACCTGATTTGGTGTATGCTAATATGACCCACATGGTTGAGGTGGCAAGGGGAACATGAAGTGAGAAGTGAGAAGCAGCATCTGTAAACGATGCCAAGGCAAGGGGCCATTTGGAGGCCAGAGTGGAGTAGCATCCGTGAACGACGCCAAGGCACAAGGATTACAGTTCCATTTGGTGTCCGTAGAGTGGAGAGAAAAGTTGCACCCACAGGCCACAAAAAGGTGGGAGTGCAAAGAGTGGCAAGGTTGCGAGCATGATTGCAGATTAGCACAGGCCAGATGAGGACAGCGTACAAGGAAAGGTATTGTGGAGTGTTTGGAGAAGTGGCCATCAAGACTAAAACCATTTCCACTCACCTCCACATCCATCCAAGTGGCTTGCCCAATTGGCAGATTCACTACATCTTTAGGCAGAGATCCTTGGTTCAAATATCCATTTTGTTGAAAGTCTATTGAAAACACTTTTGACCCTTATCCTCAGTCAGTTGAAGATAGAAAAGTGGCATAACAAAACAGGAGGGCTGATTTTTGTATTGCCATGTGGCTGGCTGTGAAGCAATTTGAATTCCGCTTCCAACAAGTGGTCACAAGGTGGAAGTCAGCAATGGGGCAAAACAATAAGGTGAATTTAATAGATTTTATCTGAGCTTTTATTATTATTGTGTTGAATTTTAAAGGGCAAATAGCAACATAATTTTTTAAGCTATAACTATTCCATCCTAGCTCCATTTTCCAAACCATTTGAGGTGTCGGAAAGCTCTTTCCACACTCTATTTTTAAAAATAAAAAATTCCAATATTAGATTTGATTTTTCAGTGTGGGGTGAATGGCAAAGATGGTGTCTGATTATTATGTTATAGGGCTTCGTGGAAGCAATACATATTCTCTTCACAAAACGACTTCAACAAAAGTAGTTCTTAGAAAACAACAAGATTAAGAAAATAAGAGCTTAATCAAATCGTTGTTAGCAAGCTTGCACAACTGAGAAAGAATAATTTAGTGTGCAACAAACAAAGAAGTTCAAACTGACCATTTTATGAATTTGCTCCCTCCACTATTATTTCTGACAAGTCTACCATGTGTCAGATATTGATAGCCCTCATATTGTTGATAATGATGCACACACAATGATTATTGATGACACTAATCATGATCACACCATGATTGATGTCAGATGATGTTGTTGTTGACCAGCCTTGTGTTTCGGTTGACAGGAGCACATACATTCATGATATGATTGATTTTGATATGATTGTTGATGGCTCTTGTAATGCTTAAATTTTTTATGATTCCCATAATTGCACTCCTCATTTTTCCAAATTTCAGAAGCATACTAGAGGCACTGGTTTAAAGTTGATGCAGAACATGGGATATACATGAGGAGGGCTTGGCTTATATTTTTTATGATTCCCATAATTGTACTGCTCATTTTCCAAATTTGAGAAGCATACTAGAGGCACTGATTTAAAGTTGATGCAGAAAATGGATATACACGAGGGGGGCTTGGCAAGCACACCCAAAGGATTATTGACTAGATGAGCCTATCTTTACACCTGAGAGAGCCAGTATGGGTTATCAGGAAATTATGGAGATTCATGATACACCCATTTTAGATGTACTTAGTACAGTGTTTGCTCTTCAATGGCCTTCACCACTTGTGACTAATTGCAATGAGAATGAATTAGAGCATGATGCATTGATAGAGGAGAAGTGTCCAGTGGACCATGGTTCGCCTAAAACTACGCCATATCGACATCCTCATTTAGAGAGAGGAGTCTTCTAAGACTATCACCAGGAGTGCATTATGGAGAGGAAGCATTCTAAGCCTCAATACAGGTTTCAATATTCAAGTGTATGTGACTAGATCATGGATTATGGGTGCTCTCATCATATGGCAAGGGATAAGTCTATGATTCCATTGGCAAAGCAAAGGACAATAAGGTGTATGTTGCAAATAAACTTCTATACTTGTCCTTGGTACTAGATAAGCTAATGTTTTGAATGGAGTGGTTGATAATGTTTTTATCATGTTAATGGATTGAGCTTAAATCTACTTTTTGTTCATCAATAACTCTAACTGCAAAGAAGGTTGAGCTCTGGCCTGACAAAATTTATCGTAAAGATATCAAGGATAACTTCAAGATTGTTGCTTTTGGACCACTAGCCAATAATATGAAGCTGTATAAGTTCACAAGTGTTGTGATTCCCCACAAGAAAAAATAGTTGCATTGAGTCCTTTACAATTCTCTCATGAAAGAATTGAAGATGATGAAGTAGAGAATTCAAGCACTTAAGTAGTGGTTCATAGATAGGTAGATAGAGAATATTATAGTAGAATGAAATCCTCAAGTGGTATATGTCACTTTATTTGTAATCAACGGTAATGATAGTAATGACACACTTGCAAAGCATCACAAGATAACTACCACATGCAACAAAAGGTCTAGAAGGCATGACCGTGAAATCGCTGGCAATGTTAGTTGGGGGAGTCACAGTGAGTATAACCCACTGCTTCCAGCTTTTCAGCCTCTAGCCTCTTACCCCATTGGCAAAGCTTTTGGTACCAATAGTGTTTGAATACTTAGTATTATAGCAGAACTAAATCCTCAACTTATGTGGGATATCCCACTTTGTTTGTAATCAACAGAAATCAAAGACTTCCAAAGCATCACAAGGTAACAACCACATGCAAGAAAAGGTCCATAAGACATGACCACAAAACTATTGGTGATGTAAGTGGGATCATGGTGAGTATAACCCACCGCTTCTGGCTTTTCACCCTCTAGCGTTTTACTCCATTGGCAAAGATTTTGGTACCGGTAGTACTTTATAAACCACCTCTTGCTCACAATTGTTATACAAATGGAATAATTATTAACACACAAATGCACACAATTTTAGATAGAGTATTGTAGTGGAACGAAATCCTCAACTTATGCAGTAGATGCCAATTTGTTTGTAATCAATAGCAAAGAAAGGCTTTCAAAGCTTCAAAAGATAAAAGCCAGAGGCAAGAGAAGAGCCACAAGGCATGATCGCAAAACCACTAGCGATGTTAGTAGGGGGGAGTCGAAGTGGGTATAACCAACCACTTCGGGCTTTTCACCCTCCAGTCTCCTACCCCACTAGCAAAGCTTTTGGTACCAATATTGCCTTCTAAACCACCTCTTGCTCACAATTGTTATACATTTGGGATTATCATTAATAGGCGTGCTTTTAGGTAGAGAGTATTATAGTGGAGCAAATCTTCAAATTATGCGGGGTATGCCAATTTCTTTGTAATCAACCATTTTGAAAGACTTGCAAAGCGCATCACAAGATAACAACCATATGCAAGAGAAGGAGAAGATTATATTCAAGAAAATGACCCATCATAAATGATTCATGATTCATGATTCATCAAAGCTCTTAATGTTAATATTGTTTCTGATTTATTTATTGCAATTTGTTTCTGTCTATAACATGTATCTGAATTACAGTAATTTAGAGTATTGTCCACGGGATACCTCCTTGGGTTCAGGTCATGTGCGTGCTTAAAAAGGCAACCTTGTTATTATGATTGCATAATTATCATTGATCATGTTAAGACATTTTGGTCTCTCTAAATTTATGAAAATATACGTGTAAAGATCGGCCATTGGATCAAATGCCTTCAAATTGGATTTGCCTGCAGGAGGATGGAATCGAGCAGATTTTGCCTTTGGTAGAAGAATTAGCTCCTGATTTTCAAGAAGAAATGGTTAAACATGCTGTACTACAAAGGAAGGTACTACCAACAAGGCGAGGTGAATTAGAGTACTAATTGCATGTTTGTTTCAACTAAACTTTTAAGAGGTATTGAGCAATAGAGAAAGTATGAGAAAAAAATGGACAAGGTTTTAAGGAAAAAGAGAGAACAAATGCGTTCATTGAGGACAGTTGGAGTTTATCGAAGAGGCAGTTCAATGCAAAAACCTATTTGGCACACACCAACTCCAAAATAGACTTCTTTTCCCAAGTTCCCCTCGAAGAGTTAAGGGGCAACAAGTCCCATTACCAATGAAGAAACAATTGCCAATTTTGAATAATTTCAAAGGGAATAACAGTAAGTATGCTTGAGTTTTAGGGGGACACCACTCATAGAAGTTCAAGCGAAAACAAACCTAATGCTAAAAATGGACTATTTCCATAGTTAACGGTTCTTGATTCAAGAAACCCAATGTATTTAAAAAGCACTAGTTGGGATGCCCCATTAAACACCGCATCAATGGGGGAAGACAAGAAGATTTTGTAACCAAAAATGGTTCACCTTCCATTCACAGGCCAAGTAACTACATAAAAAACAATATAAAATCATCCTCAAAGGTCATTTCAAAATAAAGAGATCGATTACAAGACAAAGGAATCCATTGTTGCGATTTCTATAGTTGAAGAACAACAGTTAATTTGTCCCAAAGTGAAGAAATGTCTTTGTAACCCACGATAAAGAGTTTCATATTTTTTCTATGGAGTTTTCTGTCCCACGAGGATTTCTCCACATTAAAAAATTGTGTCTTCTTTGTAGACACGTGCTTATGCTAAGTTGCCAATTCGCGTTCAACAAATTGGGTTCCCCTGTTTGACAATTTTTTTGCCTCAGGCACGGCTTGGGTATGGCCGTACAAAAAACTATATGAAAAATATAAAATTTAAAAATTATAGCCTAATATTACCATTCCTAGTGGAGCCATGAAATGTCCCTCTTAGGGCAAAATAATACAATTCTGGAATTTGCAGCAATCTCAGAAATGAAACACCAATTCTGATTTTTTTTAATTGAAACCCTAACTCAGAAAATTACAGAATAATGAAAGTGCAGATTATGCATGAAGATATTTTTCAGATCTTCTAAAGGCCCTCATGTAAATTTCAGAAATTCAATATATTTATTTGACATCACAAAAGTCTCATTTTTAGACAAATTCAGTCCTGAAAATTAATATAAAATATTGCCGAACCAATGAAGGGAGAAACTGAAGTTTTCACCCACCAAACACTGTTGAAACTGAAAATCAAGCTTCCCAAGCAAGTCGCCACCCCTCCAAAGCCCTGAAAGGTGCTGCGCTGACCCACAAGGAGCTGACCTACTGCTGCATCCAGCCTCCCAGGACTGCCAAACTGGTTCGGCCCACTCCCAAGGCTGCCCAAACTGATTTGATCCTCTTCACAACTGACCCAACTGATTCACCACCCTCCAAGGTGACCTTTATGCCAGAAAAGATGAATTGATGCACAACGTGACTCCTAGATGAAGCCACCAGCTAAGTATTGAGAGTTTTCATCCTCGAATAGTAAAGCCAATGAGGGTTTCCGTCCTCAAGTGCTGAGAATGAAAACAAGTGTGCTTAACATTAAAGAAAAATAATAGATAGCTGATCATGATGCCAAAATTGGATCTCTCTACCTTATTTTATACCTCTTTTTTCCCTCCAATCTTCCACCCAAGTGGGACACTCCAAGAGGGAGGGAAAAACAAATATTCAAAAGCAATTTCATTATAATTTCAAACTAAGGGCCGACTTACATCAAAATATAAAGTCCCCCTTCTTTATTAAAATCAAATTAGAATAAGTTGCCGACATAGTTACTTTTTTGGCAACTTGAACAAAAGAACCATGTTTCCCTTTTTTCTCCTTCCCTTATCCAATGGGAAACCAAAAGAGTCAGCTAAGAGTCTCCAAACTAATCTAAACTCGAGATGGGGACATTACAAGCCGATAGCCATCTCACATGTTGAAAGTGCCACACACCTTACAAGTAATGATAATCAAGCAAATAAAAATAAATAATGCCTAAAGATTCGGCTTGAATGCGACTCCTCACAAAGTAAGTGTGCCTAGTAGTACAAAGCTGCTCAACCAAAACCTCATGGACCATCAAGTGTAGTTCTCATTGTCAATGCATGCTTTAATAATGCCCAGGTCGTGGGAGGAATCAAAAAATTTACCAAGGATACTAGACAGAGAACAGGAATCAGCATCAGCTATCCTTGTTGAATGACAGGACAAAATGCAATTATACGTGTTACACGAAGCTGAGTATAGGTTAATGGCAGATCCATTCACTGGACTTTCATCAGCGCAACCATTATTGCATGGCAGTTTACAAAATTGCATTGCTTTCAGCACAAATACATCATCATGTATCTCAAAGGTACTAGTGTGTTTTTTTTATAATCTTTACTTTATGTCAAATTTTGACAAAAAAAATTAAAAAATAAATAAATAACTTGTTTTTACCTGTGGGTTCGTTCCAAATTTGCCCCGGGTTCATCTTGGACGACCCATGTTCTTCAGTATAAGAACTCGACCGACCCTGGATCCTCCAGGGCAAACCCCCAAGTGGATCCAGACCATACCCCAACTCAATATGGCCCGAACCAGAATCCAAGCAGGAGGGGGGGCAAGGGGCACGAATCGGATTCCTCGTGTTTATGTGATTGGAGCACAAAGAAGGATAGTTGTGCACACTCCACGTTAACTCTCTCGATTGTATGCACGCCATCCAACAATGTCCACACTTCATCCAGTAGTGTGCATCTCTGCAGCACATACTCATAAAGCATGAATTTACACTATCATCCATTATCCATGTCAATTACAAAAGATGAATTGTCTAGAATTGAACCATTTTTGTAACTAATCTTGCATGTAATTGTACAAATGCATGTAATGTATACTCTCATTGATATCGTTAGAGTTCAACTAGTTTCCTAGTGTGATAGCTAAATTTTAGAACCAAGTGAACTAGGAAACAAATGAATGCACATTCATATTCTAAATCTAAACTAAAGCCTCGGATTGAGAAATTCAAAACAAAGGAAAACAAAGGAAATACTTACAATACCATCATGCAAATGAAGTATGTCACCTTCTCCATTAAGTGAACTAGGTTTGATCTTGATTCTTGGTATGTGGCTACTCAACTCAATTCTCCAAGCAAAGGGAAATTCAGCAGCATATAAACGTATGATCTTGATTTCTCAATGGATGCATAGGTTAATTTTGATAACAATTCAATACCCTGAAGGTGGATGATGAAAATGGATGACACTTCTATTTATAGGCTTTTGGGTGAGGAAATGGACGGTTGGGATAAATCCGGATTTATAGGATAATGTAATTATGGACAGTCGGATTTGAGTCCTTATCCATGTGGAAGATACCAATTCCTCATGTATTTGAGAGAAAAGAGGAAAATTGGTAGTTGAAAAATATCTTAAGAATGAGTCAAGGTAGTTGGATGACTCACCAAGTTAGTTGAAATGTTCAATGATGACTCAACCATAGTATACATACTCGGCGATTACTCATCAAGTGGGCGAGTAATTGCCGAGCAGTCTTCAAAACGAATATTCGCCACTCGTACTCGCCACCCCCTTGAGCACTCGAGCCTCGGCGAGTACTATGCTAATACTCGTCGACGCTGGAGTGCTTGGCAAAACGCATCAAAAATGCATCCAAAACACATCGGAACCTGTAGACGCATCTAGGACACTAGAAAAACGTGTGGAAAACACACAAATCTGTCTTGTAAAAGCATACACCTCCACACATTGGAATCACATAGCGTTTGGACAAGATTGGAGCATTTGGATCGAATTGGAAGGAGATTTTTTTAGCAAAGTTTCCAGGTTAGTTCATTTTTTATTTCATTTCTTCTAAGTTCTAAGTTCTATTTATTTAAAGCCATAAACTCATTTCAAGAATCTTTTTTGAGGGAATCGTGAGCCTACAAGCCTCTATGTGTTCTGTTAAGAATAAAAATACTCGTTCAAGGTCCATTTAATGCAAGATATTTGTAGTTGGTAAAACCTTAAAACAATGCCATGGATAGGGGGGTCGATTACCCAGGTTTAGTTATTAAAAAGTTCCCATGGAAACTATTCTAGATTACCCAGGATTAGTTATTAAAAAGGTCCCATGGAAACTATTCTAGATTACCTAAGTTTAGTTATTAAAAAGATCCCATGGAAACTATTCTCTGATGGTTTTTCTTCTTATATGATCCTCTGGAGGCAGAATAGGCATTTCAGAGCTCTTCATTTTCCTAGTAAAAGCATTGCCACATATATTTGTTCAGATTCAACAATTTCCCCAATTTTAATTTGAGTCATCAACCAAGCCAAAAAAATAATACAGATTCAGCGTTGCCTAGCCTTTAGAGGTTTAAGACTTGCTTGCCCTTTAGATGCTAGTAGCCTAGTACTATGAATTTTAAACATATCATGTTGCATGAAGCTAAAAGTCTTACCCTAGAGGCATTATCTTGGCAGCAATTATTTGTTATTAACTTATTACCCTCCTTTTCTGTTTGGAAGCCATGGCATTGTCTTGCAACTACAATGATTTGTGTGAACTGTGAACAAAGAAGTAAGATCTATGAAATTTAATAGATTCATTATGTTTGCACCTCACTAGTCCTATATGAATCTTTGTGGCACTGTAATCAGTAATGCACTATAGGCATTAGAAAAACATTTCATAGTTTTCTTTCCATTACAAATAACCTGACCAACGCAAACTCCACCACAAACTTCAATACTTTATTTGTAATGGTGTCTACATCCATGTCATGCTCTTTTAAGTTTTAAGTTTTTAACTATCTTCATATATGTTTCTTGCTGAGTTTTTCCCAATCTTTGATTATCACAAGGGATCATTACATTGGAATGCCAAAAATCTCATTTTCTAGTTTTACACCCAACCAAATCTAAATAGTAACTTCATCTCCTAACAAACTCTATGTAATTTACTTGTAAACATGTTGTCATGATTATGTAATTTTTTTAATATTGTTTTCATTCTTGAACATGCTGTAGGTTTACCGTTAGACTTAGCATACAATGGCATTTGGATATGCATCAGGATCAGAATTAGTCAGTGGTAGCCAACCGGCTCCCCCCTAATGCACGCACCGCTACCTGAAAGTATGCCATATGGGTTGGAATGTCCCAGACTACAATTTGTACGTTTTGCTTGAAGAAGATTAGTAGAGGCATCAATCACTTCAAGTACCATCTTGCATGCATTCCTTCACGTGATGTTTTGCCTTGTCCTACTGTAACGGAAGAGGAAAAAAAGAAATGGTTGCGAAGCTTGCATTGTTGGACGAGAAGAAATTAGAGAGGGCAAAGATGCAAGCAGCCTTAACAGCGGCCATTGGTCCCGCATCAACAAAGGCAACTAAGGCAGCTATGACAAAAATTGTGGGCTCTAGTCGTGGTCCACGCAAGCGAAACACATCCACTTCATCAAGTTCGAGCCACTTACACAATTTTTTTGTGCCTAAAAACATACATGGGGCACAACCTTCACTACAAGGTACAAGATGGAACAAGGAGGTGCATGCAGACGTAGATAAGACGTGCAAATTTTTGGTACTTCAACAACCTTTCCTTCAACGTGGCGAGGAGCCCGTACAGGAAATATTTGGTGACAGCATTGACAGTTGCAAGGAAAGTGTACAAGGCACCCTCTCCAAGAGACTTAAGCGGAAAATTGCTCAAGAATGCAGTTGAAGATGCAAAAGTAATTGTGGAAGATCAAAAGAGGTTGTGGCAAAAGTTCAGATGCACAATTCTTTTCGATGGATGGACTAATGGAAAGAACCGCATCCTCATCAATTTTTCAACAGCGTCAAATAGTGAGATGGTTTTTTTGAAATCCATTGATGCATCTAGTAAGATTAAAAAATGCAGAAACTTTGAGCTTGATGCTCGAGAAGGTTGTTTTAGAGGTGGGCATCAAAAATGTTGTTCAAGTTATCACTGACAATGCAGCTGCATATGTGGCGGCTAGGAGACTTCTCAAGGACAGACATCCATCACTCTTTTGGACACACGGGCCATTGCTTTGACCTTCTCTTGAAGGACATAGGCAAAATTGATTGGGTGAGACCGGTTGTAGAGGAGGCCAGAGACATCACAAAATATATTTATAATCACCCTTGGGTTCTCAGCTTGATGAGAGAACACACCAAGGGGAAAGAGCTTGTGCGAGTAGGGGTCATAAGGTTTGCAACTAACTTCCTTACATTGCAAAGTATTTGCAGTTTTTTGACAGCTTTGAAGCAGATGTTTGTGTGCCAAGCATGGGTGGACTCAACATATTCAAAGAACTCTGACAGAATCAAAGTCTCAAAGGCAGTTTTTAATAAGGACTTTGTGGAGAAAGCTACAGAGATTTTCATGGTAACTTCAAATTTAAATTTAAATTTCAAATCGATTCCTTTATTTTCAATTTTTTAAAGTATTTAATTTAATTGTAAGTTTTTTACTTTAATTGTTTTGTAACTTTATAGGTGTCGGAGCCTTTGGTGAGGGTTTTGCACTTGGTGGATGGAGAGCAAAACCCAATGGATTACATTTATGAGGCCATGGATAGAACCAAAGAAGCCATCCAAAACTATTATAGAAAGGATAGTGTCAGATTTGATCCCATTTGGGAGTTGATTGATTGGAGGTGGAACAATCAACTCCATCAACACATCCATGCAATGGGGTACTATCTTAACTCCAGAGTTTTCTACTCTAATGGCTTCATAGATGTTAATGGGGAAGTTATAGAGGGCCTCTCAACATGCATTGAGAGTATGACACCTGACGTTGAGATGAGAGACGTCATTATTTCAAAGTTGCAGAACTACAAGCAAGCTAGGGGGAGGCTCTTTTCTTCGACACTAGGTATCCGAAGGAGAACCACCAAGTCACCAGGTAATAAAAAATCAAGTATTTGCTTGTACCTTTCAAGTTACAAATTTACAATTATTAATTACTGACAGACTTTTGAATATCTTGTTTGCAAGGTCATGGTGGGAAGATTGGGGTGGATATACCCCAAATCTTCAAAGGCTAGTTCTCTGCATTTTATCTCAACCTTGTAGCGCTTCTGGATGTGAGCGCAACTAGAGTTTGTTTGACGTCATTCACACGAAGAAGCGCAGCAAGTTGAGTCAACGTCTCAATGACCTAGTTTTTGTGAAATGCAACCTCTCGCTTCACACAAGAAAGGTGAACACATCACAGGATCCTATTGATCTAGATGAGATCAATCCCTACGGTGATTGGACTGCACAGGATGAGGAGGCCCCCATGTTCACAGAGGATGAAATTGCTAATTTCGAGAAGCAAGCTATGGAGGGTACAGTTGCAGCAAAAGGAAGAAATATTGGATTAGATGACATCCTTGTAGATGTCGAAGATGAGGTAGAGGTGGAGCCACAAGCGTAGCGTTCTAAGCAGAGGGAGGAGGGGCAGCCAAGTTGGAGGACTAGACTCGCTCAGCCTCCCTTGGTTTTCACTAGAGCAGGGAAGAGAAAAATGTAGATTCTTGTATATGTATCAGTTGTTATTGCCACTTGACACTGTGACAGTTCATACTCATAGTTTTATAATTGTGTTCGCATGGATCTTGATCATGCAATTTTGTAATTTCTTTGTATCCAAATCTAATAGAAAACACTTCCCCAACATTTTACAAACTCATTTGATACATTTTACAACTGTAATGTCTATAAAATTTAAGTTTTTTTAATAATTTTGAGTTTTTTTTTTTGTCGAATAATGGCCAGTGGTCGAATAATTGCCGAGTAAACTTTTCGGGAGTTGGATGAGTACTCTCCGAGTACGAGTATGCAATCCGAGGAGGTGGTTAATAACTCAACACTTGGTTGAGGAAGTTGAGGAGGTGGTTAATAACTCAACACTTAGTTAAGAGAAGTGTGGAAGATGTTTGATGACTTAGGAATTCCGTATTTTTAATTAATATGATATTAAGTCAAAATTCAAATTTAAGGTGGATATTGAATTAGTGTGTCGATTTTAAGCAAAGTTAATTACAACACTAAATATGGCAGAATTTAGATGTCTACATTTGCCCCTCTCTGAAAAGGTGTTGCGACTAAAAGAAGCAATGCCTTTTTAAAGAATAAAGAAAAAGTAGAGTGAAGACGGATATAGAAACATTGATGCCCCAGTCGGCTTTGAATGATTAAAGGATGCCCCCTCGAGTGTTTGTATGGGAGAATGGATGAAGACAACACTCAAAATGAAAAAAGGTATATGAAAAATGGAGGTAATACTGCTATTTAACGGAATTACAAATCTAAATAAAATACTTGCATGATTGTAAGCATATGTAAAATGATTTGCCCCAAGAAAATTGGTGCTAGGGAGCCGATTGGAGAAATAAAATTTCTTGTTTATAAGTTGCACGCTTGGATTGTGCCCCATGAATGATTGGTACATGGGAGCGGATGTGGGAACAATATATCCTATTGGTAAGCTGCAGGCCGTAAAAGGAGAAATAAGTTTTCCAAGGATGAGTAATTAAATTTACTTAAGAGTGATTTGCAAGCTGAAATAAAGATATTGAGTAATTTGATGAAGTGATAATATGATTGAAAGAGAAAATGTGATAGGGTTGAAATATGATAAAAAAGCTTTGGGGGGGGTTAGAAAATGAATAGGATGGGTGAATACATAGGGGTAGGGGCAATTGAAATTTCATTAATTGAAATCCATTTGTGTGATTGAGTTGATTAACCACCTAGTGTTAAATTTTGCTCTAGATTGTGAGAGGAAAATGGAACGTATACCAGCTGATAGGCATCGCAACAAGCAATTGCGAGTTTACCAGAGGCCAAATGGGAGCGGTAATCCGGTAAGTCATGTTTTCGAATTCTTGTTATGTGATTTGAGGGTCATAAATGCTAGGTAAAGTCAAGTCAAACAAACCTACCATTCTATAAACGACAGTTTTGAAGTCAATTTTGGTGATTTTGTTAGTGAGAATGGCGGGTTTGTGTGACAAATTAGCGGTTTTGCTAAAAGTCGTGGTGAATTCGTTAAAACTTGTGGCTAGTTTGTTGTACCATATAGTGAATTCGTCAGAACAGCAAATTCGCATCAAGGGTGCAACGAATTTGTCAAAAGAATTCATCATTTTTAGCCTGCTAGATAGAGATGTCATCTTGGAGTGTTTGGGATGTACATATTGATTATGATAAACACAAAAAAGACTAATATTGTGCCTTTTGGATGTCTGCAGGAGAGACGACCTATACTCACTATGCAGGAGAGATGGTCAGGTGTGTTACAGTTGTTGCAAAGATTCACTAATTACGAGGTGCATGCCTTAGAGGCAATGGGATTGGCATATGTTGTAGATATGCCAAAGATTCATGCAAATAGGGCACTACTAACAGCTTTGGTAGAGCGTTGGCACTCAAAGAACAGAACATTTCAACTACCGATAGGGGAGATGACAGTGACCTTAGAGGATGTATGGAGGATACTTTGCATCCCTATACGAGATGTGAAGGCTTATTGGAGAGAGACCTTACAGGCAGTATCACTGGCCAAGGTGTTTGAAGAGGACACTATCCCTATGATTAACTATCGTATAGATTTGGATGCCTCAATGGCATTAGAGGAGACAGATGGACTAACCTTGGTGTTGTTGGCTCTGGTTGATGGCGTATTGCTACCAGACAAGAGTGGGAGATTGTTTCCTGCGAGCTTATTGGATGTTATTGCAAATATGCTAGAGAGCGCAATAGAGTTTGCATGGGGACCCTGCTTTCTAGCACACTTGTATAGAGAATTACATACAGTCATGTACAAGGGAGCAACAAGCATAGGGTTGTCCACACTACTATAGGTGTGGTCATGGAAGCATATTGCGGTGGAGAGGTTTGTTGGGCAACTGAGATAGAGAGCAGCTGGAAAGCCATTTGCATATGGATGGTATATTGTGATAGGTGCACGGAGGACACATAGAGGTGATTTGACATTTTACAGGAGGGCAATGGATGAGTTGGGGCTAACAGATAATACATGGAGACCGTACGGGGAGGCGGATCAACAATGGCCACAAGATGCACAATATATGGATTACGTGTTGACACCTTGTTACATCATTGACCGACATGGGTACATTATAGAGCATTACAAACCAAATAGGGTTCTGAGACAATTTGGTATACGACAAGATGTACTAGTAGGGCCACATGTTTGCACGAGCAGTGCGAGATAGACCTCAATGGGGACCAGGTATAGACCCGAGGGTTGTTGGGCATAGTTGGGTACATATGTAGATTGTACGCTATCATCCAAGGAGGGATATAGCATATGCAAGGGTGACAAAGGCCTATACAACATGGTGGGAGCAGATACGACCTATTAGATTGATAGTTCCCTACGTGAGACCTAGGACATGGAGGCAAAGATTACATGTTGCATTTAGAGTGCGATCACAAAGGACAGGACAACACAGAGGGCCCCTATGCAAGTAGTTATCCCAAGAGATGGAGGATAAACTAGTGAGGAGGATGTGCACATCAAGGCACGAGTTGTGGAGGTAGATGTTGAAGAGGTAGAGGACGACAGATCAGGAGGAGATACACATATGATTGTGATTCATAGTGACAAGGAGGGAGATGGGGGGGACATGAGGATGCATGTTGCACCAAAGATCCACATAGGTGGGGATGATGACGTTGGGTCATCAGGGCCAACACGATCAGTGGAGGATGAGGCCTTGATTGAGAGGCTACATGAAGAGATCAAAGCGAGAGATGTCAAGATTACAAGCCTGTAGGGTGACAGAGTGGATGGGGGGTCAAAGAGCCACAGAGATAGTGAGATTGCATGTTGAGGTGGATAGATTGACTGCAAAGGCTAGGAGTAGAGAGGAGGGCCTGGTGACATATGATGTGGGTACACAAACAGAGGATGATAGAAGGCTTGCACAAAGATACCGCAAAGAGCAGGATGCCTTGCGGGCAGAGCTACAGAGGGCAAAGAAGCTATTGACCACATTGGGCCAGCTAAAGGCCCTACCAAACACAATGATGGTGATGGAGCAAGCAACTTACTAAAAGAGTCTCTAAAAGCGAGCGGTGCCACTAGAGCGGTGAGCACCTTCGTTTAAAGAGTACTCTAGTAGTAGGAGACCTGGATCAGGGACGAGGGCAACACAAACCACAGCATTAGAGCGCTATGTTGGCCAATCATCTCACCACACCATGCGGCCTCCACGGAGTACACCACAACAACCGAGATCACCTCCTACAGAGGGGCAAAGCGAGAGCTAGAGGATAATGATAGATACACATTTTTGAGATTTACTTGAGATGGATTTATTTATTGATGAACACGAAATATATGGTTCATGTGATTTGTGTTATGGATTGGCTTATATTTATGGATGTGTTATTTTGATAGATGGATAGATGGATAAATGACTCTCTTCTGCATTTAATATTGGACACATCTTATTCTTTTTGTTGGGAGTGTTATAATGAGTTGTACATAATGGATGTGAAAATGTATTTGTGAAAGTCAGATGGGTTAATAGCTACTTTTTTAGAGGCTTTGCTTGGAGTTCTAACATTATGTTCTGACATGAGGTGAGCAACTTTTATTTTATGTTGCGGAAGACAAAATGCACCAATGGTATGGAAAAAACCATGAGGTCTATTGTGTTATATGCATAAGGACTGATAGATTCACAAGTCCAAGACTTAATGCATCATGATATGGAAGATCATAATAACATTGTTTGTAATGCACATAGTGATCTAGACTCAAAAGAAAAGCAACAATGAAAACAAGATAAAAAACATTTGCAACCAAGTAAGGAAAACAAACAAGGAAATAAACAAACAATTGCACAAGCAAGCAAGACAATTTATACAAACAAGAAAGCCAGTAAATGGTACAAACAAGTAAACAAATGTCTTTTTGGATGTCCTTGGTTAGAGTAAAACCCTTTGTCATATGAGATCCTTAACGATGATAACCATTCGATGAGTAATATGCATAAGGTATGACTAGGGTATGCTACTAAGGACACCTTGTTTTTGGATTGGATTTGTGATTTTTTTATATTTTGGGGGTTTTTTAATGTTTTTGGATGTTATTGGATGTTTGGGCGATGGTGATTGATGTCAACGAGCGTTACATACATACTCCGTATGAACCTCAAGTCGATGTAGTTCTCCCAAGGAGGGAAGAAATGGAAAGTGGTGATATTAGGTAAAATGATGATGATTAGATGAAAGATGCCCTCCCAAGAAATGATAATAGATGACTATTATGGATGGGTGTTGTTGTATTGGATGGAGTGATTTATCTAAGGATTATGTACAAAATTCTACCAAAACATGAGCAAAGGTGTATCTACATAATCATGAAGATCAAACCTTAAACTAAAATGTCATAGACGACTGAAAAGATGGGATATATACAAATGAATAGGGATATATAGAAATGGATAATCGATGGGCGGATAATGTTGTGGGATGCCCCCAGGTAAATAGGGTGTATATAGACAATAATTTACACATGATGCCAGAAACTGGTTTTCACCATGGTACTTGTCCAAAACGCCACAAGGATGGTTTTCACTTTTGGACGGATTGTTTTTCATTCTCTTTTTGTTTTTTTGTTCTTTTTATTTTGCTAATTTTTTTATTTACATATATACATCAGTGCTAGAGCCATCTAAGCATGGAAGTGCTTGAGGTGCATGATGTTCATTGGTTCATCAAGCTCTTCTCCTTCTATACCCAGTTTATAAGCACTCGATCCGTATCTAGAAATGACGATGCATGGACCTAACCAGTTACCAGTTAGGTTCAAACTTGTCTTTCTTTTCACAATTGGCATTGGTGTTTCGTTGGTTTTCTTTAATAACAGGATCTCCGATTTCAAACTCTTTGGCTTGGATTTTCTTGTTATAGCTACGATGGAGACAATTTTGATAGGCTTGTAAATGGTTAAGGGCAATAAGACATTTCTCATCCAGGAGATCGAGCTCATGTAGCCTTGAGATGCAATATGCTTCATCATCAACGATATTTTGTAAAGAGATACGTAATGATGGAAGCTCGATTTTAACAAGTAATATGGACTTAGTGCCATAAACAAGGGAACTCCATAATTGACCCCATGGGTGAGCAAATGCTAGTACGGTAAGCCCACAAAGCACGATAAAACAGTAAATGTCAATCATGGCCGGCATCATTGACCGCACACTTTAGGGTTTTGAGGATATTTTTGTTTGATGCTTTTGCTTGACCATTGCCTCAGGGATAGTATGGTGTGGACCATTTATGCTTGATATGGTTTGTTTGGCAAAGGCTCTTAACATCTTAGTTTTTGAAGAAATTGTCATTATTGGAATAATGGTAGAAAGAATACCACAATGGCAAATTATATGGTTTAGGATAAACTTGGAAATCTGTTTGTCGATTATGTAGGTCCCACTCAATAAAGTAATGAGTGGCGGTGATTATATGCTTATGATCATCTGAAGGGTTGGGATTGATTTTTCCAATGAGGTCTAACCCCTATGTGGACAAGGGCCATGGAGTGGTAATGGGTTGCAAGGCTTGTGAAGGAGCATGGATTAAGTCACCATGTTTTTGGCACGAGACACATTTCTTAACATATTGGCACAAATTGGTTTCCATCGTTTCCCAGTAATATCCGATACGAAGAAGTTTCTTGTCAAGGACCATGCCACTAGTATGAGCGCCACAAATACAGTTGTGAACATCCTTAATGACTAAGGCTGCCTCTTCAAAGTTTAAACACCATAATAAAGTTCCATCATAACCCATATGGTATAATGTATTTCCAAGGATGGTAAAGCGAGAAACTCGTTGAATGAAGGTTTTCTTGTGATTGTGGGATAAGTTGGCAGGGATCACATTATCATGGAGGTATGTGTATATATCTTGGTACCAGGGGGAAGTAGGACCAACAACCTCGTAGACCATTTCAGATTCAAGAGTATCATACGTTGGACACATTAATTGCTCAACAAAGAACTGGTTGTGATTGTCATTAGATGCATGTCGAGGAGTGAACCAATCGTGGCCATAACATCAGTTGCCTTGTTATTGAATTGAGGAACTTACTCAAAGTGTATGCACTGAACACACTATTTAAGACTATCCACCATCTGTTTATAAGGAATTGGCTTATCATCTTTAGCTTGGTATCCATCAATTACTTGTTTGATGATTAGTCGTGAATCACCGAAAACTAGGAGATACTAAATGTTCCACTGAATTGCGAGCTCGAGGCCAGAAACAAGAGCTTCATATTCTGATATGTTATTGGTACAAGGGAAATCCTATTTGAAATGCTTTTGAAATGAGATCATTGTGTTGAATGATGAGCAAAATACCTACCCCTGAGCCATGACTTGTGAAAGACCCATCAAAGTACAATTGCCACTAATAATTCATTCAAGGACATGATAGTTTCATCTAGAAAATTTGTAATGAGAGGTTTGAGGTCCATCAATGATGCTTTTACCAAGGTATCTGCAAGTACTTGTCCTTAGATAGCTTTTTGGTTGACATTCTCTATATCAAACTCACTTAGAATCATGACCCACTTAGCCATTCTCCCTGTTAGAGCTGATTTGGAAAGGAGATATTTAAGTGGATCAACTTTCACAATGATTTTGGTTTGATTATTGAACATGTAATGGCGAAGTTTTGGGGAAGTAAAAATGACTACTAGACATGCTTTCTCAATGGCAGAATACTTTGGTTCATAGGATACCAAGGTTCTACTCAGATAGTATACTGCTCTTTCTATTCCTTATTCATCATGTTGTGCTAACAATGCCCCCAATGCATACTATGTTGCTGAAATATATAGTAGTAGAGGTGTCCCTGAAGTTGGTGGCATTAGGAGTGGTGGATTTACTAGATAGAATTTAACATTTGCAAACTCTTGTTTGCATTCCTCATTGCAATGAAAAGCAGTGTTCTTTTTTAGAAGAAATGTTAAAGGATGACATATGTTTGCACATTTTGATATGAATCTACAGATGACTTGAATCTTACCTTGCAAATTACGGAGTTGCTTGAGGCTTGTTGGAGGTATTCTTCCAATAGTTGTGACCTTTGCAAGATCGACTTCTATACCTCTTTGTGATACAATAAAGCCCCAAAGCTTCCCTAAAGCAACCCCAAACACATATTTCTTTATATTGAAACGAACCTTGTATTTCCTCAATCGTTCAAAAAATTTGCATAGTACTACTATAGGATGATCTGCTCTAGTTCTTGATTTTGCCAAAATATCATCTACGTAGTCTTCAATGATATTATGAAGCATATCATGAGAGATAACTATCATTGCACGTTGATAGATGGCTCCAGTGTTCTTGAGGCCAAATGGCATTACTTGATAATAAAACATGCCCCAAGGTGTGATAAATGTTGTCTTATGTTGGTCTTTGAGAGCTATTTTGATTTGATTGTACCTCAAAAAACTATCTATTAAGGACATCTCATGCCCTGTTGTGGAATTAACAATCATGTCTATGTATGGTAAAGAGAACTCATCTTTAGGACATGCTTTATTGATATCCTAAAAATCTGTGCAGACTCTAATCCCTATCGGTTTTTTAGTGATTGCTACTATATTAGACATCCACTTTGAGTAGTCTATTGGTCGTATGAAGCCAACTTTTAACTGTTTTTGCAACTACTCCACGAGAAGTGCCACCTTTGGATGCATTTTTATGAGTTTTTGTTTAACTGGTTTTGCACATTTATGTACAACAAAGTGATGAACAACTAGTGAAGGATCCAACCCTGGCATGTTTGCATATGGCCATGCAAACACATCTGAAAATTCCTTGAGTAGAGTCAAAATGGACTGTTCTTCTTGGAATAAGGGAAGCATCAAGTTTCACAATCTTAGAATTTTCTTCAATTCCAATATTGATGTTGATAGTCTTTTCAATCAATAAATTAGATTCTTCTTGCAACTTTGTTGGAGGTGGAGGAAGATTAAGTTCCTCTTCAAGGACCTGTTGACTGGAAGTGTCTCCATCTGATATTGTAAAGGATATAGCTACATGGATATGATTGTTTTGTGAATGATTTGAGTCTGAAAGCTCCCCAAAGAATGCGGAATAATCAAACTGAATTAAAAAAACCCTTCTTGTGATCTCCTACTAGGATACGATCTCTAACTCTAAAAAAATCAGATATGGCCTCATCGTTTTGAAAATGATCAAGCCAGGGTGGTGGTCGTTGGTCCCATAGGATAAGTTGTGGAAAGGTTAGTTCAATGATTAAAATGGCATTATCATGAAATAGATTTGTGATGAATAGGTCATCAAATGGCTACAAATGGAACTTGTTTCGGTATCTAAAGAGGCTTCCTCAAACATGGAAGAAGAGTCACTATCATAGTTGCATAAGCTCACACTAGATAAATTGAATCCAATACCTTGAAAGGCTTCATTTGTTGTGGATATTATAGGTTCAATGAGACCTTGTTTGTGGAGACCATGACCTTTTCCTTTATAGTCCATGATATTACACATAATGGTTTTAGGTATAGGATATTGATTACTTTGGAAACACACAACTAATTCATCAGAGTAGAGCCAAGAGGAGTTAGAATCTTCAACATGTTCCTCAAAAAAGGAATCCACCTTCCATGAAAGAAGTTTTGTCAATCTTACAAACCACTTGTGTTTGTTTTCCATGAAGGGGCCTGCCATGGGGGATTATTGGGGGACATATGAATCTTGCCTAGATAATGGGCATCGTGGATTTCATATTCTCTCATACCTGCATCCACAATGGAAAGTCTAAATGGTGGAAATGTGGACTTGGACGTGGATGGTTGATTTTTGGATATAGATAGGTGCTTGGTGGATGTAGAAGTTAACTCATCAGGATGGATATAATTAGAAAGCTTGGGTGACTCCTCGATAGCTTCATAGGTATCTTCAGTAAATGGTACATAATTGGAATTTCAATATCTCCTTTCAAATAGTTTGCAATATTGAAAGGGCTGAGGATCATCTGGAATAGTAACATCCATGTCGTCATGAGAAAACTTCAAACACTGATGAAGGGTGGATGGAATGGCGTTCATGGCATGGATCCATGACTGGCCAAGGAGTAGGTTGTATAGGAGATCTAGATCAAGAACATGAATGAGGGTTTCTTGAGTGACAAGCCCCACCATGAGCAGAAGATAAATAGTCCCCACTGACTGATGCTTATTATTATCATATGCCTTTATAGTAATGGTATTGGACTCTAGTGTTGCCGTAGAATGTCCCAAATGCTTTATCAAACTTAATGTACACAAATTTAACCCTGATCCATTGTTTATAAACACCCTTTTTACTTTATGCTTGGAAATGAATACTTTTATGTACAATGACAAATTATGAGATGAACCCATGGGTGAAATGTCTGGATGGTCAAAAGTCACTTGAAAGTGTCCTACAAGTGCTTGGAAGTTTGACAAATTGATGTCTTCTGGAACTTTGGATTCTTGCAAGGTTTTGTACAAAATGTCCTTATAAGTGGGAGATGTCCTAAGAAGGCCCAAAATGGAAATTTGGGCTGGCATTTTCTCAAGTTGCTCTATGATGTTATATTTGTCTTCAAAGGTAGGCAAAGGGACACTTGGAATTGTAATCTTTGCACACCTCGTAGTGATGGTGCAATCTTGGAATTTAATTTTGATAACAGAAACATGATAATCTATATGGTCAATCTGATTGACTATAGAATCAAACGGATGAGTAGCTTGGTTTGCATTATTCGTTTGGTTTTGAATTTGGTTTTGCTTACTATGCCCTTGCTCATGCTTTGGGAAGGGATCTTGATATATCCCTAGTTTTTATTGTTGGAAGTTGATGCATGATTCTCTACTTCTATGTTGCCACAATCAATTAGATCTTGGACATAGTGCTTGAGTCCCATACAACAGTTGGTGGAATGCCTTTCGATTTTGTGGCAATGGCAATATTCGTCATCTCTATACCACTCAGGTTTTGGAGCATTTTCATGAAAGGGTTTAGTGTTTGGAAATGTTATCATATTTGTGGCGACCAACTTTCGAAAGACTGCTTCGGGTGGTTCTCCCAAAGAAGTGAATCTTCATTTTCAATTTTCTTGTCGGAGTTGACCGCTAGGTATGGTAATGTTATTGATAGGTTGGGTGCTTTGGATTTGTTTAACATCAGTTACACCATCCCCTACCATGTTCTTGTTTTTTGCATAAAACTTGAGTTTTTCATTTTGACTTGAAGATGAATTGTCTTGTTTGAAGATTTTGACTGTACCTTTGGCAACAAGTGCTCTTTCAATTTGAACTCTTTTTTCTATGGTTTCATCAAATGACGTAGTGCAATGGAGTTGTAATTGATAAGCCAATTATGAATTGAGATTGTTTGTAAAGATAGCTATAAGTTGTTTTTCGAGAGGTGACCATGGGAACCGGCTTGCTAAAGCACGTCATCTCTACAAGGAGGCAAAGCTCTCCCTGTTGCGTTGTTTAGTGTTGTATAGATCATATGAAAAGTATCACACAAATTTTTCAAAAAAAGGTCCTCAAAGGTCATGATGGAGCCTTTAGGTAAGTGTAAGAACCACTCTAATGCTTGACCCCCTAGACTGCGTGGAAAGAGTCTTTAATAGATAATTATTGCTATAAGCAACACCTGAACATGCCATATAAAAATATTTAAGGTGTCTTCTAGGATCTCATTTTCCTATATATTTGTCAAACTTTGGGGGTTCAAAATGTGAAGGAAAAGGTACCATCATCATAGTAATGTTAAAGGGATGTGGACATATTTTCTTTAAACTTAAAACTTTTTACTTTGGGAATGGCTATTGTATTGTAATCCGTGTATTTGATCCTTTATGCTCTGTCATTATTGAACAAATGCCATGTCCTTGAGTGGCGATATTTGGTTGGGGTTTTGATTTGAACTTTGGTTTAGATTTGAAAACTGATTTTGATTTAGATTTGAACTTCAAAATTGATTGGGATTTGAAAATTGATATTGATTTGCAAATTGATTTGGATTGGCAAACTGATTTGGATTCAAGAACTGAAATTGATTTGGATTTGAACTGAGATTTGGATTTGGATTTGATTTTTGATTTTGATTGTGTTTTGATTTGAATTCGAAATTAAATATGAATTTGGATTTGGATTTTGATTGAAGCTTGGATTTGGGTCGGGATTCGAAATGAAATTCGAATTCTGATTTTGATTTTGATTGATGTTTGGATTTGGATTTGAAATTAAACTCAAATTTGGACTTGGATTTTGATTGATGTTTGGATTGGTATTTAAATTTGAATTCAAACGTGGATTTGGATTTGGATTGATGTGAGTTAATCCTAGGTTATTGACATCGTTGACAGGATAACACGGATTATGTTTGGATTGGTTGACTTGTTGTTTGAAGGATTGTTTGACATGTCGGATTCAAGATCAGCTAACTCCTTTTCTAACCTTTTGACATAAAAAATCAACGATGAAGATATGGCTTTGTTGGAATGTTTCATCTAGAACCGCCTTTCCCTTATCCATATAGGTTTGCGAGACATTTTCAAAATTGGTATGGGAGGGATCCTATGATGGCCATATTGTTGCCTAGAGAATCACTAGATGTTATTTGATCTTGTATAAGAGGTGTTGCACTTCTCTTAGCAATTAGGAGAGACAAATCTTTGGGATCAAAATCTAGTGGAAACTTGGCTCATAGCCCTAAGAGTTGTAATAAGACTTCATTCTTATTCTCTAGGAGGTAATCGGTAACTTGGATTGGTTGTTCCTTAGACAAACTAATAGCATGTTCATATTCATCTTGAAAGGGTCCCTCATCATTATCATTGTCATTGATCTCAATAAGATGTTCTTGGTTTCCAAATTGAAAGTGATCATTTCCAAAAGGTTCTCTAAACCTAGGATTATTCAACAAGACTTGGTGTCTTGTAATGGGACGCATTGTTTTAAGTTTGTACTTGACTCCAAAAAGGTGTTGACTCAAAACTGAAAATATAAATGCTTTGACAAAAATTTTGAGTTACTTGGCTTTTTGGACTTTCTTGATTAAGGCTTTTTTGATTTAAGACTTTGTATGGACGATTCAAACTTTGATTTTCAAACACTAAAGACTTTAATTACGTGGCTTTCACAAGGAGAAAAAAAAGAAAACAAAGATACACAAGCAATTTATACTCTAAACAAAAAGAAACACGTAAATCACATAAAAGGATAGAATCTAGGCAAAGGGACTTAAATGACTTGTAAGCTCTTATATATACTGGCTCGTCCGTTGAAAAGTGCCGACCCAATGTTTTAGAGAACTAACTATAAAGGTAGAACCATACCCATAACCTAGTAAACCCGGTTTTGAGGGTAAGTTGAGAGTAACTTCCCAGAGCTAACCGTTTGTCCATGCACTACAATTGAAATGGTTGAATGACTATCTTAAGGCTTAAGGTTTATACAAGTTTATCTAAGGGATGTTTTATATATACCTTGAGATATGTTGAGGCCCAAGACCATAGAAGAAGTTGATTAACGAACTTACACAAAAGGGTTTAGTCCCTATGCCCCCAGTTCAGCCATAAGATTTCAGTTGAGTGATGTCAGAAAAATCAGATTTCGAGGTCATTGTTGAAAACCCTAAGTATTAAAGGATAAAACCCCCTCATGTCACAGTGTGGTTAAAACACACAACCGCTTTGTAATGTCCCCCTTTTTAACATAACTTGCTTTAGACCATTAGCTTGGTTTTGTTCCCACAAGACTAAGGGAAAGAAAAAGAAGGGAACTATGTGGAGGCTATTCAAAGAGCAAAAATGTGAAAAGTACTTAACTATTCTAATTTTTAGTTGAGTTATGCAAAAAATGTTTTTTTATCTAATTTTCACTTAAGTTGAGACCTTTTGAGGGTCATGGGCACTTAAGCCCTAAAAGTGCTTTTATAAGGAAGCTTGTAATATATTTTAAAGAAAAAGTAACCCGTCCTCTCTATTTTGGGTGCCACAATTGGAAGAAGCATATAAAAGAAAATGGAAGGCTCTTTTGGGAAGGTTATGCATTTTTGATATTGAAATTTTGTGCAAGTATCTCAAGCTTAAACAAATGACTTGAAGACAAAAACCTTCAAGTGCACCAAGGAGTTTGATGGTGAAAACCTCCACTCTTCCACATAGGGCAGCTCTATTCAAGAGTTGTAGTTGCGCTTCAATTTTGCATAGTTGTATGCAAGTGGATCTACGAAGATGTTTTTGGATACCACCTTCATCAAAAAATTATTGCAAACCCTTCGGAGAACAAAAAATTCATGATTTGCAAGTCAAAAAAAGAGGGGCGAACTTGATTTGAAGAGTTTTGTTGATTTTGGAAGAATCTAGGATTGTAACTAGGGTTTTTGTAACTTTGGAACTACTTTTGAGGGACTTCACATGGAGGGAAAATTCTAAGTCTAATTGTGTTTGAAAGCTAATGTTTTTGTGATCATTTTGAGCTAACATTTGCATTGAAACTCTAAATATTTTGGAAAATACGAATTTTTGAAGTTTCCGCTGATTGAGGTAAATAATAAATTATTGAGGGCTGAAATTAAGGAAATTAATTCAAAGAGTTATTTGTATAAGCTTTCCAAGTGGGGCGAAATGTTTGGGGAGCTTGGAGACCCCTTCTTAAGGGTGGCGTGCAAGAGAAACCATCTTCTAGGGTTTGGTAGTATTTTATTTAATTTATTCCAACTGGGGCGATTTGTGTTTGAGTGGTTTTGCAAGGGTTTGAGGGCCATTCAATACCCTAAAAACATCCAGAAAATTACTAAAATATTTTGCAACTTGCGCGACCCACTTGTGGATGTTTTTGTGGTGTTTAATGCTTGAAAAATGCAGTTGTACCTTCACATAAAAATCAGATTCTTGGCAGGGGTATTTTCAGCCACTTCGCCAATTTATTTTGGTCCAAAAAAGGTACATTATTTTCCAAATATTTCCCAGCTATTTGTGGAGTTATTTTGGCATGTTTTGCTTGGATATTCTATAAATTTTCCAGCTAGGGCTAGCTGGTTTGTAGAGAATAAATTTCAGGTGTTTGGCAATTTCATTCAAGAGTTTGTTGGGTAAACCCCAATTAGGCTCCCATTTGGGGACATTACACGCTTAGGCAATTGAAACAACAAATCTTCAATTTGTATATGCAAGACCCCACTTTGGACACAATTGTTGTTACCATTCGTACAATGAATGATGTTATATGAGACACTATTATTAGCATGTTGCTTGATTATGACTGACTGTTCACTGCAGATAGAATTATGTTTCAGGTATTATGATTTAGTTGTTAATTACTGGTATGATTTTGGTTTATTATTATTACAGAAGATGATTATACTTGGTTTATTTAATCATGCTTATAATTTGAGAGGTTAGATTTAATAGTTATCTAATGAGGATATGTTGTCTCGATAATGTTGATGTCGTATTTTGTGGCTACAGGGACATGATCTTATGAGCTAGTCCTGAGGTGGACTTCAACTGTCGGGATAATAATGAGAGGTTGACGGGGATCGAGTATAGCCCGACAAGTATTAAGTGTTATGTTAGAGATTTAAAAGCCATCGGTCATTTCTTTTATTTTTGATTATGTTGTGTCTTTTTATGCAGTCTTTATTTTGACTTGTGGTTTTGCTTGTAGGGTCATTTTTAAGTTTGCTTGATTATTTTTGTTTTCGTCTTGGGTCGGTCATACTTGTCGTCTTAAGCCTGACTGTTGTGCTTGTTCCTTGCTCTAGTTGATTGTTTTGATCCTTGTGTGACCTTTGTGTTGGTTTCGTTGTCTTGCCTACCTTGTGGGCTCAATGGTGCTCTTGTGCGGGGTTGCGAGTTTGATAGGGTCATTTGTGGACTTAGCCATACATTCATGTCATGGACCACGTGGTGAATGTCTTAGATGGAGTCATCATTATCTTAGACTCCTTCATGGTCATTTCCCTTGGACTTTGGCATATTGAGATGGATCTTTGTGGGACCCAGGCATTTCTATGGTTGTAGTTAGGTGGGTGAGTATATTATTATTATTAAAATTATTATCATTGTTATTATTTTTATTATTATTGTTTGTGCCATAATGGCACTACTCTTAAAGCCTCCAATGCATGATTTTGTTGGGGATGGTGTTTTGTCTTGGTTGGAGGGTAGACGGTTCGACCTTCCCAAGGCGATGGGGCCTTTTGGGAAAGCTCAATGAAATGCCTTAGGGCATTATGTATTTTATTTTATTTTTCGGGAGGGAGGGGGGGATTCTCTTTTTTGTTGAAGGACACGACACTAAGTGGTTTTTGGGCACAACGCCAACTAGTTAGAGTATGGCACTTGGTGGTTTGGAAGAGGAGAGAAAGGAATTAGAGGAAGGTTTTTGCTTGCTCAGTGGGGGTAGGTCCACGGCTTGGCAGAATACAATGGAGGAAAAGGAGAAAGAAAGAAGCAGAAAACAATTTATTCCCCCATGGTGGCCTGCTTAGCTGCAAGTAAGTGCTTTGTTTTTCTTTGCTATGTCGATTTGGTCTCCTTCAATGTCGAATTAGCTCCTCGTGGTCATTGTGAAAGCTTGGGAAACATAAATGAGCGTTGAAGGTCCATCATGAAGTTGTAAAGACTTAATAACGGACCTGTAACAATGTCAAATCATTATTTCTCTTGTGGGATTCTTTTATTCAATGTTATCTGGGGTTTTATGGCTCGATTTGGGAATGTATGGTTTCCATTAAAATGGATTATGACTACATTTTTTATTCCATATAGAATGATCCAGCTGTTGATTGCTTTTGAAAATCGATTTATTATGCCCTAAAAATAGGGGATTCTGAAATGGGTTCTTTGTTGAAAACCCTTAAAAGGGCAACACCATGCTTATAGAAACATTTCTTTTGGAACCCTAAATTGGTTGGTTTCATATTGGGGATGATTTTATACTGGTGTTATACCTGATTTTTATTGTTGTTCATTTTATTAAAGCCTGAAGTTGATTATCTTTACCGTTTTATTTCACCATGAACTTTGCTATGGCATCCTGGTTTGCAATGTAGTTGTTATTTTCTTCACCCTGCTGGGTATAGGATCTTTTAAAGGTTATTGTGAAGACGGTAGGCTCTAGTCGACCCAGCCATGTTGATTTGGAGACCTGGCCTGTTAGAACAACACTATTGTTTATTATTCAGACGTTTTTTCTGCATTTGCTCGTGTTTTGAATTCTTGGTGACAATTTGGTGTTGGTATATTGTTCTGAACTTGTTGTTCAGCTGTGCATATACTTGAGGTTGACCATTGGGACCTCTCTTGATTTGCTATCACATGTTGGGCATTTGGCCAGATGGTGTGCATCAGTATTTTTATATGCATGTGTGTTTACTTTTGCTGGGAAGCTTATTGATCAATTGTAATAAGTTATGTGGCTGTAACTCACTGTTAATATGCTTGAAATATTCTACTCTTATTGGAAGATGTAGTGAAAACGGAGGAGTTATTAAACCATTATCTATTGATTTAAATTGTAAGCTTTATTTTATCCTGCAAGCATTCTTTGGAACTTGTTATGCTTTTCTTTTGAATGCATGTTTCCTGGTTTGCTGGAATTTTTGAATATCGATTGGCAAGTTGTCCATGTTGGTGTTGGCGGTGGTTTACATCTGTGGTTGTTGTTGGTCCTTGCTTGTGATGATTGTTTTTGTAAGATGACTGGTGGCTTTGAGTCTCTCAAGCACACTCAATTGACCTCGTTCAAAAACTTGGAACCTAACTCCACCATCCAGCTGATGGTTGGGGTGGTAAAGGCCACCAGATGGATGGGCTCGTCAAGCTATGGTTATGGGGTGTTTCTTGTTGATTCAAGTGCTTGGATTGATCTCTTTATCTTCATAGCGGTGATATTCTTGCATGGTGGATTTGTTGGTGCATGATTCACCGTTGGTATAATCTTTGGGAATTCCATTGCAGCAGTGTTAATGGGTTATTTATCTCTTTGATGCCTGGTATGCAATTTGGTAACATCGTATTGTATGTGGAAGAATAACACCTTGTTATATCATGCAATTAAGATACGTTAATGCATATTGTCTTGATGTGGAGACTGATTTTAATATCAGGTTATAGCTGCATTTAATCTCCTTCAGTTATATAGTGAAATTGCATTATCTTGATTTCTTGTGAAGGTAATACTAAATGCAGGAGCTTCTTATGGGGTATGAAAAACTTGTACAGCTACATACTATGTCTGATTTTGAACAGCAGAGGTAATAAAAGATCAGCATTATGTTTTCATGTTTCTATTTTGAGTGGTGTACTTCCCTTGAGTTAGTCGGTTTTATTCATCTAATGATGGTTTTACTGATCTAATAAGAGCTGGAAATTAAGGGTAGTGGCATGGAGCTAATGGTCATATGAAACTTGTACACAAAGTTTATGTTGCAGCTGTTTATATGTTCACATTATTTGGTTATTAAGGGATGAACTGTTGTTGTCGTCATTTGTTCTCATTCCTTCATGATACCAGTGTTACGGCAGTTGTGTTCTGTTTGCGTAATGCAAGGAAGGAAACTACCAGGTCATATCGAGTAAATCAATGATTGCTTTCCTTGATGTATTGTTGTAACTATTTCTTTTTGATATTAAATGCTATGGCTGGTTGCTATTTGGAACACTATAAGACACTTTACCTCTTGATGTTCAATAATGTGTGATCACATTAGCATCAATAAATTAGTTTTAATTTGGATGCATGATGACAATGTTAGACCATAAATAATCTACCTTAGTATGGCAGTTGGCTGATGAAAAAATTGGAACAAGCCTATAGCTGACCATGTTGGGAAGATTGGTCAAAATGTCGGAGATCGAATTTCATAATTCACATGATTATTATTAAGTTGTTTGGTTGGGCTTTACTGATAAATGTTAAGCCATTAATTGGCAGGACCATGTGGTACAAGGATCCAAAGTCTGAGATTCATTTGTATAATCCCCACTGGGTAGTACCATTCTAATGGTCCGTAACGTCCTTGGTATTCTTTTCCTTCGGGGAAACATTTCCTTGTTGGATTTGCAATTGTCTCTACATAGTGCTTACTATAGATGTTGTGTTATATTATTTTAATCTTTGATAAACATGGTGACTGATGGCATAGTTGAATTGATTACTTAATGAAGGGTTGTAAAAGCGTATTGTCTCACTTCTTCATCTTGCATATGTGTATTCAGCCATCTTTGCTCTTGGATATACACTCTAGCTAATAGGTGACAATATTGATGTTTTTGAGTGTATCCTTGTGTGTATTCCGATTGCATAAAGCAATGGGAATGAAGAATACTGGTTTGTAGGAAGTGCTGGTCACATATATACGAATCTATGTTGTTTGGGTACGGGTACGGGTACGGATACGGGGACGTCTCGGGTACGCGGGTACGTCATTTTTCAAAAACCTTGATTTGGATACGTCGTGGGTACATCTGTGTGTGTGTGTGTGTGTGTGTGTGTGTGTGTGTATATAACTCATTTTTTTAGTAAAACACTTGAAACCACATAGCGTGAAAATATTTGTCTATAAATGATAAAACACTTAAAAATATATAATATTCATTCATTCATTACTTCAAAGACAAGATGTACATTCAAATCTAGAATAAATCATCTCGATTGTCCACAAAATCATGAATACCACTCCCATTATTTTTCAACTTTATCATTTACTGACACTTTCTCTCACAAGGGCTCATCGGTGCATTGAATCTCACGAGTGCATGCCTTAAGGGGTGCACAGGGAATGGGGTGGGATCGGCTTGTGGCACTTTGCGAGAGATATTCTCATACTATTCTATCACGCATACATCCCTTCATGCAGCCTTCATACCTCCTATGATGTCTCCTTGAAATCTTGAAACCCTGAAATATGGCTAAGTTTGAAACCCTGAAACCCTGGAATCTGACTAACTCTGAAATATGATAGGATCCTCCAAAACCTAGAATTTGCATTATAGCTCCTAGCAGTCTGAAGCCCCTCTCAAACATCCTGAAAGTATATAAATAAAATATAACTTAAAGTTTAAGAAACTAGATGTCCATATCTAAATGTAAACTTATACTTAAATGTTTATTTTATAAAATTTTATTTATATACTGTTGGGTTCGGACTGGATTTACATTTAGGGTTGCTTAGTTTTTAGGGTTTTTTTTTAAGGATTTTCTGAGGTTTTTAAAAAAAAAAAATTGCCATTTTTTTGCCGGAATCCCTCGGGCACGCCCAGAGACGTCCCAGGTACTCCCAGAGGCGTCCGTGGCCATGTCGGACGTTTCCGGTACGTCCACGGATGCCTCCAGGAGTACCCGAGACGTCCCCGTGCCGGAGGCGTCTCCGAACAGGCGGTGCCGGGGGGGAGGACGTACCCCTGCAACGTAGAATTACGAATCAATGGGAAATCAAGAATGGTAATAGAGGAAATCTTGTTAGTATCCCTGGTATGTATCCCACGTTTTACTTCAATAATGTTTCCATTCTTAAGGAAACCATGTGGTAAATTCCTAGAAAGAATATATATATACCTTGCCCCGAAATGATAGGAACGAATGGATATATATAAAAAAAAAAAAAAAAAATTGGTGGGGTTTGTTTCATTTGGTATCATGAAGAGTATGGTGCAAAGATCCCTAAAATTTATAAGATCATGATATAATGATCTAAATTGGATAGCACCATTGTGGATTAGTCGCTTATGTAAAGTTTAACAAATCAAGGCATCTTTTAAGCCTATCACGTTCTTATGGATTTTATGTGTTGACCCTGGGTATGGTAAAAATCCTTGTTTAAATAGTAGTATGATGACTCTTCTGCATTATGAATCTTGACTTGTATGAATGAAATGTTGTGTTTTTCTGATATTGAGTATAATGAGATCAGTTTATGAATAACCAGAAACTTTTGTTTGTCATTAACCTATTCCTCAATGATGTAATTATTGTGTGATGGTTTGGGTACTTATTACAAAGTTTCAAGTATCCTGAATGTGAGAAAATGGTGTTTTCCTACCCTAGCCGATAACCAGACGTCCGTAGATGTGAGTCTCTTAAGTAGGATAAGGACACCTAGGTGGTCCTATTGGGAAGGTGTCTGGCCCCATACAGTTCAGAGCTGATTGTTATGGACCGCATATTATCATGACTCGAACTGCATGCAGATTTAATAAGGCAATAATCTTCCCCGTAGAATCTTCTAGGGGTAATTACCCTCATTAAGGGTTGCATGTACGTAAATTTGGTTATGGGATTGTGGGTATATTATGCAAAACCAAACTGCATGTAGTGAACCCTATTCATAATTCTGCTTTGTACTCTGAAGGAAGTGACACTCTAAAAAAAAAAATGGGTTGTTTCACCTGCTATCAGAGCTTGTGCTCTAAAAATTTTCAAGAAAAGCCTACTTTAAACAAGAAAAGCTTGGTGCACTTTGCAACTGAACTGTGTTTTGCTAGTAGCAGACTTGTCGCCTATCTGTGACTAGAATGGGAAGCATTTTGTTTAGTAATTCTAAGGTGTTGGATGACATTAGCTTGCCTCGGAACCTTATGGGTCTCTCAAATATTCCTGACCGTAATATGTTGATCTCCATGGCCTTGGTTGAAGTAAGCCCTTCCCAAAGTTGGACTACGTTAAGATGGACTTCGCAAGACTACTGATTGACTTGTATGGGTGGGTCAATAAGAGTCAATGCGATAAAAGTCCACTATTGAAATTGAAAAATGAATACTCGGTATCTGTTGGTGATTTGCATGAGCAGGCCACCATAAGATGCTTAGGAAATGTCCTTGAAGGGACTAAGGGTGTGACTTATGCCTGTAAGGCTGGTTGAGGACAGAGCAATTGATTTACATGGGTAAATCAACTGGTCTTGGAATCTTCATTGGTAGGGGGACTAGTTTGAGCTTTATGGGTTGTTAGGCATAAATGGTTGTTGACCACCATCGCCAGTTTAACAGATATACAATAATGCTTATGATAGTTGAAACATACGAAAGAATGCTTTAAAACATGGGGGCTTATTGGAAGGTTGATTGCTGTCAAGATGCTACAGTAGCCTAACGATTAAGTATAGCCTTATGATTTAAGCTATACTCAGCAGGAAAAGTTAACAAGATGTAAATGGAACACTACCATTGGTGGTTGTTATCACTTCACCTGCTACATTCAAGGAATGAAATTCCTATTGGCTGTCACTAGGGGTTCTATATCCTTTTTTAAGTGGTTTCCTTTAATTGTTCTCACTGCTTGGAGACGCAAGGAAGCCTCATCTTCTCTTTAGATGATAAATAACAAGCTTTGTAAGTTGGGTTAATAAATAGAATGAGATAAATTTTGTATGATGGAATTCTCATAAGAATGGGGAGAATCTCCAATTGCTAACTTACTGATCTTCACCCTTGGCAAGGGGTGTGAATTAAGTAACTAAATCTGATTTATAAATTGGTTGTGACATGAGATCAAGCGGGATAACCATTGAGCTGTTGTAACACTTTTTATACTAATAATCTTGTGTTGCACGAAGAAGTGCTGAAACCATGTTATGAATTTTACTGAACCAAGATTAACCCACTCTAGGAACTGTTGAAAGGTAGTGTGACTAAAGGTCAAACGCAACAAATTGCCAAAAGAGCCTTGCTAGGCAATATTGGAATTTCTAGAATTATTCTATAAATATTAAGAGGTAAATTATTGTAAAGTTCAATTAGTTATTGAATTGATGTAGATATATGCATGACATTCTTATGAAGAATGACTCGAGTTGAGTAGCAGATTTCAAATGGCATAAGCTACTCATGGTTGAGCAAGGCCGTTCCAAGGCAAATATGCCCTTGAAGGGTGCGAAAGTAGACCTTGGTTAAGGTAACAATAAGCTGTTGCATGCAAATAGTTGTTTATGTGGTCAGTCGTATGTCCTTACATGGCTTAGGTGTCACTATAAGTCACTGGGATAGCTATGTGAACTTTAAGAGTAATATGTTAGTGCTTGGGAAGCATTGTTGGTCCAAAAGTGGTGGACTTATAAGCAAAGACTAGGAAAGTTTGGTTGGCTGGAATGCTGATATGGTTGGTTGATTGGAACTATTATGTAACCTGAAAGTGAATAAGTACTATTAACAAACCTTCCACAATTCAAATTTTTTCTTGCTACTTGGAAAGTTCTCGTCTCTAGCCAGGGAAGGAAGAATACATGGTTTTCCTTGACCAAAAGAGGATTCCTACGGACTCTGCAGGATTTCTACGGACTCTGCAGGTCACTTCTACGGACTCTCGCGACACTTAGGCGATCAAAGGGCCTTTGCAACTTTTCCGAAAGGCGATTTCAAAAGCCAAACAGCCCTTGCGGAGGGCAGAAAAGACAGAAAGAGCCGATTAAAAAGTCCGAAGAAATTAGGAAAAGTTGCAAAAGGCAAGGAAAAGTCCATTTCAAGAATTCCGAAGGGCACCTACCCTTCGGAAGGGTCACTTTCAATATTCCCGAAGGGCACCTACCCTTCGAGCAGGCACAAGACCAAATCAAACACCGTTGCAAAGCCCGGGTGCCCTCCAATTTTTCCGAAGGGCACGGGCGGAAGCTAAATAGCCCTTGCGGAGGGCAATTGGTCGGCGGAAGGGACCATGTCAAATTTCCCGAGGGACACATTTCAAAAGCCAAAGGGCAATTTCTGTTGGCTAAAGGGAGAAGCGAAGGAAGATATCCTTCGGACATTTTGTCCGAAGGAATTTGGGAGACGCACAAAGAGAAGTCCGAAGAAAGACAATGAAAAACAAGTGAAGCCAAGACACAAAAGATTCCTTCGGACTTTTTGTCCGAAGGAATTCGGAGAGATTACAAAGCCGAAAGAAAGAACGCCAACGATAAAAAAATTCCAAGGAGCTTCGGAGAAGTTGATTCGGCAAAAAGCAAAGAACAACCTTCGGACTTTTTGTCCGAAGGAATTCCTTCAGACAAAAGTCCGAAGATATTCGGAAAGGCTTGGAGCAGACATAAATCAGTCCAAGACAAAAGACAAAGGCAAAACAAAGGAAATGAATTCTTTCAGACTTTTTGTCCGAAGGAATTCCTTCGAACAAAAGTCCGAAGAAATTCGGAAGACCATAGAGACAAAAAGACTGCGGGAAAAAGCCTGAACAAATAAAAGTAAAGGAAAAATGGCGAGAAAAAACTCGAAGAAATATAGCCGAAGGAAATACGACAACTAAGGGTGACGTCCCGCAAGCCGTCAATTTTTGACCGCGGGAAGTAACCGTTGAGACCAAAGAGACGAGATCCGAAATAAATGGAGGCCAACTATGCAAAAGAGAATAGAAAGCAGATAATCCGAGAAAGGAGTTGAATACGAAATCATGCCAGAGATAGACACGATCAAAATTAGAACAGAATACATGCAAGCAAGAGCTATTTTTGAACATAAGAGCTATTTTCGAATAAACGGTCAAAGTTTCAGTTGACTGATTATTAAAGTCCGGTTCGTCTCCATTCAGCCCATGCATCCGAAGGTCTAATCCAGCTTCAGCAGGAGTTTTGAATTCGAACGACGAGTTGACTATTCGATTTAGAGTTAACTAATTGATTAAAACGCTGCTTCACTAGAAGCTTTCCATGTGAAGGAGAATGATCTCTTCATCCAACTCAGCTTAAATAACTGTTAACTCAGTTTTCAAACGCTACAACTCGGCAATCAAGCAACTCACATGGAGTTCTAAATTGACATCTGCGTGGATCTTCATGCAAAAAAGGAGGTGGGCAGCTCATGACAAAGATAACTTCGCTTTATCAAACGAAGAAGCTTCATGCAAGGACAAAAAGGAAAATATATTTTATCGAAAGGCCAAGTAAAGCCTGGAGTTAACAAAAGTGAATCTTTCTCTTCAAGTTTTACGCCAATCTTTGGCTTTTTGTAATTCTCTCTATATAATGGCTTTCAGCCTTGATTAAAAATCATCCAATCTCTCTTGATTAGACCAGACTCTGCCATTGGTGAGTTGTGTAACCTTTTCGATCAATAAGGACTATACTTTCAGATTTCAAGCATTGGCAGTGTATATTTCTTCAGCAATTTGCATAAGTGGTAGATTTCTCTCCCTTCCCAAATTTTGTTTCATACCTAGTTGTTATATTATCCTTGCGCAGATCATGTTAAAGTGTTCTTTATTGTCTTTTGCTGAAACTGTAAGTGGATGTTAGGTGGCTGCAAAGTGTCTTTTATCAGACCTCTCTCCACCGTTTTCCCTCAGGTTTTAGTTATTGGATCGAACCTCTGCATGAAATACTTATGCATAAGTGATTAATTGAAGTCTAAGGTCTTCCTTCTCCCTTGTTTGTTCAGTGTGCAAGGTTCTAAATTGAGTGGATCAAAATCTTGGTGTATCACCCCCTTTAGGTAGGATTTCCCCTTTAAGTTTTCTTTCTCCCTTTTCCACGGTAGTCAGCAGCATAGAGTAGGAGTCTTCATTGATGCATCATACAGGAACCAGCGTTCTCTAGAGGTTCTTCTCACTGTTGAGGCACCCACCCTCGTGAGAAGATCCCATTGTTTCAGCCGGATAGAGGATTGGCCGTCTCGCGCACGTCTTCGAATCAGGGCGCAGCTCCAGGTTGATAACAAGTACCATGCTTTATTGTAGTGAGGTGCTGGAAAATCTATGCATTCAGTTGAATTAATGATTGTGGAAAACTGTAATTTCCACACTAATAATATGACATTCACCTCGACCCTTGGCTGAGTCCACCCTTTCCAAGGCCAAGCTACGTAGAACAAACAACACTAGTCAATCATTGGCCTATTTAGGCAAGCCAATTGGGGGACTACTGATAAAAGCTTGTTGCTGGAAACAAAAAGAGGAACATCTAGTGTCTGTTGATGGCTTGTTGACGAGCCCTCATATGATACTTGAAGTATGGCATCCTTGGGAGGACTGAGGGTGCGACTCAAGCCTGGAGGGCCAAGTGGGGGCAAGTGTGAGTGACTTTTTTTTGGAAAAAATCAAGTAGATTTTACTAGCTGAAAATTTGATATTTTGTTGACAGTAGACATTATTGGATATTTGATGTCATTTGTGATGGCATATGGGCATCGGTTAAATCGATGGAAATCATGGACCCTTGTGCTTCACTTATAAGTGTGCGTAATTGTTGTGATGTGAAAATACCTTGGCATAAATTATCAAAACATCTGAATCAGCATGTGTGTCATTGTCCTTGTGGTTCCTTCATGCGTGAAAATTGCCTTATGTTGTGTATTCCTCCATGATACGTGAAGGTAATCAACCATGTGAACCTTATATTTGCTCCATGTTTTCAACATTGTTGTATGAATATTTCGTATACATGTCATGGAATAAGTGTGAACTTGTGTCATTAACATGTTAATATGTGGTAACGTGGCCACAAAATACTTTTGTGATGTAACTTTTCCCTCTCAAAATCAACCTCTATTAATTGAAATCTGCCAGGGTATAGTGTTGTATTGTGTGGTGCAACCCTACATCTCTGCACTATTAATGAGCATTGATGCAAGTGTGAGGTTGAGGGTGGAGTAGCACTACAATTCGCATTGACCAAGTATGGTCTAGGAAGTGGAGCCTCTTGTAGATTGAAAACCCATTTTTCCCCTTTGCATGAGGTAGCTGCCTGACTCGTTCAAATGTGTGCACCATGAGTCCCACAAGTTGGCCGTGGGATCTTCGTGCATAATGGTCGCCTTGTGGATTAAGTGTTCCTTTACTTGCCTCTTAAAGGTTGTTTTAAAAACAACATTTATGGAATTTTCTTGATGTAGCCTTGTGAAACGCTAATGGGTCTTGTAAATTGGTTTTTATGCAAAAAAAAAAAGAAAACAAGGATGTACTTGCTGAAATGTAGGCATGTATTGACTTGTAAAATGCAAGCATGTTGTGAATGAGGTAATGTTTGTTTTACCTGGAGGAAAATTCTGAAATGAATATTTTGATTTGTTTAAAGCATGACTAGAATGTATGCTTATGCTCGGAAAGAGCAATGTAAAGTCCTGATCAGACAATTTTTTTTGAAATCTTAGGTACCCACTTAACTATTAGCAAGAGTAAAAAGTTGGGTTAATGTTCTCAAATGATAAATATATGATGGTGTGATTGGTATCCCTGCACCATCGTGTGAGCTCACAAAATTTATGGAGAGCATGCTAAAAACCAAAAGGGTTGCATGTGAATACCTAGGATGGCTTCTCTAGTGTTCGTTGCACTGATCCACGAATGATGTAATTCTGACAACCATAGCGGAATGGGTTGTTATTGTTGCCTTCATTCTGGGATGAACGACAAAAAAAATATACATCAATCATAACTAAAGGTGGTGAAAATACCACATTACATTATGATTACTACAATGATTAGTGTTCTATGGTGAATGATATAAAATTATGCGTAAGACATAACTTTTTTTTGTGGAAAATACCACCTCAAATCTAGAAAGTTGTTGAAAATCCAGGTGGATTGGATTTTTGCAACTACGGTTGTAAGTTGCAGGGTTTGTGTAATGACACCACCATGCAATAAGATGGAATGAATGGCCCAAAATGGTTTTGTTGTAAAATTTACCAACCTGAATTTAATATCTAAACTGAAATTTATTTATATCTCTATGTTATACGAGCTAACAATTGTAATCTATGCTTGGAAAATATTGAAATCCCCCTTGTTTGGCAAGCACTTAAGGTGAAACTGGTCGTCACAGCTTGGAACACTTGTTTTTTGCCAGAATGATTGAAATGCACACCTGCCCAAGTGGCTGGAACTTGGTAAATTCAGAAATGATGTATTAAAACCAGCAGATTACCGATGAACTCTGCAAGATAAGGACAGGTTTGGGCTGATAAACTTATTGCAAAAACGGTTAATGACCTCTTGATTGTTTAATTAGTCATCGGGATAGCTCCTCTTTAAGGGGAGGATGTCATGACCCCACTTTGGACACAATTGTTGTTACCATTCATAACATGAATGATGTTATAAGAGACACTATTATTAGCATGTTGCTTGATTATGACTGATTGTTCACTGCAGATATGATTCTGTTTCAGATATTATGATTCAGTTGTTAATCATTGGTATGATTCGGGTTTATTATTATTACAGAAGATGATTATACTTGGTTTATTTAATCATGCTTATATTCTGATAGTTTAGATTTAATTGTTATCTAATAAGGATATGTTGTCCTGATACACCTGATGCCGTAATTTATGGCTACAAGGACATGGTCTTATGAGCTAGGCCTGAGGTTGACTTCGGCTATCGGGATAATAATGAGAGGTTGACGGGCATCGAGTATAATCCAACAGATATTAAGTGTTATTCGGTCATCTCTTTCATTTTTTATTTTGTTGTCTTTTTATGCAATCTTTATTTTGACTTGAGGCTTTGCTTGAAGGATCATTTTAAAGTCTGCTTGATTATTTCCGTCTTCATCTTGGGTTGGTCATACTTGTCGTCTTAAGCCCGACTATTGTGCTTGTTCATTGCTCTAGTTGATTGTTTCGATCTTTGTGTGATCTTTGTGTTGATTTGGTGGCCTTGCCTACCTTGTGGGCTCAATGGTGCTCTTGTGCAGGGTTGCGAGCTTGATAGGGTCTTTTGTGGACTTAGCCATACATTCATGTCATGGACCACGTGGTGAATAACTTAGATGGAGTCATCATTATCTTAGAACCCTTCGTGGTCATTTTCCTTGGACTTTGGCATATTGAGATGGATCTTTGTGGGACCCATGCATTTCCGTGGTCGCAGTTAGGTGGGTGAGTATATTATTATTATTCAAATTATTATCATTGTTATTATTTTTATTATTATTGTTTGTGCCATGATGGCACTACTCTTGAAGCCTCCAACGCATGTTTTTGTTGGGAATGGTTTTTTGTCTTGGTTGGAGGGTAGACGGTTCAACCTTCCCAAGGTGAAGAGGGTTTTTGGGAAAGCTCAATGAAATGCCTTAACGCATTATGGATTTTATGTTATTTTTTTTGGGGGGTCTCTTTTTTGCTGAGGGACATGACACTAAGTGATCTTTGGGCACTACACCAAGTGGTTGGTGTATGGCACTTGGTGGTTTGGAAGAGGAAAGAAGGGAATTAGAGGAAGGCTTTTGCTTGCTCAACGGGGGTAGGTCGATGGCTTGGCAGAACACGATGGAGGAAAAGGAGAAAGAAAGAAGCAGAAAACAATCTTTTCCCCCATGGTGACCTGCGTAACTGCAAGTAAGTGCTTTGTTTTGTTTTTGCTATGTCGATTTGGACTCCTTCAATGTCGAATTAGCTCCTGCTGGTCATTGTGAAAGCTTGGGAAACATGAATGGGCATTGAAGGTCCATTATGATGTTGTAAAGACTTAATAACGAACCTACAACAATGTCAAATCATTATTTCTCTTGTGGGATTCTTTTATTCAATGGTATCTGGGGTTTTATGGCTCGATTTGGGAATGAATGGTTTCCGTTAAAACGGATTATGACTGCAATTTTTATTCCATATAGAATGATCCAGCTGTTTATTGCTTTTGAAAATCGATTTATTATGCCCTAAAAATAGGGGATTCTGAAATGGGTTCTTTGTTGAAAACCCTTAAAAGGGCAACGCCATGCTTATAGAAACATTTCTATTGGAACACTAAATTGGTTGGTTTCATATTGGGGATGATTTTATACTGGTGTTATACCTGATTTTTATTGTTATTCATTTTATTAAAGCCTGAAATTGATTATCTTTACCGTTTTATTTCACCATAAACTTTGCTATGGCATCCTGGTTTGCAATGTAGTTGTTATTTTCTTCACCGTGCTGGGTATAGCATCTTTTAAAGGTTATTGTGAAGACGGTAGGCTCTAGTCGACCCAGCCATGTTGATTTGGAGACCTGGCCTGTTAGAACAACACTATTGTTTATTATTCAGACGTTTTTTTCTGCATTTGCTCGTGTTTTGAATTCTTGGTGACAATTTGGTGTTGGTATATTGTTCTGAACTTGTTGTTCAGCTGTGAATATACTTGAGGTTGACCATTGGGCCCTCTCTTGATTTGCTATCACATGTTGGGCATTTGGCCAGATGGTGTACATCAGTATTTTTATATGCATGTGTGTTTACTTTTGCTGGGAAGCTTATTGATCAATTGTAATAAGTTATGTGGCTGTAACTCACGGTTAATATGCTTGAAATATTCTACTCTTATTGGAAGATGTAGTGAAAACGGAGGAGTTATTAAACCATTATCTATTGATTTAAATTGTAAGCTTTATTTTATCCTGCAAGCATTCTTTGGAACTTGTTATGCTTTTCTTTTGAATGCATGTTTCCTGGTTTGTTGGAATTTTTGAATATCAATTGGCAAGTTGTCCATGTTGGTGTTGGCGGTGGTTTACATCTGTGGTTGTTATTGGTCCTTGCTTGTGATGACTGTTTTTGTAAGATGACTGGTGGCTTTGAGTCTCTCATGCACGCTCAATTGACCTCATCCAAAACCTGGCAGCCTAACTCCACCATCCAGCTGATGGTTGGGGTGGTAAGGGCCACCAGATGGATGGGCTCATCACGCTTCGGTTATAGGGTGTTTCTTGTTGATTCGAGTGCTTGGATTGATCTCTTTATCTTCATAGCAGTGATATTCTTGCATGGTGGATTTGCAGGTGCATGATTCACCATTGGTATAATCTTTGGGAATTCCATTGGGTTATTTATCTCTTTGATGCCTGATATGTAATTTGGTACCATTGTATTGTATGTGGAAGAATAACATCTTGTCATACCGTGCAATTAAGATACATTAATGCATGTTGTCTTGATGTGGAGAATGATTTTGATATTAGGTTATAGCTGCATTTAATCTCCTTCAGTTACATAGTGAAATTGCATTATGTTAATTTCTTGTGAAGCTAATACTAAATGCAGGAGCTTCTTATGGGGTATGAAAAACTTGTACAGCTACATAGTCTGATTTTGATCAGCAGAGGTAATAAAAGATCAGCATTATGTTTTCATGTTTCTATTTTGAGTAGCATACTTGCCTTGAGTTAGTCGGTTTTATTCATGTAATGATGGTTTTACTGATCTAATAAGAGCTGGAAATAAAGGGTAGTGGCATGGAGTTAATGGTCATACGAAACTTGTTGACTAAGTTTGTGTTGCAGCTGTTTATATGTTCACATTATTTGGTTATTAAGGGATGAACTGTTGTTGTTGTCATTTTTTCTTATTCCTTCATGATAGCAGTGTTATGGCAGTTGTGTTCCGTTTGGGTAATGCAAGTAAGGAAACTACCAGTTAATATTGAGTTAATTAATGATTGCTTACCTTGATGTATTGTTGTAACTAATTCAATTTGATATTAAATGCCATGGCTGATTGCTATTTGGAACACTATAAGACAATTTACCTCTTGATGTTCAATAACGTGTGATCACATTAGTATTAATGAATAAGTTTAAATTCGGATGCATGATGACAATTGTGAGACCATAAATAATCTACCTTAGTATGACAGCTAGCTAATATAAAAATTGGAACAAGCCTATAGCTGACCATGTTGGGAAGATTGGTCAAATTGTCGGAGATCGAATTTCATAATTCACATGATTATTATTAAGTTGTTTGGTTGGGCTTAACTACAAAATCTTAAGCCATTAATTGGCAGGACCATATGGTACAAGGATCCAAAGTCTCAGATTCAGTTGTATAATCCCGATTGGGTGGCACCATTCTAATGGTCCGTAACGTCCTTGGTATTCTTTTCCTTCCAGGAAACATTTCCTTTTGGATTTGCAATTGGCTCTGTATAGTGCTTACTATAGATGTTGTGTTATATTATTTTAATCTATGATAAGCATGGTGACTGATGGCATAATTGAATTGATTACTTAATGAAGGGTTGTAAAAGCGTATTGTCTCACTACTTCATCCTTGCACGTGTGTATTCAGCCATCTTTGCTCTTGGGTATACACTCTAGCTAATAGGTGACGATATTGATGTTTTTGAGTGTATCCTTGTGTGCATTCTTATTGCATAAAGCAATGGGAATGAAGAATGCTGGTTTGTAGGAAGTGCTGATCACATATCTACAAATCGATGGGAAATCAAGAATGGTAATTGTTGACGCAGCGGATTGCACCCTTGGCAGGAGGCTGAGCTCCTGCCTTCCACACGTCACAATGGAAACTCCCCTCTTGCCTGTGGGCCTGGCAAAATTGGGGGGAGAGTCTCTAGATAAGGGCTAGCTCCCTTTGATGTATCTTTTAGGTCCTGGATTTCCTACTGCTAACAAATAAATGAAAAAGGGGTGGGGGGGGGCACGGGGGTTGAAAAGGGAGAAGGATGCTGAAAACAAAACCTAAACCTAAACTAAAAGGTGATACACCAAAAAAGTATGGGAAACTCTTCTATGTCAGTGAGTCAGGGGTCCATAGAGATACAGGGAGGAAGAACTACCATAGGTGTTCTAAGACATACTTTGGCAGCCTATTCACATGCGCCTATATTCCTGCTGTAGACACTTCTGGCAGACCTACAGAAGAAGAAACTTCACAATGCACTAGACATGCTGGAATCGTTCTGTGAAAGCATAAAAGAAAATGACTTAACACAAAAATAAAACATAGACATATGCGTGAGTGCAAGCTCAAATGGAAGTAAAAAATTGCTAAGTCTTGATTCAAGGTAAAATCCAGCAGAGCTCCGCCTTACAAGCCCAAGAGATTTTTGGGCAGAGCTTTGCCTTAGAGGCTAAGAAGATCCTTTTCTCAAATGAAAAGTTTTACAATATATAGCAAGAGAAGAAGTAAAGGCGCCCCTTTGGAAAAGACTTTTGGCACCCTTTGACAAGTTGGTTCATGTGCGTTGAGAGCATCGGGAAGAGGAAGTCATTGTTGCTGATATCATCCTTCTAGAAGAGGCTTGCTAGAACCATGCTGTGTAATCGCCGGTCTTGACTTTGGCGTTCAAACATTAATGTGAAAGCACGGGCCGCGCCTCTTTTTCTGCAAACAAGACTGCTCCTTTCAGATATTCACGCGGTTTGTCCACTTATAAATGCAAAGTGGAGAAAACAGGGCGCGCCGTTCACTGTTCGCATCTCTTGATGACTGCTTGGCAGGCACTGTTCCAACTGCAGGGGTAAATCCTTGAGTCGACACCTCCCTTTGCCACCTGGACTGTTTTGTCCGTTTCTGCACTTTGTCTCTTCCTGGTTTTGTCTTCTCTGTCTCCCTCGGCCCTCGGGGGCTATCTTCTCGGCAGGTCGTTGAGTTCACTCGCGGCTTATCCTTAAGCTTTTTTCAAAATCAACGGCTATTTCACCGCCTTAAATTTGACGTCTGTTCACCCATCACTAGGCGTTTGGACTTCCAACAACTAATTCGCCGTGCTCGATTTTGATGTCTTCGGACCCGTCACCCCTTGAAATTTCTTTGGCCTTTTCCCTTAGTTCGGCCTTTTCTGCTCCCTTTCCTTCGGGCTTTTGCTTTGGACCCTCCCGAAGGGAAGGTGACCCTTTGGCTTTGGAGAAGTGTCTTTCTTTTTTTGGCCGAGAGTCCCCCGCAAGGGCACCTATCCTTTGGGGCTCCTTGGTCCTGAAATCCTTTGGACAAAAGTCCGAAGGAATTCCTTCGGACATTTTCTCCGAACAATTTCTTCTTTGTCTTTCCCGCTTACTCCTTTTCGGTCGGCTTTTCTTTCGCGGCTCTTCCTCTAAATTCCTTCGGACAAAAAGTCCGAAGGAAATCATTTCCTGCCTTTGCCTTAGTCTTGTTTATTTCCGCGGGAATTCCAACTTGCCTTGTTCACTTTTCCGAAGGAAAACTTACCCCTTCGGCCTTCTCTTTGGTCCCTTTGAAAGTGTTTCTTGCCCTCCGCAAGGGCACTTAAAATGGTCCATTTTGTGCCTAAGTGTTGAGAACTTGTTTCTTTCCTGCAGAGTCCGTAGAAATAGCCTGCAGAGTCCATAGAAATAGGCCTGCAAAGTCCGTAGAAATCATGCCTGCAGAGTCCGTAGAAATCAGACTTGTGCAAAATTCAACAAATGAACTGGCTCAAAACAGCGGGGAAAGAAGGGGATTGATTTTGGCCTACCGGACCAAAAATGGTCAACAAATTGGCGACTCCCAAGGGAAGCATGCCTGCTATGCTTTAGAAACCAGTTGCCTTAAAATCCATTGGGCACGGAGTCGAGATGCACCCTGAAAAGTTAGCAATAGCCCCGATAGATCCAAGAATCAATCATGAAGCTTTTACTCCAAACTCAAAGGAAAACACACACAAGGCTAAAAACACTACTTGTGCAAACAGCACTTAGGGAAAACAGGGAAAGAAAATTGAAAGCAAACTACTATATACAGCTAACCAGGTACATTTGCCTCCCTCCTGGATCAAAGGGAAAATTTCTTAAGTCTCTTCCCTGGCTAGGAAACTTACGGTGCCAGACAAGTGGCTGAATGGAATGGAGATCTGGTGACTTGCCCTTCTTGCCTGCCACCTTGGTTGGCTCGTCTCCAAGTGGATCAGAGTCAAACATGCTTCCAACATATATGTACTTTTCTTGTTCCTAGAAGCTTGTTGAATACTGGTCCTTCATGCTGGTGCGTTTCATCAAGAAATCAATGGTTGTTGGTTCATCACCATAAGCCCATCGCGGGTTGGCTTGTCTCCTTCTGCCTTCTTGAAGACACTGTCAAACTCATCTTCTGCTTGATCATGGCTTTCTTGAAGAAGGGTGATTGTTGTGATGTCTGAAATGGAATCACAAACTGATTGCTCATCCCACAGAACATCACCTTTTTGTTCAAAGCTCTCTTCTTCAAGGCTTTCCTCAAGATGGACAAGCCTCTCATTTTCCTACTCAAGGATCAGAGTCTCTAGTTGTTCAAAGACATCCATCTGATCCTCCTCCAACTCAGGCTCCATGGCATAGTCATCTTCCTCATCGAAGCAACAAGAAAGTTCATCAAACAAGGGGGGAGAGAGCTCACCATGCTTACGTTCCTCCTCATATTGCTGGAACATCTGCATGTATGCATGCCTTGTGTCTTCTCCATTGTCGATGATGTCTTCAACAGGAGCATCCATGATGATTTCCTCCTCATTGTTGCTTGTGATAGCCTCTTGGACAACTGCAAATTGGATCTTCTCTTCCTCACTCGCCTCCTGCAAAACAGGTTCCTCCTTGAGAAGGGATGAAGTGGAACGCTGACGATTAAAACCATGTGGAAGAGGAGGCAGTCCTTGAGCTAGAATCGAATGATTCTCCTCTTTCCATTTGGCTAGCACTTCATCTATATCAGATGTGGTCTGATATCTCTCTTGGAGGTGTGTAGATGGGGTGTGTTCAGACATGGAATCTGTTGTTTGGTTTGAACCATCCATCACACATTGGTTGAGGAATCTCGCTCTAGACTCCAACTCTGCAATTCTCCTGGCTATATTTTCTTGGAAGAGCCTTTCTTGGAGGTCACAATCATCATCACAATGAGTAGGAGCAGCTTCATCTTCTTCGAGGTTTTGAGCAAAACCTTTCTCCTCCTCCTTCCTGCGCCAAGATTCCACTGTTTGCTTCCAACTCATGACCTTAAGATTGGAATTTTCCCTTTGTGAACAGGGAACAACTTTGTTTTCTTCAAGGTCCTGAACTAGTTCATGATTTTCCTTCTTCTAACTTGGAATCTGGAGATCATACTGAGAGACCTAAGGAAGTTGGGGAAGGTTAGGAAGGGTCTGCTGATGTACAGGACGAGTTGCTTCAAGAGAGATGAGTTGGTTCATGGTATTCCCTTCATAGGAGGATTTGCAATCTAAGGTATTGAAAAGGTTCATTTCCATGAGAGGTTGCTCTAATGCCCTTTGATGTTTGAAGGCTAGGTGCACGGGGTTAAGAGCAGGAATGATTAACAAATCAGATGAGCTAGAGTGAGCAAGTGTTATCTGATAGAAAGGATTTGGTGCATAAAAGGGGGCTTTCTTTAGAATAGGAGGGGGTGCACAAGACTGACTGCCTTGAATGAATGGACTCTTCCATTTTGCTACCTCCTCCTTCATGGATTGCAAGGCCTGAGCTTGCCTAAACAAACACTCCTCTTTATACATACGTTGTTGCTGATATTTATACCGCTCATCTAATCTGTCTATTTCCACCACCTGCTTCTCAAACTCCAGTGCTACTTCCCTTATTGTTGAAGAGCCACTAGGAGAGCTGTTTGGGGTGATTCCATGAACATTTTGAGCTTGATCAAAGTTATACAAAGGAAAACAAGGCCCATGATTTTGTGTAAAGGGGTTATACATATAAAAATGTGATTTCTTGATGGTACCTGGACTGATTAACCAGTTGATTCAACTCGGAGTCGCCATTGGTGTTGATGAAAAAGCCTCCAAAGGCTGGTTGGTTGAAAAACACACCAAAATTCTTCAACTCTTTGGACAAAACTTGTCCTAGTTGATCCCACCGGGCGTGCCAAAAACTGTTGACGCAGTGGATTACACCCTTGGTAGAAGGCTGAGCTCCTGCGTTCCACACATCACAATGGAAACTCCCCTCTTGCCTGTGGGCCTGGCAAAATTGGGGGGAGAGTCTCTAGAGAAGGGCTAGCTCCCTTTGATGTATCTTTTAGGTCCTGGATTTCCTACTGCTAACAAATAAATGAAAAAGGAGGGGGGTTGAAAAGGGAAAAGGATGCTGAAAACAGAACCTAAACCTAAACTAAAAGGTGATACACCAAAAAAGTTTGATCTACTTAGCTCGAACCTACACTTTTCACCAAGGACAAGCTAACATACACTTCATCTGATATGGGAAACTCTTTTGTGTCAGTGAGTCAGGGGTCCGTAGAGATACAGGGAGGAAGAACTACCAGAGGTGTTCTAAGACATACTTTGGCAGCCTATTCACATGCGCCTATATTCCTGCTGTAGACACTTCTGACAGACCTGCAGAAGAAGAAACTTCACAATGCACTAGACATGTTGGAATCGTTCTGTGAAAGCATAAAAGAAAATGACTTAACACAAAAATAAAACATAGACATATGCATGAGTGCAAGCTCAAATGGAGGTAAAAAACTGCTAAGACTTGATTCAAGGTAAAATCCGGCAGAGCTCTGCCTTACAAGCCCAAGAGATTTTTGGCCAGAGCTTTGTCTTAGAGGCTAAGAAGATCCTTTTCTCAAATGAGAAGTTTTACAATATATAGCAAGAGAAGAAGTAAAGGCGCCCCTTTGGAAAAGACTTTTGGCGCCCTTTGACAAGTTGGTCCATGTGCGTTGAGAGCATCGGGAAGAGGAAGTCGATGTTGCTGATATCATCCTTCTAGAAGAGGCTTGCTAGAACCATGCTGTGTAATCGTTTGTCTTGACTTTGGCATTCAAACATTAATGTGAAAGCACGGGCCGCACCTCTTTTTCTGCAAACAAGACTGCTCCTTTCAGATATTCACACGGTTTGTCCACTTATAAATGCAAAGTGGAGAAAACAGGGCGCGTCGTTCACTGTTCGCGCCTCTTGATGACCACTTGGCAGGCACTATTCCAACTGCAGGGGTAAATCCTTGAGTCGACACCTCCCTTTGCCACCTAGACTGTTTTGTCCGTTTCTGCACTTTGTCTCTTCCTGGTTTTGTCTTCTCTGTCTCTCTCGGCCCTCGGGGGCTATCTTCTCGGCAAGTCGTTGAGTTCACTCGTGGCCTGTCCTTAAGCTTTTTTCAAAATCAACGGCTATTTCACCGCCTTAAATTTGACGTCTGTGCACCCGTCACTGGGCGTTTGAACTTCCAACGACTAGTTCGTCGTGCTCGATTTTGACGTCTTCGGACCTGTCACCCCTTGGAATTTCTTCGGCCTTTTCCCTTGGTTCCGGCCTTTTCCCTTGGTTCGGCCTTTTCTGCTCCCTTTCCTTCGGGCTTTTGCTTTGGACCCTCCCGAAGGGAAGGTGACCCTTCGGCTTTGGAGAAGTGTCTTTCTTTTTTTGGCCAAGAGTCCCCCGCAAGGGCACCTGTCCTTCGGGCTCCTTGGTCCTGAAATCCTTCGGACAAAAGTCCAAAGGAATTCTTTCGGACATTTTGTCCGAAGGATTTCTTCTTTGTCTTTCCCGCTTACTCATTTTCGGTCGGCTTTTCTTTCGCGGCTCTTCCTCCGAATTCCTTCCGACAAAAAGTCCAAAGGAAATCATTTCCTGCCTTTGCCTTAGTCTTGTTTATTTCTGCGGGAATTCCAACTTGCCTTGTTCACTTTTCCGAAGGAAAACTTACCCCTTCGGCCTTCTCTTTGGTCCCTTTGAAAGTGTTCCCTGCCCTCCGCAAGGGCACTTGGAATGGTCCATTTTGCGCCTAAGTGTTGAGAACTTGTTTCTTTCCTGCAGAGTCTGTAGAAATACCTGCAGAGTCCGTAGAAATAGGCCTGCAGAGTCCGTAGAAATCAGAATTGTGCAAAATTCAACAAATGAACTGGCTCAAAACAGCAGGGAAAGAAGGGGACTGATTTTGGCCTGCTGGACCAAAAATGGTCAACAGTAATAGAGGGAATCTTGTTAGTATCCCTGGTATGTTGCATATCCCACGTTTTACTTCAGTAATGTTTCCATTCTTAAGGAAAAGAAAGAATATATATATATATATATATACACCTCACCCCGAAATGATAGGAACAAATGGATATATATAAAAAAAACAAATTGGTGGGGTTTGTTTCATTTGGTATCAGGAAGAGTATGGTGCAATGATCTCTAAAATTTATAAGATCGTGATATAATGAACTAAATGGGATAGCACCATTGCGCATTCCTCGCTTATGTAAAGTTTAACAAATCAAGGCATCTTTTAAGACTGTCACGTTCTTATGGATTTTATATGTGCTGCCCCTAGGTATGGTAAAAATCCTTGATTCAATAGTGGTATGATGACTCTTCTGCATTATGAATCTTGACTTGTATGAATAAAATGTTATGTTTTTCTGATATTGAGTATAATGAGATCAGTTTATGAATAACCAAAAACTTTTGTTTGTTGTTAACCTATTCCCCAATGATGTAATTATTGTGTGATGGTTTGGGTACTTATTACAAAATTCCAAGTATCCCAAATGTGAGAAAATGGTGTTTTTCTACCCTAGCTGATAAACAGACTTGTATTATGAGTCTCTTAGGTAGGATAAGGACACCTAAGTGGTCCCATTGGGAAGGTGTTTGCACCCATACAATTCAGAGTTTATTGTAATGGACCGCACATCGATACGCCCCAAACTGCATGCAAATTTCATAAGGCAATAATCTTCCCCGTAAAATCTTCTAGGGGTAATTACCCTAATTAAGGGTTGCATGTATGTAAAATTGGTTATGGGGTTGTGGGTATATTACACAAAACCAAACTACATGTAGTGGACCCTATTCATGATTTTGCTTTGTACTCTAAACGAAGTGATGCTAAAAAATAAAAATTGTCGTTTCAGTATACCCCGCCAGTACATGGAGTTCGGCCTACCACATGGTGGTGAAATCCACGGTCGATAGAGCCCCTAGAAAATTATTAAAAACAGACAACTCATTTCTAATTTCCAAGAATCGTCACCGCTATAACGCAAGGAAAGAGCATACACGAGAATAGCCTAGGCAACATGAAATTTCAAAATTTGTTTTTGATTTCCAGGTAATCGTCATGAATGTGATGCAAGGAAAGAGCACATGCAGCTTATGTAATACAAACAGGGAAGTTTGCAAGAAAATAAAATTAATTTAATTACTACTTAATTACTTGAACAAAACTTGAAATAAAAACGAGGTTAGTCAAACACAAAAAAAAATTGGTTTAGTTTTTAAATTCTTGGCAAGCGATCATGCATAAAAATTGTTAGTAGTTTGTATGCAAAGATGTAGGAAATCCAAAGACCCTGCAAGTTAGTCAAAAACAAAAGTCAAAAGAGAAGATAAAGTACAAAAATCAACTCTCTGGAACAAAATTGTTGTCATGCAAAGATAGAAAACGACATAAACGTTAAAAGAGTCAAAAAAATGAAAAACAACAAAAAAACACTAAGTACAAAACCACTGAAATGTATTTCAAACGTAATGAAATATATTACAAATCCAACGAAATGTGTTACAAATCATTGTTTTGTGCCACGAATTTGTCATGTTCTAAAAAATAGCTAATCTACAGAAAAGCAAAAAACTGAAACAGAAAAAGACAGAAACAAGAAATAGCAAATAGTGAGTGTTAAGAAAACTGATAAAGCAAGAAAAAACAAGCAATGAAAAAAAAATCAAGAAATGAAAAAAAAATCAAGAAGTGATAACAAAAAGGCACAAAAGACAAAACTGTCATTTGGCACTGCAAACCCACCATTACGCAAGACAAAACCACCGAAAATGCTGATGAATTTGCCACAAAGTGCAATGAAACCACTTAAGTATTCTACAAAACTGCTGAAGTGTTCTACAAAACCACTGAAATGTTCTGCAAAACCGGGTTTTGTCGAAAACATGAAATAGAATAGTGCAAAAACAGAATCTAATAAAAACCAAATGTTAGCAAGCCAAGAAAGCCACAAAATCAAAATAGAAAGTTGGAAACAATCAGAAAGACCTAGAAAATAGCAAAGAACAAAACTGCTGAAATGTTCTGCAAAGCCGCCGAAATATTCTACAAAACTATAATTCTACATGAGAAACCCGTCATTTCGCAAGATGAAACTGTTGTTTTGCAAGACGAAACCATTGTTTTGAAGGCGTACATACAACTCAGAATTCTCCAAAAACACACCTAAAAACTACAAAAACAACTTTTCAAACCAAGATTAAACAACTATGCACCTTAAAACAAAATCAAAAATGACTCAAAAATCTTAACGAATGCAATTATGATAAACAAGATGTGGGAAAGGTCTCACCGAGCATGCCAAAATGTAATAGCTAAAGTTTAGAACCAAGTGACCTAGAAAAGCAAATGAATGCACATTCTTATTCTAAATCTAAACTAAAACCTTGGATGGAGCTATTCAAAACAAAGGAAATACTTACAATACCATCACGCAAATAAAGTACTTCACCTTCTCCATTGAGTGAATTGGGTTTGCTCTTGATTTTTGGTATATAAGTGCTCGACTCAATTCTCCAAGCAAAGGAAAATTCAACAACGTATGGGCTTATCATCTTGATTTCTCAATGGATGCGTAGGATAATTTTGATAGCAATTTGATAACCTGAAGGTGGATGATGAAAATGGATGATGTCACTTTTATATATAGGCTTTCAGATGAGAAAACAGATGGTTGGGATAAATCCGGATTTATTGGATAATGTTAATTATGGGCAGTCAGATTTGAGTCATCCATATGGAAGAGATCAATTCCTGATGTGTTTGAGAGAAAAAAAAAATGGTTGGTAAAGTAAATGTCTTAGAAATGAGTCAAGGTAGTTGGATGACTCACCAAGTTAGTTGAAATGTTCAATGATGACTCAACAATTGGTTGAGAAAGTTAAGAAGATGGTTAGATGACTCAACATTTGGTTGAGAGAAGTGTGAAAAATGTTTGGTGACTTGAGAATTCCGGATTTTTAATTAGTTTTATGGAATTGTGTGCATGGATAATTAATTGATATAGGTTAATTAATTATTCAAAACAAGGAGAGAAATGACGTTAGGACGAAATTCAAATTTAAGGTGGAGACTGAGTTAGTGTGTCGATTTTAAAGGAAATTAATTACGACACTAAATGTGGTAGAATTTAGGTGTCTACACCTAGTATACAAAATCAACACTATTACCCTTCTCACAATTAATGGCATACGAGAATTTTCAACCTCACATCCTTTGTTGGTTGGAATCTATGCATTTTGTATGGAAGGGCATATTATGTTGTCTACTTTCCTTATGCGCATGTGAATTTTTAGGGTTAGATAAAGTTCCTACATTTCTATTTTCTCTTTATAACTTCAAAATCCCTCAATTATGAAGTTTTCCTCCAATCAACATTTTTTTTACAGGGACCCCACCTTATTAAAAAAGACAAGTAGACCAACCATAGTAGCTAGATAAGAACCTAATGGTCTGCCAACAAAAGGCAATAAGAGTGAATCAACAACAACAGAACAGTAACCCAACAACAACTAAACTACCACTAAATAGCAAAACAAACAAAGATCAACAACCAAAAACCAACCACTTAATTAGAAATCCCAACAAGGGCATTGTTCCAAATATCAACCATGTCCTTCAGCACCATTTCCATGTGTTCCATACCTTTCGCTTCCAAGTCTTCTTCCTTGTTTTTAGCAACAGCTTTGGCCTTCTTGCTTGGCTTGCTCGGCCTAGATTCCTCGTCTCCTCTTGAGAACCTATTTAAGGCTGACCAAGCTATTAACACAATTTTCAATTGCCGCCTTATAGAACTGTACCAAGCTCCCTATATTATTTTTTATTATCTCATTATCCTTTTCCAAGATAACGTATTTCTCCTCCAACCTCTTTAATTTTATCTTTGCTTCCTTCAAATCTTCTTTGTTATCATCGATTTGCACCATCAGTATGTTAAGAGATTCTTTCATTAATTTATTATCCCGCATGAACCACCTAAGGACACCCTTGTGAAGCTCCAGATCACCAATGATGGAATTCATTTTGTCCTAGCTACTGCCATCCATTACAAACTCATCAAGCTCATCATTCACCTTCTTCTTGCCTTTAGATTTCTCCTCAAGCAAACCTTTTCACTTGATTCCAGGGCTCTGACCTTTCAACAAACGGAGACCTGCAGCGACTTTCTCCATCTTCTCTGCAGAGGATGCGGTATTGTCCTCAACTCTATCTGAATCTTTTCCAAAGTCTTCCTCTAACTTTTTCTTCTCTTTCTCAAGTATCTTGGTACCGGCCACTTTGAGTTGTTTCCCTTTATCCCCACTTCTCAAACCAGCCTTTTTGGCATGTATACCATCCGTATGCAACAAATTTAAACCTGGAGTAGGTCCCCCTTCTGTGATTTAGCGAAATTGAATAAAAGGAAAATAATTTCCTGATGTAGAGGGAAAGCCCTTTTACCCATTTGGACTTCTTTAATAGAATTTTCCAGAGAAAGCAAGATGTAAGAAGGCAAACTCATCGGAACATGGTTTTTGAAATAATTTAAAAAAACAAAGTGGTACACAAACACAATCTTATACCTTACTTCAAGTGTAGTGAATTTCACTACTTGCTTGATCATTTCATCAAAAGGATAAGGGAACAAGCCCTGAAGATACCCCCCTAAAACTCAATGAGTTGCTCCTCCTCCTTCAGAAAATTTGACTTATCCTCCTTATCTCTGTTCATAGACTTGTAATATTTTAAACCATCATTTTTCATGCCTATCACATGTCCATTCAACTCCTCGAAAACTTCCATGCAAACACCTTGCATCTGAACCACTATGTTATCCCAACCCTTGCCGAATTCGACTGAGATGTGTGGATCATAGCTTTGTATTCTATGAATAAAATTAAAGAAACCTCCTTCACACAAGACACCCCACAATTCAATCTTCTTCAAGGAATCCGCCGAGGACGACTCCACTCTACATAAATCTCATCTTGTCTCGGCCTTGAATAGTACTCAACTAGTTTGATCTCTTCTCACCTTTGGGGTTGTCCTTACTACTACCAATAACATTTATAGTCAGTTTCTTAAAAGCAATCCCGCAAATTCCTCTCAAGCAAACGTGTCAGACAATAAGGACACTCATAAAATGAACCACCTGGGCATCGATCTATATTATCATGATTACTCATTAATCAAATCGTCATCCTTATCAATAATTTGATTACATGTCGTGCTTCCCAAGGACCTCACTTTAGAATTGATGAGGTTAGTTTTCCCTCTATTGTTGTTGCAAGTGTTCCCCTTGGCTCTAACTAATAGCTTGCCTTTGAATCTTTTGTAGAATAACATTGGACAAGTCTTCCTTTTTTTCCCATTTACTGAAATTGTGAGAAACCACTCCTACATTTGTGAACCAGTCCACAATTTGATTATCTTCCCTGTAGATATGTTGAATACAAACATTCTCAAACGAGATTATTATGTTATGGGCTTCCTCCATCATTCCTTTTATAGTCCAACTCGCCTCATATTTCTTAGAAAAACAATTGATTATATTGAGAGAATCACCTTCAATTACCAATTTTTTAACTTCAATCTCTTTTGCCAACTGAATTCCCCAGAGAGATATCAAAGCTTCAGCCCAATGGTTAGTTTGAACTCCCATGTTCCCTGCAAAAGTTGCTACTAGTTCCCCTTACTATTTCGAAGAATGCCCCCCCTCCAACTAATCCTGGATTACCTTTTGAGTCCTCGTCAAAGTTCAATTTCACCCAACCAGGGGACGGAACACTCCATCTCACATTCTTTCTTTATTAAATTTATCCTTCTTCCCCGTTTTGAAGCTCTTGAAATTTTCGATAAAAAACTCCTTCACTCTCGTAGCCACCGAGTTGCTAAAATTCTTACTATTTATGAAAATCCTACCATTCCTCTCATTCCAAAGACGCCATAATACATGGTAGAGCTAATTGCCAGTTTTTTTGAAGGTTCTTATTCTTAAAAGGGGGTTTCCAACTATTCCGCAGTTCCAGCACAAAAGAAGGTTGAGCCCAACAAGTCTGGAAATTTTTCAAAATGAAGCCCCATACTTGAAAGGTAAAAGGACAATCTAACATCATATGTTGCACAGATTCAGCTGCGTCTCCTTCACACAAGGCACATTTATTAATGAGCATCATCCCTCTTTTTTGGAGATTATCTATAGTTAGGATTTTATTTTGCACTATCAGCCAAAGGAAAACATTGATTTTAGGAATAAATTCCTTAATACACAGTTTACTACAATGAAAACCATTTGGGATAGCATTTCTCACCAAACAATACCCAGATTTGACATTGTACTTACCTTTAAAGGAATCAGTCCACACCAATTCATCATCTTTGATGAGATTGCTAATATGAATGCCTTTAAGAAATGCATTTAAATCATTCAAAACAAAGATAGCCTCCCTATCCAGATTATCTATGATCAGTTGTTTCCATTCTCTTCCTCCCACAGAATTCTGAATATAGTCTTCAACTTTAGTCCCATAAATCCTTTGAAGAGGTTCTCTAATCTGGTACCATGGCTATAATTCATTTAAAGGAAGATCAAAAGCCCAGAGTCCTCCCAAAACCACACTCTGACTCCACTCCCAACCTTCCATTTAGAACCATGATTAAAGTGATTACTACTACTGATTAAAAAATTCCAGAAAAAGGATCCTCTAATGAATTAATCATCTTTAAGGATATTAACCGCCTCTCTGGATTCCATAAATTTAGCTTGAAGGATAGTCATCCAAAGATTAGAATAATTGATAAATCTCCACCCTATCTTGGCTATAAGGGCCTTGATCATATACTTGATTTTGTGAATCCCTAGACTTCCAAAGCTTTTTGGCATACAAATATTGTCCCATGCAACCAATGGAATTCTCTTTTCTCCTCCAAGCTTGTCCACAAAAACCTTTAATGAATCCTCTCAATATGCTCTACTATCTTCTTAGACATTTTATACAAAGACATTAAATAAACCAGCAAACCCTAAAGAGTACTCTTAATTAACATTAGCTTACCTGCTTGGGAGAGAATAACACCTTTCCATCCAACTAATTTTCTTTGGAATCTGTCCAAAAGAGAGTTCCAAGCATTTTGAGGCAGATTTCCAGTAAAAAAAGGCATCCCAAGGTACGTAGATGGAAGTTCTCTAATCTGGTAGCCCATAATATTAGCTATTTTGTTTGTCTTGCCAAGGGGTATTAAGGAAGAACAAAGAACTTTTTTCAAAGTTTATCTTCCACTTAGATGCCTCCTCATACTCCTTAATGATCTTATTGAGTTCTTTAGCTTCTTTAACAATAGCGACAGTTAGAGTGATGGTATCATCAACAAATCGTTGATGGGAAGAAGGTTCCAAATCTCTTGTTGGTTTGAAACCTTTCAATCTCCCTTGGCTTATGGCAGCAGATAAAGCCCTGATAAAAAATTTGAACCTATCCTAGGTAAGGAAGAAAGACAAAATTCATGTTTGAGTATCCAATCATAGGATATAAGGACTTTGTCAAGCCTAACCTGAATTAGATTCTTGCCAATCCTTCGGTTGGTCCAGATGAAAGAGGAACATTTAAGCTCCATTCAACAACATTATTACTGGCTATAAATTCAGCAAGATCTTCCATAATGTTTGTATAATCTTGAATGCCCCCTTTCTTCTCCAAAGGAGAGATTGGAATGTTAAAGTCACCAGGAACTATCCAAGTCAAATTGCCACGACTTTGTCTAAAAATTGTAATAAGCTCATTCCACAACTTTCTTCATCCAGCATGGGTATTAGGCACATAAATATTAGACAAAATCTACAGAGTCATCCTCAAGGTTAGTAAACACCATAGCCAAATGATGGGGATTGCTAAACAAAATTCCCCCCTTTACTAAATTATCATTCTAAAAGGTAGCCAGACCACCAGAAGCGCCTGAAGAACTAACTCCAACCACAGAAGCTTCCTTCCACATTTTATTCTTGATATCAACTATCGTATTATCAGCCATCTTAGTCTCTTGAATAGTATAGTAATGATACTCGGATTATTATTCTTCCTCAAATCCCTACAACTCTATGCTTATTCTTGTTATTCAGACCTCTAATACTCCATGTAATAACTTTAATTAATTAGGATAGGTATTTCTCCCCCTTAACTAGTAGCGTGCTCTGAGTTCCGTCAAAAAAATTATGTTTTGTTTTCTTCTTAAAGTTCTCCTTTTGTGAAGGTTTTCCTTTCTTTTTATTAGATCCAACATTTGCAGCCCTGTTCGTAAATCTCCTAGTCACATTTGAAACTTTCTTAACTTCTTTTCCTTTCCTTCTCTTAGGGGATCTCACATTCTCTTCCAAAGATTTCAAAGAATAAGGAACAACTTCTTCAATATTTTCTTCCGGAAGACCTTTTACCATATCATTCTTAGTCTCAAAAGGAGGAGAAACCATACTATTATCCACACAAGGCGGTATACAAGTACTTGATGAAGAAAGGATGTTTTTACCCTGTTCAACTTGCATACAGTTGGCAATATCCTCTTTTTGGCTTCCAATCTCCTCCAGTTTGATATTCTCATCCATCTTATCCTCTTTCCCTTCACTTTCTAGAATCTGCATCTCCTCTTTACCCAAGATCCTAGGGGATTTGAAATCCTTACTCTCTTCTGTCTTATAATTTTATTTTATTTTCCGCTGTTTCCTTGTTTTCTAATTAATCAAATTGATTCTACAGATCCTTTAAGGCTTATGCTTCCATTTCCTTTTCTAGTAGATCTGCATCTATTGCAAGTGGTCTCTTCAATCCATCCTCAGAAATAAGGTAATTAAGGGCTTCATTCTCAGCCACCTCCACTATTTTCTCTTGCCAAGTTTGTTGATCTTTCCCCCCCCATTACTTCCTTCCTTCATGATTTAATTCGGGCAGAGCTTAGTCATGTGTCCCAACTTGTGGCATACACTGCATTTCAAAGCTGAGTCTTCATATTCGATTCTTTCGACCCATTCTCCAAATCTAGAATTCCATATTATGGATTTAGGAAGTTCTTGATTCACAAATGCATTCACACAAAACCTTGTGTGAATCAATCTAGTTCTAGCCTTAGTAGCAGCATCAAAGGCTATTAGGTACCCAAAGGACTGCTTATCATTTGATCTTCCTCCCAAAATTCCAATGGTAATCCTGGGAGCCTGACCCAAATTGGCATTAGGTTGAGATCCCCCTTCTCTGGATCAAATCTAGAACTCCATTTCCTTAGGAAGAGTCATGATCTCCCCAGAAACCAAGGTCCTCCCATTAAGATTCTAGCACAATCCTCCTCATTGTTGAAATGAATCGAGAAGAAACTGTTTGCCATTACAGAAATCTCTAAATGTCCTTCTGGCATCCACTTCCTCTCTGTGCATCTTCTGAAAACATCAATATTTGGTCTAGCCCCTAAGAAGTTCCCAATGAAAGCATGATTCATTCTGGATGAAGATCTGCTAATCAGGGAGTCAGGAACATCAATGTGAAAGCCCTTTGCATCTTTAGAAATCTGAAGCTCTTGGCTTGGTTGGATTTCCACTTGTTATGCAATTTTTCCTTTAAGTCTATCCGCCCAAGACCACTTGTTTTCCACACTTTCTGTCCGTTCCCCAGCATTTCCGTGTCTTGTTCTCCAATCAACATATTACAAGCTCAGCATCACAAATTATTCAATATACTCCATACTTGTTTTCCTATACACAAAAAATTAAAAAATATGGGTTTTCATTCAAGTTACAACAATTTATTTTATTATACGCAATTAACAATTTTGGTCCTTTGAATTATTACAATACCCTAGTTTTTTATTTTTTTTATTTGTTTGGCGAATCGTGCTTATTCATAGAATACACAATTGCAGATCAAGATCACCCTTTAGTATCTTAAATTCTTCCAGATATTTCAAGTTGACGAAATCATTCTATCCAACAATGAAGCAATACAAGATTGGGATAGGAAAGGTAAAAAACACATAAGCATTAGATGAATAGCAAGTTTCACACATTGAATCTAGAATGAGAACAAGTATATTAACATCTACACAAACTTAAAAAAGAATGAGAGATACAGATGCAATCAAAGCAATAGATTTAGAAGGCCACAAGAAAAAATGTTCTTTTGGGCTACCTCTGTACCGGGCCAAGACCACGACTTCCAACAACCAAGATGTCTGGATGTAATTTTTGCACTTCCTGGCAAATAGTTGTCTTTGCATCTCCTTTCTTAACCCATGCTTCACATGGAACCTGAAATTGTAGACAATTTCTTCAGATTGGCGACTCGCATGCATAAAAACATAGAAACACAGTGAATACATAGCAACACATATTGCAATCAAACAACTTTAATGAGTGACATTTTATTAAATTATAAACAATCATAATGGAGATAATGTTTTTCACTCAGGGAACTGTTGAAAGAACTATTGAGACAATGCAATGAAGCCTACCTTTTACAGATCATTATAACATAACCAAACACTGTAACTTGACACACAAAGCATGAAAAGGTGAAAAAGAGAAAAATATCATCACTGCATAGACCTGCGGTTGTTATTTAAGTTATAGTAGAGATTTGGTATTGCATTTCAAATAACACCATTCCTAATATATTTTTTCAATTTAAAATTGGTTAAAAATAATTGCATACCCCAATCTCATTGCAATGCTTTACAAAATATTCCAACAGATGAAGTCCTCTTATCTTATCCCTGTGCTTCATGTCTTTGAAATCATCTGGTGAGGCATAAATGCTATCCATATCATTGAATCCTGCATTACAATGTTGGGCAACTTTATTATGTTAGAGAAAGAAACAAATGTCACTTGCAGAACTAGCATATAAAGAGCCAAAATTAGCCTCTACAGATCCAAGCAGTAGGAGAACACATGATATAAACAATTCAATAGTCTCCCGCTCTAGAAATCCATAATGAAAACCTCAAAAGCATTAAAAAAAATTAAGATTCTGAAAATCTGTCACCCTCCTTGACACCTCTTACCAAATTCAGGTGATAATGTAAAATCTGTTATGTTTAAACACAAACTCATACTTAGTAATAGTTGGTCATACCTTTTGTTTGTTTGGCTCATAAAGACTAGGCTTAGCAATGAAATTGAAAGAAAACAAATAATGTCCAAAAAAAAGGAACTCTAACTTGCAACATGTAAAATACTTACAAACAGTCAAGGAGGCAAGCATGCAGTTCTCTTCCGCAAATTACAATAAATTACATCATAATAATTACATCATGGTCAGCCACCATGAGGTCAAAAAATTTAAAGAAAAATCATTTATTCAAATGTTTCAGCACATCGGCACTCACAGGTGGAGATAGAGAAGAGGGTCTTCCAAAAGTTTAACTCAACAAAAAAAATTGAGTTTGGTCGAACCCCTTCCAGGTTTGGCTGAACCTTCTCAAATTGGTTTGGTCCCCCATCCGAAACAGCACTGAATGACTTTGACAAAGATTGGAGTTGCAAGGGAAAAAATATGCCATAACAATATCACTAGACACTCAGAAATAGAAGAATCTCTAAATTGGTAAAACTAATAAATGCTATTAAAAAACAAAATGGTACTAGGAAAGCATAACGTAAGTGGGCTTGCACAGATTAGAACTGGCTGCGCTGTGTTAAACTATAAAAGTTTAGACATTGATACTGAAGCTACAAGACAGCTTATATTTAGAATAACATAAACAAAATTTAAGTTGCCAAACACGAGTACTTGTTGTCAACCTGGAGTTGCACCCTGAAACAAAGACGTGCTGAAATGGCTAATCCTCTCTCCAGTGGAAACAATGGGATCTTCTCACGAGGGTTGGTGCCTCAATGGTGAGAAGAACCTCCAAAGAAGGCTGGTTCCTGTAAGATGTATCAATGCGGATCTCTACTCTGTGCTGCAAATCTACCATGGAAAAGGGAGAAAGAAACTTGAAAGGAAAATCCTACCTAATGACGGTGATGCACCAAAATGTTGATCCACTCTACTTGGAACATTGAACACTGAATCAAACAAGGGAAAAGGAAGACCTTTGATTTCAATTGATCACTATGCATAAGTATTTCATGAGAAGGTTCGATCCAATGACAAAAACGTGAGGAAAAACGATGGAGAGAGGTCTGATACAATACACTTTGCAGCCACCTAACATCCACTTATAGCTTCAGCGAAAGACATATAAAACACTGAACATGACTTGCATAACATGATGACCTCGCAACTAAGTACGAATCAAAATTTGAGAAGGGAGAGAAATCTACCACGTATGCAAATTGCTGAATGAATGTACACTATGCCAGCACTTGAAATCTGAAAGTACAGTCCTATTGATTGAAGAGGTTACACAACTCACCAATGATAGAGTCTGGGCTTACCAAGAGAGAGATCGATTTTACAAAGTTGAAAAGCCATTAATATAGAAAATTACAAAGAGCCAAGAGATTGGCATTGGAAATAAGAGAGGAAGTTAACTCTTCATTAACCCAAGTCCAAATTGCATTGCATGGATCTTCCAAATTTGTCTTTCCTTGGCTTATACCTGGCTGTCTTGCATGAAGAATCCTTGGCGTTGAAAAAGAAGAAGACAAGCTTTGGATGCATGACACCTACGAATAGATGTCTTGACTTGAAAACTAGTCAACTTCAAAACAATAGTCAAATTCACTCGAAATGTTGGACCGTTTGAAAGTCTCCCCTTTGCATGAAATCAATGCAAATGCTAAATTAAGAATTGTGTTTGAACCACCGGAACGTTTCGAGCTTTGGGACAGCAAGAGTGCGTGCATGGAATTTTTGGTTGTTTGAAACATTCAATGCTTTGCCCGTTCATCATGCAAGACAACTCTATTTTCAGAACTGAAGCATGCTTGTTTTCTTAAACGCGTTCACTTCGTTGGAGTCACTCACGTTAGTCTGTGCATGATCTTTGCTCATCATCCCTTTGTCTTTATTCTGCATTTGTTTTATTCATTGTTCATGCTTATGTCCATGTTCAGTTCTGCTTCAGTCCTGTTTGTATTTTCTTTGGCTTTTTCCATGTTCTACCTTAATTCAAGAATCGGGTTTTATTTTAGCTTTCGTCCTTCGAACAAATTGTCCGAAGGACTCTCTGTCTCTTCTCTTTCTCGGGCTTGGCATTTCCTTTTCTCTTTTTTGGCTTTGGCTTACACCCTTGTCTTTTCTATCGAGCTTTTGTCTTCCCGAATTCCTTCGAACTTTTTGTCCGAAGAAATTCTTTCGGACAAAAAGTCCAAAGGAATTTGTTTCCTTGCCAATTTTCTCGAATTTATTCTTTTAGGCTCTTAAGTCTTGCCCTTTGATTTTCTTCGAGCTTTTGTTGACTTCATGTTCCCATGGATTTCCTGTTTGACAAATATTCCAAAGGATTTCCTTAAATTTTCTCGTTTCCTTCTTTGCCTTTGTTTTTCTTTTAATTTCTATCGAGCTTTTTTTCTAGGCATATCCTCCGTCGGACCTTTTCCTTGAAATCCTTCGGACAAATGGTCCAAAGGAAATTCTTTTCGGTTTGAAGTGTCCCTTGCTTTTTGAAGGTGCCCTCCGCAAGGGCTTCTGCTTCCCAACATTACCCTTCGGGCTTTTTGATTTGGTCATGTTAGTCGCCTGGGTGCCCTTCGCAAGGGCAAGGTTCTTCCAAAAGTGCCTTTTGGAAGAATTGTAAAAGTCCACTTCGCCAACCAAGTGCCCTTCGCAAGGGCTTTTTGTCCTCAAAAGTGCCTTTCGAAACTTTTGAAAGGGTCCTGCCACCGACCAAGTGCCCTCCGCAAGGACTTTTTGTCCTCAAAAGTGCCTTTTGAAACTTTTGAAAAGGCCCTGACACCGACCAAGTGCCCTCTGCAAGGACTTTTTTGCCTTCAAAAGTGGCTTTCAGAAAAATTGTAGGGCACCCGAGCTTTTTGAAGAGCGCCCGAGCTTTTTGAAGAGCACTCGGGCTTTTTGAAGGGCATCCAGGCTTTTTGAAATTGTCCTTCGAAACTTGTCTTGACTTGAAAACCATAAAGTGAACCAACCCGAAGAGTTACATACCCTTCGGGATTTTTGAATTGGACCTTCCCGAAGCGCAGGTCTTCTCAACTGTGTTTTTCTCCTTTCTTTCGGACAAAAAGTCTGAAGAAAATAAGCTTTGAACAACTGCCACTTAGTCATTTTTTCAGACTTTTACACAGTCCTTTGAGAGCTCTCTCTCGGACAAATGTCCAAAGAAATAGTCCACCTCTTATAGCCCAAAAAAATTCCTTGGGAAGACAAAATAACTAAACTTACAACTTGTATGTCTTGGTTGTATTTGCACATTTGGTTGTAATCAAGAAAGCTCCTTGGAGACCTCTGCATGACTAAAATTAACCTGGCTGTAGATGGCCACTTGAGTGGCTGTAAATGCTCATTCAAGGACCCCAAAACTGATTCACAAGACAAACTTGGCACCATAGCAAAGTTCCAAAGTGTAGAGATGACAATTTGCCCTGTGGGGGGCAAAATTGTCGACATTTTTGGCGACTCTGTTGGGAAGCATAACTGCTATGCTAGAGAACTGAAACCATATAGATGTTATTCAAACTCCCAAATGGTGAACCTGATTTCTGACTGAAAATCTCCTCCTGACCTTGGCTGAAGTAGCATCTCCCTCAAAAAGGAAGGGAAAAACACGAAAGCAAGAAAACTAACTAAGAAGCAAATGTGCAAACAAGCACTTATTGAACAAAACTGAAGCAAACTAATGTGCTTGAATAGCACTTGGAGGAAAGCAAAAACAACTATGTACATAGAGCTTTGCTCTTCAATAACAATGTTTCAAATGTATCCCATTGACTGGGATTGGAAGCTCTTGGCCATCCATCTTGACAAGTTGGAAGGCGTTGTGAGATTTGCAGCTGGAGATCATGTATGGGCCACTCCAAAGGGAATCAAACTTCGTGTGCCTTCCTGGTTTGGCTCGATCCTCATCTCACTTGAGGACCAAATCTCCTTCACTGAAGCTTCGTGAGGAAGCTCATTTGTCAAACGTTCTTTTCACTTGTGCCTGACGACTTTCCATGGCTAGCATGGATTGATTTCTCGTTTCTTTCAACTCCATAAGCTCTGCATACCTGATTTCCATAGGCTCATTCTCCAACAACTCAAATTGATGCATTAGTTCTAAAGCTGAAAACTCAAGAGAAATAGGTAACCTTGCTTCCTTACCATAGATAGCTTGTATGGAGAGTTGGGCATTGACCTCTTATAAGTGATCCTATCAGCCCATAGAGCTGATTTCAACTTGAAATGCCATGAGCTCTGATTGTCTTCAATAGTCCTTTGTATAATCCTTAAGAGGTTCTTGTTTGTAGATTCAGCAAGGCCATTTCCTTGTGGATAATAGTTCGATGAAGTGCTGAGATAAACTCCGTGTTGGACAACTCATTCGCTAATCCTAGATCTCACAAAAGCCATTGCATTGTCAGAAATAATGGTTGAAGGAACTCCAAACCTAGTAAACAGACCTTCATAGAAATCAAACATGTTAGTTTCGTTTGCTTTTTTCAATGCAATTGCTTCCATCCAACGTGTGAAGTAATCCGTAGCTGTTAAAATCCACTTATGCCTTGAACTCAAAAGAGGATTAATGAGACCAATAAAGTCCAATCCCCACTCGACAAAACGATGATCCACTGCAATTGGTTGACGGGGCAAGGCTGCAAGTTTAACTTTTTCTAGAAACATAGCACATTGTTTGCACTTCTTGACCCATGTATGGCAATCGCCAAATATAGTAGGCCAATAGTACCCACCTTTCATAATTTTAAGTGTTGTAGTTGCGAAAAAGTGTCCACCTTGTCCATTATGGAATTCTTCAAGTAATCTTTGAGTTTGGCTTGGCTCCACACACCTTAGTAACATTTCATTATCTTTTTTGAACAAAACAACATCAACGAGCAAGAATGGAATTGATTGCAATCTGAAATACTTTCTTTTTGAAGTACTTAGGTGAGAAGGGTAAAAACCATCTTGCAGATAGCTTACCAAATCACGAAACCAACAGGAATGTGAGGTGTGAACAGCAGCAATCTCTTCATCATTTAACACTAAAACAGCGTCATTAGTTTCTTGCAAGTCCTGAGCTAGATGCTCACAAAGTCCTTTGCCTCTAACCAGCTTTATAACCTTAATTTCCACATCATATTCCATTACCTTGGTTATTCAACCAGCTCTCTTCTCATTTATGTCTTTATTCAGAAGAAATTTTTTGATGCTTGGATGAACAACCATTAGATGTATTTTATATTAGACAACAAGTGCCTAAATTTTTTCAGATATCTTATAACTGAAAGGACATGCTTTTCAACAAAAGAATACCTTGTCTCATACTCCTCCAAGCCTTGGTTGTAGAAAGCTATTGATTGCTCCAAATCTTCATGACTCTACTGTATAGGAATGCCTAAAATGGTGTCCATATTAGCATACGTATACATAATGAAATCTTTCGTAAAATCTAGATTTAAAAGCGGATGAGCGCTTGCTATGGTTTTCTTAACATCTTCAAACCCTTTTAGTCCCTCCTTGGACCAGCTAAAGTTTTAATTTTTCTTTAGCATAGCTGTAAGTGGTTTAGCTACAGTAGCGAAATTTGAAATGTATCTCTTTATAAAATTGATTTTTCCAAAAATACTTTGCAAAACCTTTTTGTTCTTAGGCAAGGAGAGTGCAAGAATTGATTGAATCCTTTCAGAATCTATGTTTAAACCGTGCTTTAAAACATGTCCAAGAAGCTTACCTTTATGAACTAAAAAATACACTTTTTGGGATTTAAAGATATCCCAAATTGTCTACACCTTTTAAAAACTTGTTTGAGATGAACCATGTAATCTTCTGCATCTTTTGAAAACGTTGTTATATAATCTAAATAAACAAGCACAAACCTATTAAGAAGACCTTGAAAAGCCATATCCATGGCTCTCTGAAAGGTTGCTCCAGCATTAGACAAACCGAATGGCATCTTTCTGTATGCAAATATCCCCCATTTAGTCATGAAGGTTGTATTGAATTGGTCCTCTTCTTTGACCAAAATCTGATTGTAACCACTATATCCATCCAACAAGAAAAACCTCTCTGAACCTGCAACAAACTGTAAAATTTGTTTCATTGCTAGCAATGGATAGTGGTCTTTAAACGAAGACCTGTTTAAATCACAAAAATCAACATAAACGAAACTCACCATTCTTTTTCCGTACTAGAACGAGATTCGCCACCCAAGTTGAATGCTTGATTGGAAATATAATCGTTGATTCTATGAGCTTGTGAAGCTCAACTCTCATCAAAGACTTAAGCTTTGGATTGATTGGCTTTTATCTTTATCTCACTAATTTAATTTCCTCTTCTAACTCAATGGTGTGTTGAGCCAAATTTGGATCGAAAACTTTGAGATCACTATACTGCCATGCGAATATATCAGCAAAACTCGTGCATAAATCAATGAAAGCTTTCTTTTGTGGAGTGCATACCTTGCCCAATTTCAAAATTTTACCAGTTGCAATCTCTACATTGGCATAGAAATCTTCCTTTGTTGACAAAGATGGTTTCTCTTTCCTTAACTCATCATCTTCATTGAAAATATTTTCAAAAGTGACCAATCTCTTGGGTAGCCTATTCGTTTTTAGTTGTACAATCTGATCACCATACTGTTGTAAGTGTTTTGACTGATTTCTTAAAAAAAACTCAGCGTTTTCTTGCAATAATCTCACAATTTGATTGTCATTTTCAAACACCTGCCAATTCTCTTGGTTATCCAGAACAGAAGGCCTTACAACTACCTTTATATATGACTCAAAAATATCACTTTTTACATCAATTGGAATATTAAATTGTGCTCCAACAGCAACCAACCTATCAGCATGTTTATTCCTATCTCTTGGTATTGCATGAATATTAAAAACCTGAAAATCTTTAAGTAAATCCCAAACTCTGTGTCTGTAAGATTTAAGCAACAGATTCTTGCATATATTCAAACCTCTTACTTGGTGGACTACAAGTTCACTATCTCCAAACACTTGCAAACAATTTACTTTCATCTTCCTAACTCACTGCAAACTGTGAACTAGTACTTCATATTCAGCAACGTTGTTTAAACAGCGAAACTGAAATTTAATAGAGAAATACCTTTATTCTATAAGAAAAATTAACATCATTCCAGCTCCGGTTCCCTGCTTATTTCTTGATCCATCAAAGTATAATTGCCACAAGTGTTCATTAGATTCGTCTTCTTTGACCATGACTGGAATTGGTGCATCGTTCTCATGAAGACAATACACGTCAAGACCTTCCTCTTCAATCAGCGTGTAGGGATCATGCTCATGCAAGGTAGAAGCCCACTCGTCAAAAAACAAATCTAGAACTCCATCCAAAGACCAGTCCTTTTCTACATCACTAGTTTGTAATATTTCATCTGAGATGATACAATTTGCATTGACCACATTTGGCGTATAAAGCTCCATATGAAAACATGCAATAGGCTCTGAATGAATTGTTACCTTTGTACCATACCTGATTCTGAACAACAAATAGGTCCAATCCACTAATAAATATCTCCCAATAAAGAGGCAAGTCCACCACTACAACATCCTGCTGAATAGTAATGTTAGGACAAGCATGTAATGTCAATTTTAAATCTTTGATAATGCCTACCATCTTTGCTGATGAACCATCCAACTACAATACCCCTTTAGTATTTGACTCATAAACAAAGCCAAGCTTGTCTGTAATCTATTTGAGCATTATTGTATTGCTATCTCCACTATCCACCATACAATTATGAACCAAAGTATCACCCACTATCAAAGAAACATAAAAAGGGGAAGTTTTCTTCGTTTTTACCTCAGCTTTGTCCACCTTTGACATCTTATCTCTTTGTTGCACCTATTGCTTAGTTGGTTGATCCGAATTTGTCAAGACCTCTTTTTTCAACCGATTTTGGAAACAATTCAAGCGTTGAAAATTTTTGAATGAGTTTATCTTTTTGCCCTGAAATTGGAAGAGAATCCCACATGTTAATGCTGATGTTAGACTTCTTCATTTGATCTACAATACTGAACTGAAATGCACTAACCTTTGATTGCATTTTCTGTGATACTTGCTGCTCACGAATTAGAAATATTTATTGCACTTTACTAACCTCTATATTTTGATTTTATAGGGTTGTGGGAGCAACAAGTTGTTCTTTTATACTTTGAACAACAATACTAGGAGCACTTGAAGTATTTGCTACCGCTTGGGCTTCTTCAATAGCTCTTCTTTTAGTTCTCTAATAGGTTATAGCTGCAACTTGATCACTTGAATCATTAGTTTTAACATTCTGAGTAAAAACATGATCATCGACCTGTCAATTTACATTAATAGCATCAGACTGCCCTTGAACTTGATAAGTCACTCCTTGTGATGTCAAATCTGTATCTTAATATTGACCTCCTTGAAAAGAAAACTCTTCTTGTGTCATCTGTGACATGGTGATGTTCTGTGATACCAAGGCTTGGTTTTGAACATCATTGAGATTTGAAGACTGCCAACCTGAATCCTGCACCAAATTATTTTGAAGTGGGGTTGGAACAATGACTTTTGAAGTGGAAGGAGCATTCGGATCAAAAGCAACATATAGCTTAGCTGAAATTATGGCTCCTTGTGCTTGATAGGATGGTCTATTTTTTCTGAAACCCTGATAAAAAGACCTTTGATCTTTGAAGAACTGATGATTGTTCTGATTTTGCTATTGATAGGACCTATTTGATTGAAATTGCTGCCTTTTGAGCTGTACTATTTCATTTTCAATAGATTGTAGCAAACTTTTCAACTCTCCTATCTCACTAGCTTGACCAGTAGGGGCTGCAATAAGAACTTGAGCTGCTAGAATAGGAGCTAAAGATGAAATTTGAGAAATTTGAAACGCTGATACAGAACTTATTTCTGAAAATATGGGCATTAGAGGTCTTGAAGAAAGCTTACCTGCTTGTATCAAACTATTTTCTATCTTTATTGCAACTTCATAAGCATCTAGCAAAATAGTATCACCCATTGACTGTATCATCACACTAATGTCAGAATTAAGAGCTTTCAAAAAATACAAAAATACATATTCAGGGGATGGCCTAATCAAAACCGATATCCTAGTCCATGTCTTCTGAAATCCAAGATTAAAATCGAACATGAACTCATGAGGAGCTCTCTGTATGACGATTAATTGCTCAACTAAAGATAAGTGATCAGATTTATCTTCAAACTGCTTAACTAACGCTGCACCCAATTCATTCCAGGTGAAAACGGATTTAAGTGGAAGGGTTCTATACCACTGTAATGCTTTTCTTTTGAAAGAAGCAGTAAGCAATCTAATAGCAACATTATCCTCAACAATATTATGAACTGAACAAAAATTAGCCACACCCTGGATATATTCAATAAAGGTTTAATTTTTTCCTAAGAATGAAATACTTTTGAAGACAGATACAAGAATTTTGTCTGTGCTAGATTCAATGGACTTCCCCTATTGAATGGAGCAAACACTTATTTCTAACGGCCATCTGGATGGTGGGGATTGCAGTGTTTAGAACGATAGGATGAGGGGGAGGTAAATATTATCTTTGAGGATATGGATTTGCCCTTCTAGACCTTGTTTTTTTATAAGTTACAAATTCAAAAGAAATACCTTTACTTGTTGATCTTGTGGTAACCTTTGGCATGAACGGATTGCCTGAATGATGCTATGAACTTTGCAACTGCATGTAGATGAATATCCTTTGCTACTACGAAAACTCTATGCAAAAAACTTTTTCATGGTCCCACCGGACGTGCCAAAAACTATTGTCAACCTGGAGTTGCATCCTGAAACGAAGACGTGCTGAAATTGCTAATCCTCTCTCCAATTGAAACAATGGAATCTTCTCACGAGGGTGGATGTCTCAATGGTGAGAAGAACCTCTAGAAAATGTTGGTTCTTGTAAGATATATCAATGCGGATCTCTACTCTGTGCTGCAAATCTACCATGAAAAATGAAGAAAAAAACTTGAAAGAAAAATCCTACCTAATGATAGTGATACACCAAAATGTTGATCCACTCTACTTAGAACCTTGAACACTGAATCAAACAAAAAAAAAGGAAGACCTTTGATTTCAATTGATCACTATGCATAAGTATTTCATGAGAAGGTTCGATCCAATGATAAAAATGTGAGAGAAAACGATTGAGAGATGTCTGATACAAAACATTTTGCAACCACCTAACATCTACTTACAACGTCTGCAAACGACATAAAACACTGAACATGACCTGCATAACATGATGAGCTAGCAACTAGGTACGAATCAAAATTTGGGAAGGAAAAAAAATCTACCACGTATGCAAATTGTTGAATGAATGTACACTATGCCAGCACTTGAAATCTAAAAGTACAGTTCTTCTATTGATTGAAGAGGTTACACAACTCACCAATGGCAAACTCTGGTCTTATCAAGAGAAAGATCGATTTTACAAGGCTAAAAAGCCATTAATATAAAAAATTACAAAGAACCAAGAGATTGACGTTGAAAATAAGAGAGAAAGTTAACTCTTCATTAACTCAAGTCCAAATTGCATTGCATGGATCTTCCAAATTTGTTTTTCCTTGGCTTATATCTGGCTGTTTTGCATGAAGAATCTTTCACGTTGAAAAAAAAGAAAAAGAAGACAAGCTTTGGTTGCATGACACCTACGAATAAATGTCTTGACTTGAAAACTAGTCAACTTTAAAACAAGAGAAGTCAAATTCACTCAAACTGCTGAAACATTTGAAAGTCTTCCCTTTGCATGAAATCAATGCAAATGCCAAATTAAGAATTACGTTTGAACCACCAAAACGTTTCGAGCTTTGAGACAAACGAGAGTGCATGCATGGAATTTTTGGTTGTTTGAAATGTTCAACGCTTTGTCTTTTCATCATGCAAGACAACTCTATTTTCAGAACTAGAGCATGCTTTTCTTAAATGCATTCACTTCGTTGGAGTCACTCACGTTAGTTTGTGCATGATCTTTGTTCATCCTTCCTTTGTCTTTATTTTGCGTTTGTTTTATTCGTTGTTCATGCTTATGTCCGTATTCAGTCCTATTTGTATTTTCTCTAGCTTTTCCTGTGTTCTGCTTTAATTCGGGAATCGGGCTTTATTTTAGCTTTCGTCCTCCGAACAAATTGTCCGAAGGACTCTCTATGTCTTCTCTTTCCCGAGTTGGGCATTTCCTTTTCTCTTTTTTGGCTTTGGCTTACGCCCTTGTCTTTTCTATCGGGCTTTTATCCTCCTAAATTTATTCTTTTAGGATCTTAAGTCTTGCCCTTTGATTTTTTTCAGGTTTTGTTGACTTCATATTCCCGCGGATTTCTTGTTTGACAATTATTCCGAAGTATTTCCTTAAATTTGTTTCCTTGCCAATTTTTCCGAATTTATTCTTTTGGGTTCTTAAGTCTTGCCCTTTGGTTTTTTTCGGGCTTTTGTTGACTTCATATTCCCGCGGATTTCCTGTTTGACAATTATTTTGAAAGATTTCCTTAAATTTTCTTGTTTCCTTCTTTACCTTTTTTTTTTTTTTTTTTTTTTTTTTCCTATCGGGTTTTTTTCCCGGGGATATCCTTCGTCGGACCTTTTCCTTGAATTCCTTCGGACAAATAGTCCGAAAAAATTTCTTTTCCGTTTGAAGTGTCCCTTGCTTTTATGAAGGTGCCCTCCGCAAGGGCTTCTGCTTCCCAACATTGCCCTTTAGGTTTTTTGATTTGGCCATGTTAGTCGCTTGGGTGCCTTCCGCAAGGGCAAGGTTCTTCCAGAAGTGCCCATCGGAAGAATTGTAAAGGTCCACTTCGCCGACCAAGTGCCCTCCGCAAGGGCTTTTTGTCCTCAAAAGTGCCTTTCGAAATTTTTGAAAGGGTCCTGCCACCGACCAAGTGCCCTCCGCAAGGGCTTTTTGTCCTCAAAAGTGCCTTTCGGAACTTTTGAAAAGGCCCTGACACCGACCAAGTGCCCTCCACAAGGGCTTCTTTGCCTTCAAAAGTGGCTTTCGGAAGAATCGTAGGGCACCCGGGCTTTTTGAAGGGCACTCGAGCTTTTTGAAACTGTCCTTCGGAACTTTTGTCTTGACTTGAAAACTAAAGAGTGAACCAACCCGAAGGGTTACATACCCTTCGGGACTTTTGAATTGGACATTCTCGAAGGGCAGGTGCCCTTCAGCCCTTCAAGTCTTCTCAACTGTGCTTTTCTCCTTTCTTTCGGACAAAAAATACAAAGAAAATAAGCTGTGAACGACTGCCACTTAGTCATTTTTTTCGGACTTTTACACAGTCCTTTGAGAGCTCTTTCTCTCGGACAAAATGCCCGAATAAATAGTCCACCTCTTATAACCCGAAAAAATTCCTTGTGAAGACAAAATAACTAAACTTACAACTTATATGTCTTGGCTGTATTTGCACATTTGGCTGTAATCAAGAAAGCTCCTTGGAAACCTCTGCATGACTAAAATTCACCTAGCTGTGGATGGCCACTTGGGTGGCTGTAAATGCTCATTTAAGGACCCCAAAACTGATTCACAAGACAAACTTGGCACCATAGCAAAGTTCCGAAGTGTAGGGGTGACAATTTGCCCTGTGGGGGGCAAAATTGTCAACAGTACTATAGATTAATATCCTGACATATATTAAAAAATAATTATTAATCTAGGCAATCAACTAGAAAAAGACACCCAGATTATTTGTAGACTACAAAATGCCAAGCAACCATATTAACACTGTTTGAACAATAGAAAAACAGAACAAATTCAACCAGAGAATGTACTAGCTCTACGAAAGAGGGATAACATTAAACTCATAAACAAGGTAATAATTTTAGTTCTCAACATAAAGAAAAAGTACTAATTAGCAAAATCCATTATAAAACTGCTTATCCAGCATGTGAAATTGTGAATGGATGCTGTTTCCGTGCCCCACCTATACACTATTATCTTGCAGCTAAAATAATGCTGAGCATGGGCATATTTCCATTAGAGATTGTGGTCTGTTTACTTATGTATACAACGAAACGAATAAACAGTCTGAAAAAAATAAAAAGGATCAGAAGAATATTACTTGCGTGTATGTACAATGTATTGTATTATACTGCAAAGGATGAAAACCAAGAGAAAATGGGGTGGATTATTATTTCTTTCTTTCCACAAAAACAATACTTATGATATTTCCATTAAAATTAACCAAGAAGATATTTTTCACAAGCAAAATGTCAAAGCATCAATAGGGAACGAAGTTCTATTGTTGACGAGTATAAGCAGCTCAAACTCCTACTAAAAAGAATTTGCATGATAAAGTAATATTACATTTATCCCTTGGATAAATAAATGGGATTCAAATTCTATCGAAACAGAACCTAGATCTCGGAATCTTGAGTGGGTGAGGAGACTTCCAAACCACCGCGAGAGGGACTAGAAAATCGAATTACGTAATATAAAATAAATAGCAACCAAGCAAAAATGTATTGATGAGGAGGATTTGATATATTGGTTAGCAGGTGACAATTGGTCACCCATTGTTCATGTGATCAATTTCTAGAGGATTCAAGACAACACCCATTTGAGTAAGGTAAACCCTCTTGCCAGGTGTGCAGATGTGAGAATATTGGGTCTTTACCAATTACAAGGTTGGGACGATTCCTCCTACGATTAAGAATAATACCCAGGTCAGCAGGATCACCTGGAATTTGATGACCAATGTGCAGTGATTGTTGAAGAGTTTATGTGCAGCTGAGTTTTGATCTCAGGCATTCTAATAACCCCAGGTTAGCGCTTGAGCCCTGAGCGGCATCAGATCAAAATCAAAAGTATCAACTATAGTTCCAAACTACAGTGGAAGGCTGTGACAGGGGGAAAGAAAATCGAACGCCTAAGTCATCAGCATGTCGCGGATTCCTTTTGCGTAATGGCACCAGTAATCTGCAAGTCATTAAATGGCAGAGCAGGAAAAGTAGCACAAGCACTTGCACTTAACATCTCAGAAATGGAAGAATCTCTAAAGTTGAAAAATTAATTGATAATATTCCCGGCTTAAGGGGTTAGAATGACACAGCTTTGGTGAAATGTGTCCCCCGCAGCCATGGGACTTGGGAGCTCAACGTTGATGGAGCATCCAACGGTAATCCGGACCTTTGCAGGGTTGGGGGCCGTCGTTCACAATGAAAGCATACATAATAATGAGGTAGAGGCCAGGAGCCTAGCTCAAAGACTCGAAGAGGCTTTATTCGGAGGATGTGACAATCTCTCAAAAACAGAATTAGAGCCCCTTACGTTGGGGATCTGCATCAGCACACCAGGCTAGGCTCTTTCAACGATGAAGGTTAAAATTGGACAAGAGAATAGAAGATTTGGCATTCTTAAAAAGATGTCGCGATAGCGAAGAACTCCACCCTCTCAGGACTGACGGAAATCGCTCTTGGTTATACGGGTATTGGCAAAGGATCAACCAGAAGATTTAGCATGATATTTTTCAAAATAAAAGAAATGCGTTTCGCTACCATCCTCATCGGGGACTTGGACATGCAGAAAGTGGAGTTTGAAGAGGTGGCGGCAGCAAGTCTTGATAAGTTTGTTCAGAGTCCAGTGGAAAGCATTGATACTGCTCGAAGATGCATGCGGGTACCCCTTCACTGATGATTGGCTCACTGCTATCAACATTCTTGTCATTCTCCCTTCACTTGCTTCCTCTTCCATGCCTGCTATCAACATTATTATTATTAGGATGTTTATGTACTCCTTAATTCTTAACGATTATTGAATATTGCTGCGTGTACTAACTTTCATATTTTCATCCCATGCTCATTTTTATTTTTACCAAAAGTTTCATCACATTCTTTTTCCTCCTTGTATGAAATATATATATATATATATATATATATAATGAAATGTATGTATCTATATATTAATAAAAATAAATTTATAAATAATTCAAAAAAAAAAAAAAAGTAGCATAGAAGCACGTTTCAAAGTCAAAATAGACATAGCTTAGGACCCAGAAACAATAGCAATAAAAATAACTAGGCCCTGTTTAGGAACAAGTTATAGTAATAAATATGTGCAAATAAAGACTTATCTGGAAAATACCTTATATGAAAAATCTAGGTACTGAAAACTGAGATACGAATAAGTTTGAGTGTTATCAACCGAATCACTTTGTCAGATCCTCTCCTGAATAGTAGTGCCACACTTAGACAATAACACCATATGGCTCTAGTGTCTTGAAAATGGCACTAGTGTCTTTTATGCAAGACTGCTCTAAAATTTTAGGTGCACTTGCAATTGTGTTTTTAGGTTATGTTCCGACACACATGAACTATGAAACTTTGTATTGTCCATCATTGATTTATGATGCAAACCCCAATCCTCCTTGCAAGTAAGGTATGCGCTGAAAAGTGTGTTCATTAGTAGGATAGGCTAGACATCCTCAACACCCTGTTGTGTAGAGAGGTGCCTACATACCAATACTCTGACAAGGGATCAACCCCGATGTAGTTCTCCCCATCTAAGTGTTGGTGTAAGTGCAAGTGATGTTAGAATGAAAGTGGTCTTGAATGCCTTGAGTGTACTTGAGATTGGAAATCTAAAAAAATTGAGCTTAGGGCAGTTGTAGATGGTAGTATGCAGAATTAGGGTAGAATAAAGATTAATAACGTTTATTTTGCTCAACTTGTTTCATGTTTGAATAGGTATTTTGTATTTAATTTATATCTCATGGATAGATGTTTAAAAGTCATGTATTTATAGTGTTATGTAGTTTGTGTGGACAATAAAAGATGCTTAGGCCAACCTTATGAGATTTTTACTTTTGAAAATATATCCATCTGGGAAATATAGGGTAAATGGCACTAGCATCATTTTGGAGACACTAGCGCCAAGTGGTTCTAGTGTCTTTAATGTGACGCTAATGTCCAACCTATAGGTTGTTGGGCATGAAGGGCCAAGATCATAAAATGAGGGTCTGAAACTGTATTTTAGCTGACTAGGGATGCATGTGGTCCACACAAAGACTAGAAAAGTGTGATAGAAGGCTCTAGGATAGGTCTAGGGCTAAGCTAGGGATAGGTTGTCTTAAGAAGCACTCTTAATACTCAAATATCATTTTTAGGTGATTACATTTGGTTGTTTGCCTCCCCTTTATGCTAGAAATACAACAAAATGAAATGACTAGTATAAAGGAAAAATAAGCGTACCTAGACTTACCTAAGAAGTGAAGCCTATGAAGCTAAGTTTAAGTATGTAAAGTTGGGTCTGCATATGTGAAGCATGATCCAAATCATGACCTACAAATGAGACATGTGTAAATCAATCTTTACTTAAGAGATATCAAAAGCAAGAGATTGTGTTGAATAAAAAAGTAACTGAGTAAGATTGAGTAAAGAGATGGGAAAGAGGAAAGGAACAAATACACCTTGTTGGGTACGTGAACCAATACATGAACCTAGTGATTAACTTGTGTGTGTGCATGTATATAGTGATTAAATCATTGAATAGCTTGGTTTGAGCTAATAACTTGTTTAATTCTCATGTGTGGGTGGCTCAAGAACTTAATCAGGTTTTGACTCCACCATTGCCCACCCCTGTTTGGCAGATTATGACCCAAAAATGGCTTGGATTAGACTAAAAATGTGTGCAACCCTCTCATGTGGGTGGTTAAAAAATTCAAGGAGGCTATGAATCCATCATTACCCGCCCATGTGTAGTAGATGAATATGAAACTGAATTGTGCAAAGTGTTGGATATATCTAACTGTGTATGTCGGCTCTATGGCCACTTGGGAATGCTAACCACTGCAGATGGAGTAAGGCATGAAACTAGTGACAACTTGAAATATGATGTCAAGTGTATACAACATAGAGAATGACATGGAGTTTGTCATTTCATCTGATCAACTTGTGTGTAATTGATCAAATAGAAATAATGTGTCACACACATGCCACCAATCTAATATCTGAGTATACTAATTCTAGACTAAGTTGTAATGATTATATATGAGTATCTAAACTAAATATAGGAATGATCATGCCATGCATGATGCCCCCAATCTAAGCAACTGACATGAATCTGAGCTGAGCTAATATGAATCTAAGCAAAATTTGAGCATTACTGTCAAACCTGTAGCTGTATCTATGCAAACCTATATTGTACCTAGTGTACTATTTTGGCTAATATAAATTACCTTGAAACTAAGGCTACTAGATAATAGTGCCACATCTTAGATAGTACCAACGTGTGGCACTAGTGTTCTTATTTGGGCGCTAATGTCTGTCTGGTCTAAAATTTGAGTCGCTGTACTAATTTATTATTCCCTATTTTTAGTTGTGTTTTGCTAAAATAAATTTGTGAATGCAATGTAGGAGCCGGATCTTTATGGCAAACTCCTGTGAATACCCCCTCTTTTGAGGGTAGTTGTTGAATCTATGCAAGAATTGTCCTTAAAATAAATAGCTATGTAAAATAGGTGTTAGCTAGAGCATATATGATAATTGCGTGAGAATCCAATACAATGTGCAAATATAACATCAGAATACAAGAGAATATGAGCATAATTATGTAAAGTAAGATGTATGTTGTGTCTAGCATTGCACAATAGTGTTAAGATAGATGTAATCAATGTATGTAACAACAAATTTGAGTATCTACCTAGGGGGATGGGGCATGATGTCCATCACGACACCCAAGTAGAAAGGGTAGATGCATGAAGTCCCTCATGGTATCAAAAATTATTGTATGAGAGAAACAATATAAGTGTCATGGCTATGATGCATACAAGAAAACATATATACAAAACACATGAGGCATGCAAAATAGGCCAAGGGGGCATAATACAAGGGACATGGGTACATGTCACTAAATTTGAGAAAAGGAGACATACAAGGACATGTTCAAATGTCCACATACACAAGCAACAAACAAGTTAGCTTAGAACCACATAGAAGGACATGTTCAAATGTTCACATACACAATCAGGAAAGCACATGCAAGGGACATGGGTACATGTCCAAGGCATACATGAATAGAAGTGGCATAAAACCAAAGAACAACAACACATTCAAATGCCCTCGAATAGAAAAAGCATAGAAAATACAATCAAGTCTAAACTAGGAAAGCTAGAAATGAAAGCATGCACGAGTGTAGTACAAACCTATGTAAGAGTTAGGATGTACATATGTTGAGTCTAAACTAGTGATAGTTGATAAAAATTTTGAGTATGAATGGAAATGAATAATATCGAGATATAACAACACTAAAACTATAATGTATAGAATGTAAGGATAGAACCTGGTAATAGAAATTATGTATGTGATACCCCCAAGTAGGCAGATGTATCAAATGAATAATCCTAAATTAGTGTACATGCCCTCAATGGATAAATGATAGAAAGTTTGGATCAGTGTAGTGGACCTGAGTCCTATACGCAATTTGCAAGCACTCGACAAGAATAAGTGAAACATGTATGTATGATAAAACTGACTACACTAAAATAGCTAGCATATGTAGTGTCTAAAAAATATAAGAAATGTAAACAGAGCAATGCATATAATCTATAAATTTTGTGTTTTTTGAGTAATATTTAAATGTTTTTGTGTTTTGGCATGTTATATTGTTTTTGTATTTTTTGGATATAAGCTATGTACAAGCAAATGAAAATAAACTATGTACAAGGAGCAAGAGAGAGAAGGAAAGTATGCATAAGAGCGTAGGAACCATACTAACCGATGAGTCTCATGGGAGACCCACTATCATTGTGTCCTATGTCAAAAATAATAATGGTAATCTCTCATGTAGTGTGAATGTTATGTTGTTGAATGTTATTGCAATAGGAATCTAAGTATTATTCATCATCAAGATCATAATAACTTAGGATGCTAGAGGGAATTGCCTCATACTGTGGAGTTGACCTTTCTAAATTTTGCTTTGAAAGATTGATTGTGATTTTTCCCTTTGAAACTGTGCTTATTGTAGACATATGTTGTTGTGGAGGCTATTTTGATAGAAATCCTTTGTTGGGAATGCTTGTTGACTTAGCATGATTTTGACTTTGCAACTTAAGTTCTTTCTATTTATGTAACATTTCCCATATATCTAGATATTTTGCCTTGATAAATTGTATCTATGAATGATTTGCCTTAGGGTGTTCAATAAATCCTAAACCTTATTGACCAACATTATCAACTACTAGAATAAGAGTAGTGATGCCTTGGGCCTGCTTATCCAAACCTTAACCATGATAATCAATTTTTTTTAGATATTTGTGACCAAAATCATACCATTTTGAAATTTGAGCCTCATTTTGGAGAGGTAGATTTAAATCTTTGACTTGCTTTACCTATTCTTGTTGTATTATTTATTGTTTTCATTGTGCTTTATGAACTTTTTATTGTTTTGAGTTATGATTTGGTAGCCAGTTTTGTATTGTTTATGAATTTGACCCTTTTTGAATTTGTATATGTGTCATTATATGTTGTTTGGATAAAGTGTCACTGTGTGAGCCATCGATATCCATTATTTTTTGTATTTTCCTTTTCAATGCTAAATAGAAATCAATGTGGTGCCCATGCATTCTATGATATGCATGCTAATATATGGATCTCCTTACTGGGTGTAGAGGGGTTAGGTTGATCAACTTAACTGTAATCATTTCCCTTATTATCTCACTTGAACTCTTATTTGACCTTTTAATGCTTTTTGAATCACTAGTTGTAGATGTACTTTGTTTTGATTTATGATTTGGATATGTAACATTGTTTGCCACAATTGACTAGGTGAAGATGCATATACATGATTTACACTATTGTGCCTAGAGGCCTTTGTCTTTTAAATTGATTTTCCAATGTTGTAATCTTTTCATGTAATAGTTGATTATGATTATGTAAACTGGTAATTATTTTTCTCATACTGATAATTTAATCACATAGAATCTCATAAGTGCAAACCCTAACTATTATTGATTAAACATGTAGGCACACACCTTGTAGGGAAGAGGTGTGAATAGGCTGAGTATGAAGATTAGTGATATTGGTAGAGGTTCCTTCATCTCATGGAGGAGTGATAGCATGGACTTGGTTAGAGGGAAAGTAGCTATCACCCTCATGGAGATGAGGAGGAGAATGAGATTTTGTCATGTGCATAAGATATGACATTGAAACTTGAAACATAGTTGTTAGCTTATATGCTATATCCTCTATATGTGTATGGGTTTACTTGTTAATGGAACTCCACATAGGAAAAATATAACATGCTATGAGATATGTGTTGACCATTTTGGTCTTGCAGGCCAAAATCGGTCTCCTTCCTTCCCTGTTGTTCTGAGCCAGTACATTTTTTATTTTTGCACAAGTCTTGGAAGTTTCTATGGACTCTGCAGGTGGAAAACTACAGACTCTGTAGGAAAGAGATGAGTCCCCGAAACTTAGGCGCAAAATGGACCATTTCAAGTGCCCTTGCGGAGGGCAAGGAACATTTGCAAAGAGGTCAAATAGAAAGCCGAAAGGGTAAGTTTCCTTCAAAAAATTGTTTAAGGCAAAGAAGAGAATTTATTCAGATAAAAAGTCTAAAGGAATTCCTTTGAACTTTTTGTTCGAAGAAATTATTCGAAATAAAATCTCGCCACGAAAAAAACAAGGCAAAGGCGAGAACAATTTCTTTCAGACTTTTGCCCAAAGGAATTCCTTCGGATAAAAAGTCCGAAGAAATTCAGGAAAAGCCGCGGGAGAAAAGCCCGAGAGAAAATTTTGAAGGTCAAGAAAAGTGGTCAAAAATAATTCTTGCAGACATTTTGTCCGCAGGAAAAGTGGCCGTGGGAAAAAAACCCGAGGAAAAGCTCCAAAGAAAAGAAGCGGGCAAGACAATTCTTGCGGACTTTTTGTCTGCGGGAAAATAGTCAAAGGGAAAAGGCCGTCGAAGGATCCCAAAGGGTAGGTGCCCTTGCAGGGGACTCTCAGCTACCGAAAGAAAGGCACTTCTCCAAAGCCGAAGGGACCCCCTCCCTTCGGGAGGGTCCAAAGCAAAATCCTAAAGGAAAGGGAACAACAAGAAGCCAAAGGAAAGGAAAAGTTGAAGAAATTCCAAGGGGTGACGAGCCCGAAGATGTCAAAATCAAGCACGACGAACTAGCCGTTGGAAGTTCAAATGCCCAGTGAGGGGGCGCACACGTCAAATTTAAGGCAGTGAAATAGCCATTGATTTTGAAAATCTTAAAGAAGAGCCCAAGGAACTCAGTGACCTGCCAAGAAGATAGCCCTGAGGGCCAAAGGAGACAAAGAAGACAAAACCAGGAAGAGACAAAGTGCAGAAATGGACAAACAGCCCAGGTGGAAAAGAGAGGTGGCAACTCAAGGATTTACACATGTAGTTGGAACAGTGCTTGCCAAGTGGTCATCAAACGATGCAAATAGTAAACAGCATGCCTTATTTTCTCCACTTTGAGTTTATGAGTAGACAAATTGTGTGAATATCTAAAGGAAGCAGTCTGTTTGCAAAAAAGAGGCACGGCTCGTGCTTTCACATTAATGTTTGAATGCCAAAGTCAAGACCAGTGATTACACAGCATGGTTCTAGCAGACCTCTTCTAGAAGAATGACATCAGCAACAATGACTTCTTCTTCGTGATGCTCTCAGCACACATGGGCCGCTTGTCAAAGGGCACCAAAAGTTTTTTTCAAAAGGGGCGCCTTTACTTCTTCTCCTCTTTCTATATATTGTAAACTTATCATTTTGAGAAGGGATATATCTCTTAGCCCGTAAGGCAAAGCTCTGCCCAAAAATCTCTTGGGCTTGTAAGGTAGAACTCTATCAAATTTTACCTTGAATCAAGACTTAGCAATTTTTACCTCCATTCTGAGCTTGCACTCACGTATATGTCTATGTTTTATTTTGTGTTAAGTCATTTTATTTTATGCTTTTCACAGAATGATTTCAACATGTCTAGTGCATTGTGAAGTTTCTTCTTCTACAGGTCTGCCAGAAGTGTCTACAACAGGAATATAGGTGCATCTGAATAGGCTGCCAAAGTGTGTCTCAGAACACCTTTGATAGTTCTTCCTCCCTATATCTCTACGGACCCCTGACTCACTGATACATAAGAGTTTCCCACAGTAGATGAAGTGTATGATAGCTTCTTCTTGGTGAAAAGTTTATGTTTGGGCTGAGTGGATCAACTTTTTTGGTGTATCACCTTTTAGTTTAGGTTTAGGTTCTGTTTTTAGCATCCTTCTCCTTTTTCATCCCCCCTCACCTTTTTTCATTTATTTGTTAGCAGTAGGGAATCCAAGACCTAAAAGATACATCAAAGGGAGCTAGCCCTTATCTAGAGACTCTTCCCCCTAATTTTTCCAAGCCCACAGGCAAGAGGGGAGTTTCCATTTTGACGTGTGGAAGGCAAGAGCTCAGCCTCCTGTCAAGGGTACAATCCACTGCGTCAATAATTTTTGGCACGCCCAGTGGGACCAACTAGGACAAGTTTTGTCCAAAGAGTTGAAGAATTTTGGTGTGTTCTTCAACCAACCAGCATTTGGAGGCTTTTTCATCAACACCAATGGCAACTCTGAGTTGAATCAATTGGTTAAGCAGTCTAGGTGCCATCAAGAAATCTTATTTTTGTATGTATAATTCCATTGATAAGAATCATGGGCCTTGTTTTCCTTCGTATGGTTTTGATCAAGCTCAAAATATTCATGCAATCACCTCAATCGACTTTCCTAGTTGCCCTTCAACCATAAGGGAAGTAGCATTGGAGTTTGAGAAGCAGGTAATGGAGATTGACAAATTAGATGAGCAATATAGATATCAGTAGGAACTGATGTATAAAGAGGATTGTTTGTTCAGGCAAGCTCAGGCCTTGCAATCCATGGAGGAGGAGGTAACAAAATGGAGGAATCCATTCATGCAAAGTAGTCAACCTTCCCTCCTATTCTAAAGAAAGCCCCCTCTTGTGCACCAAATCCTTTCTATCAGATATCACTTGCTCATTCTAGCTCATCTGATGCATCAATCGATCCTGCTCTTAATCTCATGTGCCTAGCTTTCTAGCATGCCTCTCTTCAGGCAACTCTTCCTGTACATGAGCAGACCCTCCCAAATCTTCCCCAACCTCCTCAAGTCTTTCAACATGATCTCCAAATTCCAAGTTGGAAGAAGGAAAATCATGAACTAGCTTGGGACCTTGAAGAAGACAAAGTTGTTGCTTCTTCCCAAGGGAAAAGTTCCAATCCCAAGATCATGAGCTGGAAGGAAATAATGGAATCATGGGGCAAGAAGGAAGAGGAGGATGAAGTTTTTGCTCAAAACCTCGAAGAAGATGAGGCTGCTCTTGCTCATGATGATGATTGTGACCTCCAAGAAAGGCTCTTCTAGGAAGATATAGCCAGGAGAATTGCAGAGTTGGAATCCAAAGCGAGATTCCTCAGCCAACGTGTGATGGACATGTCTAAACACACCCCATCTACACACCTCCAAGAGAGCTATCAGGCCACACCTGATATAGATGAAGTGCTGGCCAAATGGAAGGAGGAGAATCATTTGATTCTAGCTCAAGGATTGCCTCCTCTTCCACATGGTTTTTCCACTTCACCCCTTCTCAAAGAGGAATCTATTTTGCAGGAGGCGAGTGAGCAGCATAAGATCTAATCTACAGTTTCTCAAGAGGCTATCATGGATGTCAAAGAAGATGAAATCATCATGGAGGCTTCTTTTGAAGACATCATCAGCAATGGAGAAGACTCAGGTCACGCATACATGCAGATGTTCCAGCAATATGAGGAGGAACATAAGCATGGTGGGCTCTCTCCCCCCTTGTTCGATGAACTTCCTTGTTGCTTCAATGAGGAAGATGACCATGCCATGGATCCAGAGTTGGAGGAGGATCAGGAGACTGTCTTTGAACAACTAGAGACCCTGATCCTTGACAAAGAAAAGGAGAGGCTGGTCTCTCTTGAGGAAAACCTTGAAGAAGAGAGTTTTGAATAAAGAGGTGATGTTTTGTGGGATGAGCAATCGGTTTGTGATTCCATTTTAGACATCACAATAGTCACCCTTCTTTAAGAAAGCCTTGATAGAGTAGAGGATGAGTTTGACAGGGTCTTCAACGAAGTAGAAGGGAACAAGTCAAACCATGATGCACTGCAAAGGAGCTATACACATCAAAGGGCCTATGGTGATGAGCCAACAACCATCGATTTCTTGGTGAGACGCACCAGCATGAAGGACCAATATTCAACAAGCTTCCAAGAACAAGAAGAGTACATATATGTTGGAAGCATGTTTGACTCTGATCCACTTGGATGCAAGTCAATCGAGGTGGCAGGCAAGAGGAGCAGGTCACCAAGTCTCCATTCCATTCAGCCACTTATCTAGCACCATAAGTTTCCTAGCCAGGGAGGGGACTTAAAAAGTTTTCCCTTTGATCCAGGAGGGAGGAAAATATACCTAGTTAGCTATATATAGTAGTTTGCTTTCAGTTTTCTTTCCTGCTTTCCCTAAGTATAGTTTGCACAAGTAGTGTTTTTAGCCTTGTGTGTGTTTTCCTTTGTGTGAGGGGCCAAAGCTTTGTGATTGATTCTTGGATCTATCAGGGCTGTTGTTAACCTTTTTCAAGCTGCGTTCTGACTCTATGCCCAATGGACTTTAAGGCAACTGGTTTATAAGCATAGCAGGCATGCTTCCCCTGGGAGTCGCTAATTTGTTGACTATTTTGGTCCTACAGGCCAAAATTGGTCTCCTTCCTTCCCTGCTGTTCTGAGCCAGTACATTTTTGATTTTTTCACACAAGTCTTGGAAGTTTCTACAGACTCTGCAGGTATTTCTACAGACTATGTAGGGATTTCTATAGACTCTGCAGGCAGAGAACTACAGACTCTACAGGAAAGAGATGAGTCCCCGACACTTAGGTGCAAAATGGACCATTTCAAGTGCCCTTGCGAAGGGCAGTTTCAGACTCAAGTGCCCTTGCGGAGGGCAGGGAACATTTGCAAAGAGGCCAAAGAGAAAGCCGAAAGGGTAAGTTTCCTTCAAAAATTTGTTTAAGGCAAAGAAGAGAATTTCTTTGGATAAAAAGTCTGAAAGAATTCCTTCAGACTTTTTGTCTAAAGAAATTCTTCAGAGGAAAATCCCATCATGGAAAAAACAAGGCAAATGTGAGAACGATTTCTTTCAGACTTTTGCCCGAAGGAATTCCTTTAGACAAAAAGTTTGAAGAAATTCAAGAAAAGCTGTGTGAGAAAAACCCAAGAGAAAATTCTGAAGGTCAAGCAAAGTGGTTGAAAATGCTTCTTATGGACTTTTTATCTGCAAGAAAAGTGGCCACAGGAAAAAAACCTAAGGAAAATCTCTGAAGAAAAGAAGTGGGCGAGACAATTCTTGCGAACTTTTTGTTTGCAAGAAAATAGCTGAAGGGAAAAGGCCGTCAAAGGATCCCAAAGGGCAAGTGCCCTTGCGAGGGACTCTTGACTACCAAAAAAAAGGCACTTCTCCAAAGCCTAAGGGACCCCCTCCCTTCAGGAGGGTCCCAAGCAAAAGCCCGAAGGAAAGGGAGCAACAAGAAGTTGAAGGAAAGGAAAAGTTGAAGAAATTCCAAGGGGTGATGGGCTCGAAGACATCAAAATCAAGCACGACGAACTAGCCGTTGGAAGTTCAAACTACCAGTGATGGGTGCGTAGACGTCAAATTTAAGGTGGTGAAATAGTCATTGATTTTGAAAAGCTTAAAAAAGAGCCCAAGGAACTCAGCGACCCGCCAAGAAGATAGCCTCGAGGGCTGAAGGAGACAGAGAAGACAAAACCAAGAAGAGACAAAGTGTAGAAATGGACAAATAGTCCAGGTGGCAAAGAGAGGTGTCGACTTAAGGATTTACTCCTGCAATTGGAATAGTGCTTGCCAAGTGGTCATCAAATGATGCAAACAGTAAATGGCATGCCTTATTTTCTCCACTTTGCATTTATGAGCAGACAAACTATGTGAATATCTAAAGGAAGCAGTTTATTTGTAGAAAAGAGGTGTCGCCCATGCTTTCACATTAATGTTTGAACGCCAAATTCAAGACCAATGATTACATAGCATGGTTCTAATAGGCCTCTTCTAGAAGAATGACATTAGCAACAGTGATTTCCTCTTCCCAATGCTCTCAACGCACATGGGCCACTTGTCAAAGGGTGCCAAAAGTTTTTTTCAAAAGGGGCACCTTTACTTCTTCTCCTCTTTCTATATATTATAAACTTCTCATTTTGAGAAGGGATATATCTCTTATCCCATAAGGCAAAGCTCTGCCCAAAAATCTCTCAGGCTTGTAAGGCAGAACTCTGCCGAATTTTACCTTGAATCAAGACTTAGCGATTTTTACCTCCATTCTGAGCTTGCACTCATGTATATGTCTATTTTTCTTTTATGTTAAGTCATTTTCTTTTATGCTTTTCACAAAATGATTCTAGCATGTCTAGTGCATTGTGAAGTTTCTTCTTTTGTAGGTCTGCCAGAAGTGTCTACAGCAGGAATATAGGTGCATGTGAATAGGCTGCCAAAGTGTGTCTTAGAACACCTTTGATAGTTCTTCCTCCTTGTATCTCTACAAACCCCTGACTCACTGATACATAAGAGTTTCCCACATCAGATGAAGTGTATGACAACTTCTTCTTGGTGAAAAGTGTATGTTCAGGCTGAGTGGATCAACTTTTTTGGTGTATCACCTTTTAGTTTAGGTTTAGGTTCTATTTTCAGCATCCTTCTCCCTTTTCATCCCCCCCTTTTTTTCATTTATTTGTTAGCAATAGGGAATCTAGGACCTAAAAGATACATCGAAGGGATTTAACCCTTATCTAGAGACTCTTCCCCCCAGTTTTGCTAGGCTGACAGGCAAGAGGGGAGTTTCCATTTTGACGTGTGGAAGGCAGGAGCTCAGCCTCCTGTCAAGGGTGCAATCCACTGCGTCAACAATATGACATATATTTCAATTGATATAAAGCATCATCTATAAATGTGTTTATGTCTTTTCTGAGTTCATTCTGAATTAAAAGAAACAAGCATGCAAATGAAAGTATTAAACTTTGTAACAAAAAGTGAGTAATTTCTTATGTCATTATGATCATGATTATATTAAATACAAATTAGATGACATATAGATCTAAAATTTGAGTTCTAGAAATGTAAACCCTAGGGTTATCTAGGGTTAGGGTTACTTTTCAAAAATTTAAATTGCATTAAATAAATGACATCATAATGTGGAATTGATTAAATGAGCTAGGTAATGCTAAAAAATAGAAAAAATAGAAGTTTGTGACCCTAGTTTAATGCACAAAAATTAAGAGAAGGTAAACCATATGTAAAACTAGGGTTTTAAGCAATGTTCGAAGTAAGTCATGTATACACATAATATTTTCAAAATTTTATTGATTACTAACACTTTGTATCTTGTAGGAACCCGTCGAGTCTCAATCTCTCTGAGTGCACTCCTTAAGGGGTGCACCAGGAAGGGTGGGCTGACCATTGGTGCTTTTTAAGATTGTTGTCCCTTTTGCCACTTGCCATCCACACACCTGTCTCCTAAAACCATTTATCCTAAACTTATTCTTCTCTATTATACCCATTCCAAACATTTGTCATATAATTATCCTCCTTTTTCTTGCCTTGACCCCCTTTCACCAACTGATTGTACTAGGTTGACTAGGTTGACCCTGTGCTATTTAGGAATATTTTTCACTTAGAGTCTTGTTAGCCCTTCGACCGACCTAGGTCGGGACCTAGTGATTTATCTCTCGAAACATATAGGGTCGACTGGGTCGACTCTATACAGATGACATATTTAGAAGGATTTAGGCAAGATATACCTATATATACAAGTTCATTTTCAAACATTTGATAATACAAAAGTGAAGAAGAATAAATGTGAACAAACTTTTTCTTATTGACCATTCTACTTGAGGAATAAATCTTAGGGTTCCATACTTTCTTTGGGGATGAGGATCTTATCTTGTGGAGAAGTTTTTAGATCCATAGATAGGTTGTGTAGCCTAGAGCTGATTTGTCTTTGTTATCCTTACATACCACAACAATCTCTTGTGAAACACCTTGGCCAAGGGAGAGATTGAGGCTCGACGGGTTCATCTTCAAGGTAAGTATTCCTAACTTTATTTCTCCTTTATAATAGCATATAAATAATGTAGTGCTTCTCTCTTATGCATTAAGATTATGTATACATTGACATGAGTATGCTTCTATGCATGTTTAGTTTAGTTTGTTTTGTTTCCAACCCCCACTTTATGCCATAAGCTTTGGTGTGCACTAGATTAGATTTACATTCTTATTAGAATAAAGTGAATATCAAAACCTAGGACTCTTTTAGGGTTGTTGCGTGATTGTGTTAGACTGTAGGCTTTAAAACCCTTCCTAGCATGGTGTATTGTGACAAGTGATCCCCTAATTGGGTCTAGCAGATCCCCATATTGGTCATTCTCCCATTTAACAAATATATTTCTAATCGAAAGTGTAGGTATGTTCTATCTTCTTTGATCTAGGATTGATTTATAGACATGATGCATTTCTGATTGCATACATTTTGGTGAACCAACATAAACTAACCCTTATAGGATTTGTTCATTTATTTCATTATTTTTATCATATTTTTGCCATACTTTTCTTACTTTTTAAATTACTTCTAAAAATTATCTTGTTTCAATTCACAATATGCTATAGGCTTTTTAATTTTCCCTGTCTGTTGTATTGGGTTGACCAAGTCAACTCTGTACATTTTTCTAACTTTTGTTCACTATACTGGATCGACCTAGTCAACTTAGTGCTATTTTTAGGCCTTGTTCACTCTTTTTCCAACCTTTATTCACTATACTAGATCAACTCAGTCGACTATATATTGTTTACAGACCCTATTTCTATGCTAGGTCAACCTAGTCGACTATGTACTATTTATATCACTTCCTATCTCTTTGTTCTTTTTTGCACCTCTTTATTGTGTGGTTATCTAGTGTTATCTCATCATATGACATATGTTCAACCTTATTTTAGTCAAAAACATTGCATAATTAAATATTTGGATGATAACCTCACTTATTTTTTTACTTCAGATGAAACTATCCAGTTTCTTCCTTCCTCTCCTCCTAAACCAAAACTAATCACTACACAATGTAATGTAATTGAGGTCCTTCATCGTAATCTTCTTCCCAATACCAATGTTGGGATTCCTACACCTACAAAGAATCCTCCTCCCACCAACATTAATAATCCTCTTCCTATCAACACTAATACCCCACCTTCCAATCTACCTATTGATACAACTCAACTTCTTACACATATAGTTCAATAAATGAACATTATGAAAACAACCAATCAATCTCAAATGATGAACATGCAACAACATTTATTAAACATGATTAGTAAACCACATCAAATCATCATGTCTCAACCAAATAAATTTTTTGTCCCTCTTCTTCTTAGAGATGCCAATGGGAATATCATCCCTCAACCTCCAAAAGATAACAAAATGCTTCAACATCTTCAAAATGAACCATTAGCCCCATTAATTGCATCCATAAAAAGTGGAAATATTTCTCCAACTATCAAATATAATGGGACTAAGGACCCTACTATCTTTCTTAAATCTTTTGGTAATCTCTGTAAGGAATGGGTCCAAACTAACACCTTTGCTACCACCAAGCTCTTAACCAAAAATTTTGTTGGTGATGCACTTGAATGGTATAACCAACTTCCTAGTCATTCCATCTCACAACTTGAGGATTTAGTCAATGCTCTAGTGAAGGAATTCCAACATGATGACCTCCCTAAAAATTACCTTAGCTATTTCATCAATGCCAAGTAACTTCCTAATGAATCTGCTCATATTTTCATCAAATGATGGAAGTCTCTCACTCATAATGTGGACCATAACATGAATGATGATAATCTTTTAAAACTATTTTTCAATACTCTTAAACATCCCTTTCAACACAAAGTTTGAATCTTTTCCCCTAAACCTTTAAACAAAGCCTTAGACCAAGCAAAAAGGCAAGACTTTCTTATAACTCAATTTGAAACACCTCAAATAACTACTAAAGAACCTTTCCAATCATCTTCCCATAACATTGATTCATCCAAGCCTCCCAAACCTCAAAGTGGAGCATCAAATTCAACCAATTTTAACCCAACCCACCCTCCCTTGAGTCTAAAACAACTAAAGAATAAATTGCCACCCTCTAAACCCATGAGCTTTGATCCTTCTAAACCTCCTCTAAAATGGTACAATCCTGATAAGTTTTATTGGTGGCATGCTACTATAGGTCATTCTCATGAGTCTTGTTGTGATCTTCACCATTTTATTCTTTCTTCCTTGCTTGGTCCACATTTTAATCTTGATATTCTCATAAAACAATATTATCAAGACTATCTTAAAGACTCTCAAATTCAATCTCAAGAACCACAACTACATCAACATCAACTACCTAATGATCAACAAAAAATATCTCATACCTATATCACATCTACTAATTTTGTTCAAACCATAATTAATCCTTCTTCCTACACCAATAAGGAAATGATAACTAACATGAATAATTTTAAACATATCATTGCATCCATTGAACATTAACCTCTTAGGTCACATGAACTAAAAGAGAACCTAGTTCAAATGCCTACTACAATGAATATCATACATGGTCCTCATTTACCTCCTTTACCTCTTCATACCTCTCCTACACATCCTATATCACATTCAACATCCTTAAAATGTAACAAACCAACACATTTACCTATCTTCAAATGCACCTACGAACCCAATGCTAACCATTTTAATAGTTCAATGTTACCTCACTCCACCTCACATGTTGGGGCATATTATGATGCCCATCCACATATCCCTTCAGACTTTAGGGAATATTGTGATGCCCATCCCTACATCCACTTACCCATTGGGGCATCTTACGATGCCCACTCTTATTCAACAATGCATAATAACAAACACATCTAACTTCAAGAAACCTTCCAAGACTTATAGACTTGTATTTCACATGCTCATATTTGATACAGACATTAGCATATATATTACTTGTTATTTTTATCTCATGTTTTTTTGCAAGTTCTTTCCTTTACTTTAATTTTACTAGCATCATTGTCTTCCTTTACGTTCTTTGGTTTTATTACACATTACATTTGGCATTTACTTTCATTTTTGTTCTCATATATTTCTTTTATTTTTATCTTTTTATGTTATTCTTTACCTTAGCAGCTTTATGATTATTTCCCCCCCTTATTTAGCATTCACCTCTATGGGATTCTCTTTTGTGAGTTTGAAGTATAAGACCATGGATAGGACTTGGCCCTCCTCACAAAATATCACCTTTGCTTCTTTTCTCATTTCACATGTTTCTTTTTAGTACCCTCATGGGCTTCTCTCTTATGAAGTTGTAGTGTAAGAGCGTGGATAATACCTGCCCTCCTCATATAATCATCATCTTATCATTTCTTTTATAAAATAAAATGTTTTTGATCCTAGTTCTTAGCTTTAGCTTTTTCTTCTTTTGATAGATGGAATTTGTACAAAAATCTATGTTAGCATGTTTTCCTCCATTTCCCTCAATCTTATGATAAGGAATCATGCTTTACTATAATTGTATCCATTTTTTGCCCTTTGTCACATTTTTTGCAATTTCGAGTAATTCAAATAATTCTGTGTGTCATCCTTGTTGATTTCCTTTCCTTTCACTCCACATTGGATAAAATAAGGTCAAAGTCAAGATAACACTTATATTTTACCTAGATTTATGAGACTCTTAGACTCCATGCTCTTTGAAGTTATCTTTCTTAGCAATCAAGTCCCAAGTATTCAAATAAAATTCATATTTATCACCCATTTGGTTTTCCAAATCCGTATGGAGGAGGAATAATAAAATCCATCAAGAAAGTTAAAAGCCAAATCATTTGAATCAAAAGGCAATGATATACAAAAGGTAACATATAAAGCTCAAAAGTCAAAATCATAACAAATTATTTGATTATAAGCACATATCCTATCTCTAATTGAAGCTCAAACTCCATAGTTGGTCTCGTATAGAGCCGAGGTACTTTGGGGTGCAGTAGGCTAGTAAATTGGAATAAGAGAATTCAACAAACTTTATGGTGCTACCTAATTTCTCACACAAGTACCCAATCTTTGCAGTATATCGATGACTCTATAAGGGGTCCTGAGGAATGGGGAACACATTATGGGAAGGCAGGTCCATTTTAATTTTTATGTATATAACCTTCATGGGATGATCTATATACCTCATTTGTTGACCTAAGACTTGTGTAACTAAGAGAAGTTCTTCATACTCCTTAAGGGCAATAGTACTTTTGTTTTGACAAACCTAATTTGAGTGTCTTGACTTTGATAGAGAGTTTCTCTACCTTGTTTTTTCCTTAATTCTCACCTCCACCCATTTCATTTCCCCCCCTTGATAGACAAATTATGATTCCAAATATGTTTTCCTTCTTTTATTATTCCTTCTTCTTCACCTCTTAAAAACATGCTAGTATTACTTTTTTTCAGTTTTATCTATCCTTAGATCAAAACAACATGTTCGAATAACTATGGATCACACTCTTACATAATTTATTTCCCAAACCATCTCATTGTCATACTAGTCATGTCATTAGGTGGTTGTGTTTTCTTACATTATATATTCGAACAAGCACTAAGTTTGAGTTTTCATCCTTTAGATCTTTGGATTTTCATTTCTTCATCATGTTCTTGTTTGATTTTTGTGGACTTCCCTTATCTTGCATATGAAATTTGCCATTATTACATGTTTCTATTTATGTATGCCTTCTTCCTGTTTGTCTCACATCTTCAATTACATTTCATTTTCAGTATTTCATGTTTTTATTTTTTGCTTATCTTACATGAGCTTACTTTTCTCTTTCTTACATATCTTTGTTCAAAGTTTTCTGTCATTTATGTTTTACATACTTCCCAACGTGATTTAGTATGCTCTACATTCCTTTTTGTCATTTATGTTTTACATGCTTCCCAACGTGATTTAGTATGTTCTATATTCCTTTTTGCCATTTCTATTTTACATACTTTCCAACATGATTTAATGTGTTTTACAATCATTTGTCATTCATTTACACTCATTTGCCATCATTTGTCATTCTTTTTCCATCCTTTTGTCATTCGTTTGCCTTCAATATTTTAAACCTTGACTTAAAAATCCTAATTTGACAATTTTCCTACAAACTTTGTCTCTACTAACCTTTATATGCCTATCTTCCAAAAAATTGATTTTTGGCTATTTTTTGCTCTAACTTCTACAGGTTCGCTTAGTGTTCTTCACATTGGACACCTTCACATCTCTTGTAGTCTACTTCTTTATCTACAACATTAAGGTAAGTAAAGGTATGTGTTTTTCAATTTTGTCCTTTCATTTATTTTATTTGCTACTTACTGCAATTTACTTAGCATAAGTGTGATGTGTGATCATGTTCTATTCCCAAAGTACCATCTCGTGTTGCACTCAAATGACACGTGATGAAATTTGAGTGGGGCATATGTATACACAATATTTTCAAACTTTTATTGATTAATGACACTTTGTATGTTGCAATAATCTATTGAGTCTCAATCTCTCTGAGTGCATGTCTTAAGGGATGCACCAGGAAAGGGGTGGGTAGACCATTGGTGCTTCGTAAGATTGTTTTCCCTTTTGCCACTTACCATCTACATACTTGTCTCCTAAAACCATTTACCCTAAGATTATTATTTTCTATTGTACCCATTCCAAACATTTTTCATATCATTATCCTCCTTTTTCTTGCCTAAGCTTATTCTTCTCTATTGTACCCATTCCAAACATTTTTCATATCATTATCTTCCTTTTTTTGCCTTGACCCCCTTTCACTAGTTGACTATACTAGGTTGACTGGGTCGACCCTGTAATATTTAGGGATAATTTTTAGTTGGAGTTTTGTTAGCCCTTCAATTGACCTAGCTCGGGACCTAGTGATTTATCTCCTAAAAACATATAGGGTCAACCCTATATAACTAACATATTCAGAAGGATTTAGGGTAAGATCCATCTATATATATAAGTTCATTTCCAACCATTTGAGAATAGAGAAGCGAAGAAGAATAAGTGCAAATGAACATCTACTTATTGACCATTCTACTTGAGGAATAAAGCTTATGGTTTCATACTTTCTTTGGAGATACAGATCTTGTCTTGTGGAGAAGTCTTTTAGATGCATAGATAAGTTGTGTAGCCTAGAGTTTATTTGTCTTTTTTATCGTTACATACCACAACAATATCTTGTAAAACACCTTGGCCAAGGGAGATATTGAGGCTAGGTGGGTTCGTCTTTAAGGTAAGTATTCCTAACTTTATTTCTTCTTTGTAAGAGTCAATAAATAATGTAGTTGTGCTTCTCTTCCATATAGTAGGATTCTATATACATTGATAGAAGTATATGTTTTATATGCATGTTTAGTTTAGTTTGTTTTGTTTCTAACCCCCACTTTGTGCCACAAGATTTGGTGTGCACTATATTAGTTTTACCTTCTTGTTTATTAGAATAGAGTGGATATCAAAACCTAAGACTCTTTTAGGGTTGTTGTGTGATTATGTTAGACTGTAGGATTTGGAACCCTTCCTAGCATGGTGTATTGTGACAAGTGATCCCCTAATTGGGTCTAGCAGATCCCTATATTGGTCATGTTCTCGCTTAATAAATGTATTCCTAATTAGAAGTGTAGGTATGCTCTATCTTCTCCGATCCAAGATTAATTTATAGACATGATGCATTTCTGATTACATACAAGTTGAGTTCACCAAATGTTTTAGCTTTTTAGGGTTTAACTATGTAAATTTTATGTTTGATTAAAGGGTTGAGTAGTCTAAATTAGTGAAATAATATGCAATAACTAACTACTAATTTGTTATAGATTTTGACTAGATTTAACTTTCTAAAAATAGTAATAAATGTCTACATATAAAGAATTATCTTAGAAACACTTGATACATAAGATCTAAGTGCTAACAACATAAATATGAATAGGTTTGAGTGTTGTCAATCATATCTATATGCAATATCGTCTCTTGGATATTAGTTCTACACTTAGTAGCACCATATGGCTCTAGTGTATTAAAAATGATGCTAGTGTCCTCTATGTAGGACTTCTCCAAAATTTTGGGTACACTTATGAATGTGTTTTTGGGTTCTCTTCCTACACGCATGAAGTCTAAAACTCTATATTATGCCTATAATAGTAGATTTATGATGCAAACCCTAATCCTCCTTGCAAGTAAGGTGAGCTAAAAAGTGTGTTCATTAGTAAGATAGGTTAGACATCCTCAACACCTTGTTTTGAAGAGAGTTGCCTACATACCAAAACTCCAAGGGCCCAATGTAGTTCTCTATACCTAAGTGTTGGTGAAAGTGCAAGTGATGCTAGAATGATAATGGTATTGAATGCCTTGAGTGTACTTGAGATTGGAAATTTGGAAAATCTGAGCTTAGGGCAGTTGTAGATGGTGGTATGTAGAAGTAGGGTAGAATAGGGATTAATAGCCTTGATTTTTCTCAACTTGTTTCATATTTAAATAAGTATTTTGCATCTAATTTCCATATCATGGATAGAGGTATAGAAGTAATATATTTATAGTTTTATGTAGCTTATGCAGATAATAATAGATGTTTAAGCTGACCTTAGGAGGGTTTTAATTTTGAAAATATATGTTCAAGAAAGATAGGGTAAAAGACATTGGCACCATTTTGGGGACACTAGCACCACGTGGCTCTAGTGTCCTTAATGTGGTGCTAATGTCCAATTGGCAGGCTACTGGGCACGAAGGGTTAGGATTGGGAAATGAGAGTCTGAGACTATGTTTTAGCTGATTAGGGATATATGTGGTCTGCACAAAGGCTGGAAAAGTGTGATAAAAGGTTTTAGGATAGATATAGGGCTAAGCTAGGGATAGGTTATCTCAAGTAGCACTCTTATCACTCAAATACCACTTTTAGATGATTACACATATTTATATGTTTACTTTAATTATGATTTTATATAAAATAAAAATCAACTAATTATAATTAAATAGATTTAAGTATATATTTATGAAAGTATAAAATTCAAATCTGTCTAATAAGTTGGGTTCAAACAATAATAATAAACGTAATAAATGAAATTAGGTTATAAAAAATAAATACAAAAGGTTAAGAAATGACCACCTTTAATTATAGAATAGCTTACAAACTATTTTGATCCTACTCTTAAATTTTATAACTTTGTAAATTTTTTTGGACAAACATTTATAGGGTGTGAATTTGTCTAAGGTAGAAACGATCTAGTCAAAATCACATTTGTCAGATATATCTATGTGCTATTAATTCTAACCTACGTAAGGTTCTGCAGATTGATTTTTTTATCATTAGTGCATTGTCTCTTTTATGATGTTACCACACTTTTAATTTGTTGTTTTATTAGGCAAAATGTGAAAATTGATGTTCTTACTCTTTGACCTATCTTAACACTCTTAAAAAAAAAAAGTTATGGAATCTTGCAACCATTGAAGTGATGCTAAAAATTACATATCATACACACTTGAAATCAAACCTCCACATAATTCTATGAGTGTATGGATGAAATAGCTTGAGTGAGGGTTTTGAACCTCCTCTTCCCTGATAGTGATAAATGCAACTATATGCACATTAATACCATATTTTAGTATAAGAGAAATGATGAGGGGATAATAAGAATCACTCCATCATAAGTGTGTAAGATGTGACTTAATGAAGCTCAATTTAAAGTAGGATGAAGGATGTTTAATGTTTTTGTTGATATTTTTTATCCCAAAAATATCAATACATCTGATATCCTAAGGAAGACCCCTTTGTTTTTTAGGAAAAACCTTGAAGCCTTCAAAAAACCCATCTTCCCTTTTTGCCTTATGGAATCTAAAACTCTAAATGCAATTTGCACTTGTGCAAATTACTTCATGGGTTCTGGATCCTGCAAAACACCCAATACCTAATACTGGTGGAACCCAGAACTTACCATGCACTTTGCACATTTTCAAATGTGCAAAATGCATGGAGGGATCTGGATCCTACCATGCACCCAACTGATAGAATTCAGAACTCAATATGCACTTTGCACGTTTGAAAATGTGCAAAGTGCATGGTAAGTTTTAGGTTCTACCAGTCTTAGGTGTTGGGTGTTTTATGGAATCTGAAACCCATGAAGCAATTTGCACAAGTGCAAATTACATCCAAAGTTCTAGATTCTACAAGGTAAAAGGGGAGATGGGTTTTTTGGAGGCTTTAAGGTTTTTCTTTAAAAAAAATGGGTCTCCCTTAGGATATTAGATGTATTGATATTTTTGGGATAGAAAATATCAATAGTTTTTGGCACACTCGATGGGACATTACTACATTCTGCACCTCACTAAAAGGTTCTTAGTGTACCTTTTAGTGAAATCAACATTTGGAGGCACATTTACAAACACCAATGGTGACTCCACTAGGAACATCAATTGATATGATAAGCCTAGGTGCCTAATCACCTTCATTTGGTATGTATCATCACCCATTTGATAAAAATGCATGTTCCTTCATTCCTTATCCTTCATATCAAGCTAACAATGTTCATGGATTCACCCCAAGTGGCCCTCAAGGTTCAATGTATCAACCTTATTAGAATTTACCTCTCCCTAGTCAACCTAAAATGAGCCTCAAGGAGATAATACTTAGTTTTGAGAGAAAATTTAGAGAGGTTGATAGGGAGGAAGAGTACTATATGCAACAACAAAATCTTGAACATCAAGATTATGTTCAAGAGTGAGAATTGAGGTTTCAAGAGGAATGCTTGGTTAGGCAAGACCAAGCCAAAAAATAAAATTATTATAAGTTGTTCCTGAGAATAGGAGTAACCAACCCTAGACCCCAATTTCCCTCTCCTACTCTTGTTCATGCTCAAACCCAACCCCCTAATCAACCTTGCCAAATCTCACCCTTATCAGCTGAAGAACATGAAGTCATCCCATCTTGGATCCTCTCCTATGCCAATGACCCTAACTATGTCATACCCTCTGTTGTGAAACCACCATCTCCCACACCCATTCAGGAAAAGGAGGAGGTGGACAAATCTTACACATTCCTTTCATGGAAATCAATCAAGGAGGGCATAAAGTAGAAAGGGGAAGTGCTAGCTAAGGTAGTACAAGAGCCCATTCAAGGAGAAGATGTGTTAGATCAGCTCAATGAGATTTCCTTAGCAAAGTTTTAAGACTCTCCCTCCCTGCCCCAAGAACCACCTAAGAGAGCCTTCAAAGTCCCCAGTTGGAAGGATGCTCTCCTGAACTAAAAGTAAGGTGAACTTCTTCACCCTCCCACCATATCCCTTTTGCATAAAGAGCCTATTTTGCAAAGAGTAAAGGAGGAACTTATAGTCAAAGTTGATCTTGAAGAGGAAAACACAAATGTATATGATGAAGAGATCATGATAGGTAGTCCACTTTATTCAAAAAGGGAAGAGTCAGGTTTTGATCAGACTTTTTGGCATGGTTTTGATGAATTAGAGCCCGAAGGTAGTACTAATTCCTTCATATTTAAAGAGGTGTGTATTCAAGTTGCAGTTGTGAGCAAAGGTGATTTTTATTTTTTCCAAGAGCTTCCATTTGGTGTGGCTATAGATAAAGATGAATAAGGTATAGAGATTGACATAGTCAATCAATCAAATGAAGAAGAAAAGGAAATAAAGAACAAAGATGATCAAGATAAAGTATGGCAATAACTAGACCATGACTTCATAGACCAGGTAGAGGTTATAAACCAACCTATGCCTTCTCTAGAACATGAAGATGAACTTTCTAATCAGGTTGAAGATGTTGATGAACCTTAAGATGAATTATCCATTGAAAGCAGTATTGATGTCTTCAAGAATGAAGAAGAAAAGTCAGATCAAGAGCCATAAGAACATGAAATTTTGGGCCTTGGGTGGATTGATGAACCACCATATGGCTCCTTTCAAATCAAGCAGAGCAAATATGGTGTTGAATTTGACATTATCTTGGATGACCAAGAAGAATTTTCCTTTTGGGATGACTTAGAGCTTTACTGCCTAAACCTAGATAGTCAACCAAGCACTAGTTCAAAGGAGCCATCACATGTTGTGCTTAATTCAAAGCACAAAGTTGAGCCATCAAATGAAGAAGTTGTAAAAGCCCTTACAATCCAATTTGGAGCAAGCCTTGAAGAAATGGATTAATATGTCTACATTGGAGACATGTTTGTACCATTTCATCCACTTGAGAGCATGCCAAAAGAGTCAGCAATCAAACATCTCAGCTTACCTATCATGAACTCTCAAAAGCAAGGTGTTTTCTAGCCTAGTCCATCACAAGTGAGTGATGTTAAATCTTTTCCATTTGATCCAGATGAAAAATACTTGTAAATAGTAACCCTTGTTAAGTTGTATATATTATTTTTATGCTTTCAATAAGAGTTTGTAGCCTTAGTTGCTTCCAATAAGTGCTCAACACAACTTTTAGTTTTGGTAAGGCATTTTCAGATTTTGAGTTGTCACCAAAAACTTGTAGGAGGTGTTTATTTTCAAAATAGATTGATATGATTCCTACGCCCAATGGATGTTATAGAAGGATACTAGATTGTAAATGATTAATAGGCAATCATCCCATGAGGTCACCAAAAATGTTAATATTTTTTGCCCCAAAAATGTCAATACATCTGATATCCTAAGGCAAACCCCTTTGTTTTTAAGGAAAAACCCTAAAGCCTCCAAAAAACCCATATTCCCTTTTTTCCTTGCGGAATCTAGAACTATGGATGTAATTTGCACTTATGCAAATTAATTTATGGGTTTTGGATCCTGCAAAACACCCAATGCCTAAGACTGGCAGAGCCTAGACCTTATCATACACTTTGCACATTTCCAAATATGTAAAATGTATGGAGGGCTCTAGATCCGACCATGCACGTAGTCAATGGAATCTAGAACTCAGTGTGCATTTTGCACATTTTCAAAATGTACAAAGTGCACAATGGGATCTAGATCTTACTAAAACTTATAACCCCCCTTTTTGCAAAACATGAAACCCTCAATATATATTACATGTTGTGAAACATGCAAAGTGCATGATGGTCTTTGCCTTCTACCAAACCATTTAACTACAGGATGTAAAATCTTGAGTGCACTTTGCATGTTCTAAATGTGCAAAGTGCCCCATGGGTTTTGCCTTTCACCGAGCTAGTCATCTATTCCCATAGATAGTGGAACTAATCCAAGTAGGTCCAACCTCTACCATTAGGCACCTTTGACTCACATTAATTGTAGGGTTTTTTTCTATTTAACTAAGCGAGTTTAGGGATTTCATTATCATTGTGTATTTGCTAAAATTATGATCTCAGAGCTCTAACTACTCATGCCATCAGACTTTGAAGCCACGTATAAGAATGTACCAATACATAATTACAAATTTTGTATCCACATCACCTACTTCATTTACATGGTATCCCCCTTCATCTCAACCCACTATCTTTACATCCCTAACCCTAAGTGGTCCTACACACTTAATTGACTCATTCAGTGCTTTGGCTTCTACCCTTGCACTAGTTCTTAAATTCACAATCCCTATGTTCGTTCCATCTTCCATTCTCTTAATAGACATAGTTACTTCCATTTTTTCCACTCCTTCTACTTCCACATGAAATTTTAGGTGCTTCCAACACCTCCTAGTTCTATTAGAGATTTGAACTACTCTAAACACCTATAGATCCTATCATCTTTCATAGGTGGTTTCTCACAAATAATAACTTTAGGAATTTAAGTTAAAATCCAAGGGCAATAAGGTTATTTTAGAAATTATGGGACATTATGGAATCATCAAAGATATAAGGAAAATCTTGAAAGAACAGAAGAATAAATATGAAGGAGAGAACTATTTGATGTTTAAGCAGATTATGTAGCCTCCAATATCTACTTTTATGAGCTAGATCTAGAATGAATATAAGAGATTTTCAAAGCATGTAATGTATATACTAAGAAACTATAAGCCAAAAATGATAAGAAAGTGTTTTGATTTCTGAGCATTGATTAATCTTCCCTCTCTATTGAATGTTTTCAAATATTACATTGTCAAGTTGTAATTTCATTTAAAAGGTACAACTATATTTTTTATAACTCTTTTTAAGAAAGAGAAAAACATATTTTACACTATATTTTTTATAGTGTGAAATTTTAAAAAATCACAAGTGCAAATCACACTTTCCATTTTGATAAATATGAATTGTTAAAAAGTGCAAAATGATAAAGTGTAAATTACACGGTTCATTTTGGCAAAAGTGATAAAGACTTAAAAAGTTGTAAAAGTCTCACTTGAGTTTTGAAAGTTAGGGTTTTTTGCATGGAAAAGTAACTTGAAATTATTTTCAAAGTTATCTTTTATTTTGAAAGACTAGTTCTATTTGAGCACCTCATTTTGCATGAGGAAGCTATTTTCAGCCACTACCAGATGAAGCACTACATGGAGATCCATTAGTTCCAACCATGCCATACCATGCCATGCTATGCCAAAGATCATGCACAACTCATGCATGCCATTTTCTAGCCATTCCACAAGTCCAAGATGCCAAAAATAGAGCAACTCACCTCTTTTTGCATGAGGAGTTTGAGATTTGCATGTTTTTCTTTACTAGCTGTTCAAGTTTTGTTAACTACATCTCATCTATGAGAGATTTTGTATAAAAATGGGCAGACCCCATGGTCCAATATATCTTTTTGATGCTATTTATATTTTTTTCATTTTGAATATATTTACTACAATTTGTAACCTTTGGAGAGAAATAAAGTTGAAGATTTACCTTTCTTATTTTGAGAGATCTCTCTTTGTATGCAAGCTGTTTGATTATTTATGGAATCTTTGTCTCTTTGTTTCAATCGCAAGAAATTCATCTGTGGAATTTTACCCTTTTGAAAATATTGGTTGGAATAAATATATTTTTCCCTTTTGTGAAAAATAACTAAAATATAGCTCTAATTTCTCATCTGTATAAGTTTGTGCTGAAACAAATTCAACATAATTTCTACTCTATTGTATTCATAAAGCAATCATTAAAATTCACTATAAAATATATGTGCAATCACCATATTTTTTGTTTTCTGTAAATCTCAATTCTTCAACCCTTTTCCTTGTCAAAACCCTAGTTTAGGATCAAAAAGCACTAAAGAGTGAGATTTCCACAAAATTGGTATTTTATCAGTTTGCATCAAATTTAGTGAAAGGAAGACAACCTTATTCAGAGATTAACCTCAATTTTCTAAAGCCCCATAGCTTTGGAGGTTTTTCCATTGTATCATTAGGCACTTTCACAACAAGCTACAGAATCAAGACATGCACAATCCTATGTGATAATTGTTGACCAAATATGACTTTTAAGTCAAATTGGGGCACTCCTAGGTAAACAGCCAACTTTTTTGATGTTTTAGGGGTCTAATACATATTTAAAAAGTTTTTTTATAGGTTAATCAGTGTCATTTATGTTGTATTAGCCTTGGTTTTTAGTCATTTTGGGTCATTTGGAGGTCAAAAAGGGCATATTTAATAACTTGTATAGATTTATTAGGAAGTGTAAAGGTTACAAAACATGATCTCATGTCTCATGTGTCCTTAGAGGTCTTAAGTAACTGACATAATTGAAAAGTGGTAGGTTCATCAAAAGAAAAGATAATTTTCTTCAGGAAACGAAGAAGTTTGGCACTTGTACGACTCTTAGGGAAGTGTTTCGCATGGGAAATGATCATGGTATGTCTCTTAAACTTCCCAAAGATTATGTCCATGTTTGGTTTGCTTTGAAAGTGACATTTTTGGCCCAAAACCATTCTACTTCTTTTTCAATCTTCTTGGCAAGTAGAAGTGACCTTTAGGTTTGTGATTAGTGTGGATAGTTTAGGAGGTTTTAGCTCAAAAACCTTCGAGATGTTGTATTAAACTCAAATACCTTAATTTACATATAAGTAGTTTGAAGAATGGTGACCTGTGACTCATGAACCATCCTCATGAAGTTGACTATACTTTTTTGACTCATGCACCATATAGGTTTTGCCTTGGTTTGAGCAATTATATATGAACCATTTATTGGTATAGGTTTTAGAGCATGTTTAATTCCTCCTCTAATACTCCCTATACTTGGTTTTATGTTTCATAGTGTTTTTTTAGGTCAAGTGCATCAAGGTTGTAAGATAAGCATCATTTTGTGTGGTGGGTAGGTTTCTACTATTTGTGGCACCTTCATGCTATGGTAATGGTTAATGAGGTGGGGATAAGTTCAATATCATGTTATTAAATTCATCTCAATTCCCAAACCTTTCAATCTTATCCTTCAAAGCAACATTCCATGAATTTCACTCATTGTACATATTTGCACACAGTCTACCTACATACCTTTCAAGATCCCTACAGGAGTTTTCAAGCATTGACATGTGATATAAAAGATTTTATCAAATTATTTAGACCATGATATATTTCTTGGGCCTTTGAGATAGTATGGATGTTGGTCATGAGGTCGAGATAATGCCTGCTATCCACCACATCCTCATAATTACACAGTCAACCATTAATGTGCATTTATAGGTAGCCTCATAAGGAATTCAATGTGAGTATGAGTTTTAGTACTAAGTTGAGGTTTTTGAAGTTGAGAGGCATCCATTTGAGACCCTAAAGAAGGCATAAATTGAGCACAAGATCATATATTCTTGCTGACTATCCATCTTGCATTCATTTCTTGCATATACTAAAAATAAACATCTATAGGTGATCTAATAGAGAGAAAAAGAACCATTTTGAAGTGATAAAATTGGTGATAGAGACTTCCTTGAGTGCATTAAATGTGGTGTTGATCATGATGGATCCATTTGGAATGATGAGTTAACAAGCTAGAATTGAAAACCATGTTCAAGGAGTTAAAGACTAGGTTCTAGGATCAAGTCCCTAAAAAGGCAAAATAGAGGTTTAGGGCATTCTATGAATATATTTTAAAGGTGTTGTAAGTAGTTTTGAAAATTATAAAGTCCCTTGCCTTGTTTCCCTATCATAGTATCACATCTTGAAAAAATAAGAAGGTGGTTTGGCCTTATGGATTTCTTACTAGGAAGGCCTAAATATGTTTTTTGAACCACTGTTCTCATATAGTGATTGCCTATAGATTTGAGCTTTGAGGAGACCTTTCTTCATCAAGGTTGAAAATTGGAATTTTTTTCTTCATGATTAGAGGGTTATTAATATCTAAAAAGGACATTTTTGAGCTAATATACCATAAAGGAATATCATAAGCTATGTTTAGAACCTCATATGCACTATATTTTGTACAATAACTTTAATACATACCTACAACAGGGTAGGGTGACAATGGGCTAATAGGTGGTGTCCAAGTGGTGTTTATAGGATTATAAGTTGAATGAAAGCATAAGGTTTACCTTGTTACCTAAAGGGATTAATTTAAGCCTTCTAAACATTATGACTAGGCTCAGTTGAAGCTAAAGTACACCTACAGGGGTCATTAAGGTAGGTTGTCTCAATCAGGCAGGGAAGACTCAGTCTATAAACTTAGAGTGCATGTGAAGGGGTAAGAGAGGTTGGAATGTTAAAGAAAGAAGATTACCATGTAAATTAAGACCAAGGTAAGCTTCATAATCCCTTAACTTAATGGATTGAACCTATGCAGAACCTTGATTACCCTAAATATACCTATAACCAACCTTAAATGACTGTGATAGGCGGTGAGTTTAAGGAGTGAAGATGCTCAGTGTTGGCACTATCAAACATAATAAATAGGTTTAAATCATTTAAAATTGATATATAATATATAAACAAAGTCTTAATGAACTAACACCTAGAGTCTAAATAAGTATAATAGCCTACAGGCAAGGGTCTTTTCAAACCCAAAAAAAGTCATAAGATGCATGCTATTTAAGAGTTTAGGGTGTGTATAGAGTATATAGGGAAGGTTGTAGTAATGATGGGAATTAGGAAATTTCCATATAAGTCATGAAAATATTTATGGACCCTTTAAAATATAAATCAAGCATAAAAGTAACCTTTCAAAAGTCAAACACAATCCATTGAAAGAAATTCTTCACATAGTACTCAAATACACAGTCTATTTCAGTTTTAGGAAAGGTGGAAGGCAAAATGACATAGGAGGGATTTGAAAATTTTTATATATCACCTATAAAACCTAAAGAGTCCCATACAATATAAATTTTTATCTAGGGAAATAGGGGAGTACCCTCTATTTTTTCTTAGATATAGGGCACTCCTTTTGTGCTTGTAACCTACAATTTTGGAAAATTGAGATGACTAGGTGAGTTGGGAGCTATTTGGACATTTAAAGAGGATTTTAAAAGTTGATGGAAATATATTAAAATGTAAATAACAAGGATATAAAGGGTGAATCTCAATGTAATGGTCCAAACCATAAGGGTTACAGTCAGGGTTGTGAGGAATGGTGAAACCTAGGGCTAGATGAGGAAGTCATCTTCATTTCTAGTCTTTGATATGACTTATATGCTATTGGAACATGTTTATGGGATTAATAAAGGTGTTTTTAAACTATTTTAATGTAAGGGAAATCACAAAAAGTTATATTGATCCCTAAGGTGCAATTTAAGCCTAAAGAAAGGTTCAAACCTAAGGCCAAATGGGACATCATTCATCATTATAGCATGAGATGTGATTTAAAACTCATATAATCATGTTTTTAGGGTGGATACAGAGGGGGAAAAGCTTTTTAAGGGTATATAAAACCAAGGGAAGCCATTTTTGGACCTTGAGACATCTCAAACCTATATAAATGGTGAGGAGAAACTCGATTAGGTAACTTCATTCTCCCTTGATGATTTGTATGGATGAAAAATGAGTTAGGTGAGGTTATCATGGGTATTTAAGTCCTTGTTTTTGGAATTTTTTATAGGTTAGACATCTGGGTTTCATGAATGAAACTTAAGAGGTCAAACAAGCCTAAAACCCTTCAAAACCCTTGTAAATGACCAGTTTGTGAAAACGGAGTTAGAAAGATAATATCGTGGCATATTTTTCTCATGAATGTGATTTAAAATTGTAAAGGACTCCATAAATATACTCCCCATGATTTTTGGCTATATGAACTTGTACGGATGGGGTGAGAAACAATGTCTTTTTGACCATTTTTTATGTTATGTAAGTTCTAGGAGGAGTCTGAAGATGAAAATAACTTTGGGAGAAATATTAAGACTTATGATAACTCCCCATGTTAATTTCATGTCTTATAACATGTCATAAGTGCCTAAAAAATAGCTCTCATCTTAGCCAATCAAAACTAGCATATTGGACAAGCTAGTGAGAAGGGTGGAAAACTTCAAGTGAAGTGATTTGAATGTGTCCTTGATGATTATAAGGCCATGAAAGGTATTGAAAGGTATCATCCACTCCATACCATATATTTTAATGAGATAATTATTCTAATTTAGGGGACAAGTGTGCAGGGTGCATGAGGGAAGAGTTTTGTGGACTATAGATGATGATAACTCAGTTTGAGAAGGTTTCAGATGACCAGGCCTATAACCAATGCATGGAGAGGCATGTATAATGTCATTAACCTTCATCCCAATCATCATACCTAGTCCTAGTTAGTTATGAGGTGTTAAAATAGGGTCAATCATGAAGGAAATTTTTATGAGCAAACATAAGGAGTTTTATGCCACTTTGCAAGAGTTTGATGATTTAGATGAACACTATGGCTTACTAGTATTGAATGGTTCATCCCATATCCTCTTCTCATTAAAAATTAACTCTTTTTATTAGCTTGGCAAGTTTCCTTGTGACCCTTGGACTTCTCTTTTCTTCTCTCTCTCTCTTAAGTTCTATAAGAACTAGCCGTTTTGGCATTGTAATGGATGCTCCTCTTGAGTATGGCAAAGCTATGCTTATTTGAATACCTTTTGATCAATAATACTAATGATTTTTATCTCTTCCATGAATATTCTTTGTGTGTTCATTTTGAATGTTTGATTTTGCATAAGTGAAAACTCTTATTTCCTTAGCATGATTGTTTTATTCTACCATCTATTTGCAGTTGGAAAGATTATTCTTGTAGGGCATATGAAGTGTTATAGGGAATGTCAAGGATTGATTGAGTTAGTATTTTTAGTAATTATATTCAAGGCCTCTTATCTAGTCCTCCTAATTTTGCACATTCATCCATAACCTCATAATGTAATATTGATATGGGAAGATGCAGATTGGAGAAGTGTAGGTTTAATTTATCCCTTGATTTCAAGTGTAATATGCATATGGTTGGAAGTCATCATATAATTTGGTGTATAACCCCTTAGGATAGTTTGATTTTAGTTATTTCTCTCTCTTTTCACCCCCAGAGTTAAGTGTAGTTGTGATCCAAAGTGGTACATCAAGGGGGCTAGCCCTATCTAGAGATTCACCTCATTTTTTAGGCTACCTACAAGCCTAGAGGTGTCTCCATTGTGACACTTAGATGAGGAGAGCTTTGAAATCTCCTAAAAAGGTGAAAATCCAAGTGACAATAGTTTTTGGCATGCTTGGTGGGACTCTTGGTCCAAGAGGTTGAGAGATTTTTGGTGTTGTCTTTGAACAATCAGCCTTTGGAGGCATCTACCAAAGGATCAATGGTGACTCTAAAGCTATATCAGCTGGTCAAGTAGCCTAGGTTATCCTTTGAATATTTTTGGTAACATTTTCATTTATGTTATTATTTTTGATGAAGTTTTATGGTTGACTTTGGTGTTGAATTTTGTTCTTTACAAGTTGGTGAGACATTGTAAGTTTGTGCCATTCCCTATCAATAAGAGCAAGCCCCTAATCATCCCTTTAATGAAGTGTACCATCCCCAATATGATCATTTTCAACATTATCATGAAGTGTATCAGTCCTATAGCCAACCTCCTAAATATCTTGCTTCTCCTAGTCAACTTAGTCACTTCTTAACTCCATCCATTTCCACCTCCAAACAAACACTCTTGGGATATGAGAAGTACATGTTGGATCTTGATACTATAAGAGAATGTGGTCAAAATATTCCTAGGCATATTATTCATGAGGTGCGAGATGCATTAGAGTTGGTCAAAAGAGAGTGGGTACCTATTGAGAGAGCCAATTGGCAAAGGCTCACAAGTGAGATGCTTGATGTGAGTGGCCTAGTTTATTCCTAAGAGGATAGGCTAGGAGTTGATGAAAGACAACCTCACCAAACCTATCAATATTCATATCCACTTTCCCAAGTTTCCTATCAGCCATATTTGAGCCCTACTCATGAGCCTAATCAAGGATATCAAAGTCATCCTTCTCCTAATAAGTTGGAAGAGAGAGTTAAAAGGAGAAACCTTGTATTTGAAGCTAATATTGATAGGAAAATTAAGTTGGCTAATATGCATATGCAATAGTCCATGTTGACAACAAAGGAAGTGGAGATAAAGTCCCCATTACCCTCTCAAATTACATCCCCACCACCAAAAAAAGAGACTTTTAATCCTAACATCCTAAGTTGGAATAAGATAGTGGAGTCATGGGGAAACAAAGAAGATAGAAGTTTGGTTGATAAGGAGTGTGGAGTTGTGAATGAAGTTGATCCTTTGCAAGTTCCTCTCACCTTTCCTCAAGAAACCTTTTATCCTTCATATAGATACCCTTGTATTCCTCATGATGATGCCTATCAAATTCAAGAAATATTTTTCCAAGAGAACCTAGCTAAGAAAATTAAAGAGTTAGAGTCAAGGATGAAGCTACTATGTCAAGGTGTGATGGAAGGTTTAAACCCAAAAGCAGATATTATGCCTAAACACACCCCATCCACATTTCTTCAAGAGAGTCCTCAAGCTAAATCAGATGTGAATGAGCTGATTGTCAAGTGGAAGGAATATAATTAAGTTGTTTTAAAAGCCTAAGGTCTGCCTCCCCTTAAGAGCTTACAAAAGAGTCCCCTACATTCCATTCCAAATCTGATTTTGAGTTATATGTGCCACCTGCACCAACTTGTTCATCTTGTCCTCACCTCATCACCCTTTTCCTTCATGGACCTATGGTATGGGAACCTAAATAGGAGTAGTTGTCTAATAAGGCAAGAGAACTCTTGCTTGAAGAAGCCATACCTCCTTAAAAACCTCATTGGGCTAGGTCACATAACTTCAAGATGCCTAGTCTTGGCATCACCATGAAAGAGAAAGAGATGGAAGATCTTGTATCCCTCAAATAATAATCCACATCTGATCAAAAAGTTGTGGATAATCATTTCAAGTATGAGGATAAATATGCTATTATGGATGAAGAACAATTCTAAGTCTCTCCTAAAGAGGTTGCAGCTCTAGAATACAATCTTGAGATGAATATGTAAGATGATGTTCTTGAAGATGATCCAATAACTTAGCCTAGTCTTACATCACCATTAAATACATTGGAGATTGAAGACCAATAGATTAATGACATCATTCTTCAAGAAGAGAAGATTGAAGAGGTAGTGGTTTGAAAAGATGAAGAGGATAAAGATGATTGGCATTTGCAAATGAAGCTCTTTCAAGAGCTTGAAGAACTTTGCCAAGTTGAAGGCAAAGTACATGATAAGGTGAAGAAATAATATTTTATGGAGGAAAATGATCAAGATTGGATAGAGTATGCAAAGCTCCTTGATGAGCTAGAAGAATGTGCAATCAAGAAGAATCCAAATCTTATTGAGAGCCCTATAGAAATCAAGAATGAGGTTACAATTAAACATCCACATAAAAAAGTTGATAATTTTTGGGTGTAAGAAGATTTCATTTCTATAGCCAACATGTTTGAATTTTCCTAGGTTTTAATGAACATCATGCTAATAGAGTTGGCAAACATCATGAAAAAGTTAGAGACATCAATGTCAAGCATCAAAAGGCTACATGTCTCACTAAATCCTTCATGTCATGAAGAAAGAAGAGTTTCAAACTTCTCATTTGATCTAGAAGGGATTTCTCATCTCAAGTTAGTTAGTGTTTGAGTTAGCTTATTTAGTTTGGTGTGTGTGTTCGATAAGTGCTCATGAAGCACATGTGTGTTTGCTTTTGCTTTATGTGTGTCTTTTATTTCATGTGGTTGAGGTAATTAGTATTCTTGTCTTGATAGTCAATGGTCAAAGGTTTCCTTATTTGTCTTAGACTTCAGATGATTCCTAAGCCCAATGGACTGATAAGGCTACTAGTCTAGTTAGCATAACATGCATACCACCCCTATGAGTCACCAATTTGTTCACCAAATTTGATTTTTAGGTCAAATTGGGGCACCCCTAGGTAAAAAACTAACTTTTTTGACGTTTTATGGGTCTAATACATATTTAAAATGGTTTTTTATAGGTTAATCAATGTCATTTATGTTGTACTAGCCTTGGTCTTTAGTCATTTCAATCTTTTTAGTCATTTAAAGGTCAAAAAGGGCATATTTAATGACTTGTATAGATTTTTGGGAAGAGTGAAGGTTAAAAAATGTGATTTCATGTCACATGTGTCCTTAGAGGTCTTAAGTAACTGACATAATTGAAAAGTGGTAGGTTCATCAGAAGAAAAGGTAATTTTCTTGAGGAAAAGAAGAAGATTAGCACTTGTACAGCTCTTTGGGCAGTGTGCCACATGGGAAAGGATCATGGTATGTATCTTCAAATTATCCAAGCTTAGTTACACATTTTTTATTCTCTAAAAGTGACATTTGTGGCCTAAAACTGCTATACTCCTTTTTCAGTCTTATTGGCAAGAAGAAATGACCTTCAAGTTTGTGCTTAGTGCGAATGGCTCATGAGGTTTCAGCTAAAATACCTTGGAAAGATTGTATTACATTAAAATAAATTAATTTAATTACAAGGATTTTGAATAATGGCGGCTTGTGCTTCATTAACCATCCTCATGAAGTTGACTATACTTTTCTAATAGTAGTTTCATGCACCCTATGAGTTTTGCCTTAGTTTGAGAAACTTCATATGAACCAATTTATGATATTGGTTCAAAATAATTTTTAATTCATCCTATAATTATTCCTATACTTTATTTCATGTTTCATGGTGTTTTGATAGGTCAAGTGCATCAAGGTTGCAAGATAAGCATCATTTTATGTGGTGGGCAGGTTTCTACTGTTTGTAGTACCTTCATGCTTTGGTAATGGTTTAATGAGGTGGGGATAAGTTAAATATCATGATATATAACTCATATAAATTCCCAAACCTTTCAATATTATCCTCCAAAGCAACATTTCATGAATTGCACTCATTATACACACTTGCACACAATTTGCCTGCATACCTTTCAAGGTACCTACATGAGTTTTTAAAGCATTGAAATATGATATATAGGATTTAATAATATTATTCAACCATGATATGTTTTTTAGGCCTTTTAGAGAGTATGTATGTTGGTCATGAGGTCAAGACAATGCCTGCTGTCCACCACATCCTCATAATTACATAGTCAACCATTAATGTGCATTTACAGTTGTCATCATGAGGAACTTCATGTGAAAATGAGTTTTAATACTAAGTTGAGGTTTTTTAAGTTGAGAGGAATACATTTTAGACCATGTAGAAGGCATAAATTAAGCACAAGATCATATATTCTTGTTGACTATCCATCTTGCATTCATTGCCTTCATATATTGAAAATCAACATCTCTAGGTGATCTAACAAAGAGAAAAAGATCTATTTTGAAGTGATAAAACTGGTGATGGATACTTCCTTGAGTGAATTAAATGTGGTTTTGATCATTATGGATCCATTTGGAATGATTATTTGACAAGCTAGAATATGTGTAAGGAGTTAAAGACTGAGTTCTGGGATCAAGTCCCTAAAAAGGCAAAACAAAGTTTCAGGCCAATCTATGAATATCTTTTTAAGGTGTTGTAAGTAGTTTTGAAACTTATAAACTCCCTTGCCTTATTTTCATATCATAGGATAACATCTTGAAAAAATAATAAGGTGGTTTGGCCCTATGGATTCCTTACTAGGAACGCCTAGAGATGTTATTTGAACCACTATTCTTAGATAGTGATTACATTCAGATTTGAGCTTTGGGTAGACCTTTCTTTATCAAGGTTGTAAATTGGAATTTTATATCCATGATTAGAGGGTTTATAATATTTTAAAAGGCCATTTTTTACCTAATATACCATCAAGGAAGATCATAAGCTGTGTTTAGAACCTCATATGCACTTCAGTCTATACAACAACCTTAATACACACCTACAACAGGATAGGTTGACAGTGGGTTGATAGGTGGTGTCCAAGTGGTGTTTCTAGGATTAAAAGTTGAATGAAAGAATAAGGTTTACCTTGTAACCCAAAGGTATTTATTTAAGGCTTACAAACATTATGAATATGCTCATTTGAAGCTAAAGTACACTTATAAGGGTCATTAAGGCAAGTTGTCTCAGTCAGGCAGGGAAGACTCAGTCTATAAACTTAGAGTGCATGTGAAGGGATAAGAGAGGATGGAATGTTAAATAAAGTAGATGAAAATATAAATTGAGACTAGGGTAAGCTTCATAATCCCTTAACATAATGGAGCAAACCTATTCAAACCCTTGATGACACTAAGTATACTTGCAATCAACCTTAAATTATTGTGACAGGCAATGAGCTTAAGGACTAAAGATGCTTAGTGTTGGAATTGTCTAACATGACACATAGGTTTAAATAATTTAAAATTGACCTATAATATCCAAATAAATTCATTATGTACAAACACATAGAGTCTAAATGTGCATCATAACCTACATGTAGGGGTCTTTCCAAACAAAAAACACAATCAGAAGATGCATGTTATTTGAGAGTTTAAGGTGTGTGTAGAGTATATATGGAAGGTTGTAGTGATGTGGGAATTGTGAAAACTCCATATGAGTCATGAAAATATTTATGTACCCTTGATAATAGAAATAAATCATAAAAATAACCTTTCAAAATCCAAGTACAGTCCATTGAAAGAAACTTTGCACATAGTACTCAAATACATCGTCTGTTTGGGTTTTAGGAAAGGTGGAAGGAAAAATGACCTAGGAAGGAGTTGAAAATTTGTAGATATAACCTATAAAATCTTAATAGTCCCCTAAAATATCAATTTTTGTCTAAGTAAATAGGGGAGTGCCCTCTATTTTGTCTCAGATAGAGGGCACTCCCTTTGTGCTTGTAACCTATAGTTTTGGAAAATTGATATGGCTAGGTGAGTTGGGAGATATTTGGACCTTTAAATAGGATATTTAAAGTTTATGGACATATATTAAAACATAAATAACCAATATAGAAAGGTTTAATCTCAATGTAATGGTCCAAACCATAAGGGTTGCAATTAGGGTTGTGAGGAATGGTGAAACTTAGTGTTAGATGAGGAAGTAATCCTCATTTCTAGTATTTGATATGACTTATAGACTATTTGAACTTGTGTATGGGATGAATATAGGTGTATTTTAACTATTATAATTCAAGGAAAACTTCCAAAAGTCATCTTGAGCCATAAGGTGCAATCAGGCCTGTTGGGAAAGGTTCAAGCCTAAGGCCAAATGGAAGGTCATTCATCATTATAGGATGAGATGTGATTTAAAACTAATATAATAATATTTTTAGGGTGGATAATAAGGGGGAAAGTATTTTTGAGGGTAGATAAAACCAAGGAAATCCATTTTTGGACCTTGAGACATATTAGACTTGTAGAAATGGTGAGGAAAAACTCAATTAGGTGACTTCAAATGCTCATTTATCCCTTGATGCTTTGCATGGATTAAAAATGAGTCAGGGGAGGTTATTAGGGGTCTTTAAGGACATGTTTTTGAATTTTTTTTCACATTGGATTTTTGGTTTTTATGAACGAACCTTAAAAGGTTAAACATGCCTAAAACCCTTCAAAACCCTTATAAATGACCAGTGAAAATGGAGATGGAAAGATAATTTGGTGGAATATTTTCTCATGAAAGTGATTTAAAATTTTAAAGGAATAACTAAAGATACTCCCCATGATTTTTGGCTATATGAAATTGTATGGATGGGGTGAGAAACAATGTATTTTTGACCAATTTTTATGTTGTGCAAGTTCTAGGTGGAGTCTAAAGATGAAACCAAATTTGGGAGAAAGATTAAGACTTTTTATAACTCCCCATATTAATTTAATTCCTCATAATAAATCATTAATTCCTTAATAAGAGATCTTATCTCATCCAGTCAAAACTGACATATTGGACAAGGTAGTAATAAGGGTGGAAAACTTCAAGTGAAGTGATTTTAAAGTGTCCTTAATGATTCTAAGGCCATTTAGGGTCAATAAAAGTGTAATAAACTCCCTCCCATGGATTTTCATGAGAAATTGGTGCTAATTATGGGGACAAGTGTGTAGGGTGCATGAGGAAAGAGTTTTTTGGATTGCAGATGATGATAACTTAGTTTGGGAAGGTTTTAGATGACTAGGCCTACAACCAATGCATGGAGAGGAATTTATGATGTCCTTACCCTTCATCCAAATAATCATAATTGGTCCTAGTTAGTTACGAGGCATTCAAATAGGGCCAATCATGAAGGTAGTTTTTATGAACCAACACAAGGATTTTTTGCCACTTTGAAGGAGTTTGATGACTTGGATAGACAATTGGGATTCTTAACCTTACATGGTTCATCCCATATCCTATTATGATTCACAAGTAACTCCTTGGATTATCTTGATAAGTGTCCTTGTGACCCTTGGACTTCTCTTTTCTTCTCTCTCTCTCAAGTTCTATAAGAACTAGCCATTTTGGAATTGTAATGGATACTCCTCTTGAATATGGCAAATCCATGCTCATTTGCATACTTTTTGATCAATAAGATACTAATTTTTACCTCTTATATGACTATTATTAGTGTGTTCATTTGGAATTTTTGATTTTGCATAAGTGAAAACTCTTATTTCCTTAGCATGATTGTTTTAATCTATTATCTATTTACAATTTGAAAGCTTCTTCTTGTAAGGCATATGAAGTGTTCTTGGGAATTTCAAGGATTTATTTAGTATTTTCATTAGTGGCATTCAAGGCCTCTTGTCTAGTCCCCCTAGTTTTGCACATTCCTCTATAACCTCGTAATCTAACATTGATATGGGAAGATGTAGATTGGATAAGTGTAGGTTTAGTTTGTCCCTTGATTTCAAGTATAACATGCATATGGTTGGAATTCATCATCTAATTTGGTGGATCACCCCTTAGGATAGTTTTATTTTAGTTATTTCTCTCCCTTTTCACCCCTAAAGTTAAGTGTAGTTTTGATCTAAAGTGGTACATCAAGGGAACTAGTCCTATCTAGAGATTCACCTCATTCCTTAGGCTACCCACAAGCCTAATGGTGTCTCCATTGTGCCACTTGGATGAGGAAAGATTTTCAATCTCCTCAAAGGGTGAAAATCTAAGTGACAATAGTTTTTGGCACACCTGGTGGGACTCTTGGTCCAAGAGGTTGAGAGATTTTTGGTGTTGTCTCTCAATAATCAGCCTTTGGAGGCATCTATCAAAGCTTCAATGGTGTCTTCAAAGCTATATCAACTGGTTAATTAGCCTAGGTTATCTTTTTAATATTATTGGTAATATTTAACTTTGTGTTCTTTTTTTCAATGAAGTTTCATGGCTGACTTTGGTGTTGAGTTTTGTTCTTTACAAGTTGGTGAGACATTACAAGCTTGTGTCATTCCCTATCAATAAGAACAAATCTTTAATCAACCCTTTCATGAAGTTTACCAGCCCCAATATGGTTATTTTCAACCTTAATATGATCATTTTTAACCTTATCATTAAGTGTATTAGTCCTATAGCTAACCTTCTCAATATCTTGCTTCTCTTAGTCAACCTATCCACTTCTCAACTCCATCCATTTCCACCTTCAAAAAAACACTCTTGGGGTATGAGAAGTACATGTTGGAGCTTGATCCTCTAAGAGGATGTGGTCAAAAGGTTCCTAGACATATTATTCATGAGGTGAGAGATGTATTATAGTTGGTCAAAAGAGAGTGGGTACCTATTGAGAGGGCCAATTAGAAAAGGCGCACAAGTGAGATGCTTGATGTCAGTGGCCTAGTTTCTTCCTTAGAGAATAGGCTAGGAGTTCATGAAATGAAACATCACCAAACCTATCAGCCTTCATATCCACTTCCCCAAGTTTCCTATTAGTGATATTTGAGCCCTACTCATGAGCCCAATCAAGGATATCAAAGTCATCCTTTTCCCAATAAGTTGGAAGAGAGAGTTGAAAGGAGAAACCTTTTTTTTGAATCTAACATTGATAGGAAAATTGATTTGGCTAATATGCATATATAACAGTCGATGTTTGCAGTAAAGGAAGTGGATTTCAATCCCCATTATCCTCTCACATTGTATCCCCACCACCAAAATAAGAGACTTATAATCCTAACATCCTAATTTGGAATAAGATAGTGGAGTCATAGGGAAATAAAGAAGATATAAGTTTGGTTGATAAGGAGTGTGGAATTGTGAATGAAGTTGATCCTTTGCAAGTTCTTCTCACCCTTCCTCAAGAAACTTCTTGTCCTTCATATTGATCCCCTTGTATACCTCATCCTCATGATGATGCATATAAAATTCAAGAGAGACTTTTCCAAGAGAACCTAGCCAAGAAAATTAAAGAGTTAAAGTCAAGGATGAAGATACGAAGTCAAGGTGTGATGGAAGGTTTAGACCCAAAAGAAGATCTTATGCCTAAACACACCCCATCCACCTTTCCTCAAGAGAGTCTTCAAGCTAAATCAGATGTGAATGTAGTGATTATCAAGTTGAAGGAATAAAATCAATTTATTTTAGCCCAAGGTCTACCTCCCCTTCCTCAAGAGCTTCCAAAAGAGCCCCTTACATTCCATTTCCAATCTGATTTTGAGTTCTATGTGCCACCTCCACCAACTATTTCATCTTGTCCTCACCCCATCACCCTTTGCCTTTATGGACCTATGTTATGGGAACCTAAAGAGGAGCAACTAGTTGATAAGGAAAGATAACTCCTGATTGAAGAAGACATACCTCCTTGGAAACCTCATTGGGTTATGTTACATGACTTCCAGATGCCTAGTCTTGGCATCACCATGAAAGAGAAAGAGATGGAAGATCTTTTAGCCCTTGAAGAAGACTCCACATCTAATCAAAATTTTGTGGATAATCATTTCAAGCATGAGGATAAATTTGTTATTATGAATGAAGAATAATTCTAAGTCTCTCCCAAAGAGGTTACATCCTTAGAAAACTCTCTTGAGACTAATGTGCAAGATCATGTTCTTGAAGATGATCTAATATGTTAGCCTAGTATTACATTACCATCAGATACATTGTATATTGAAGAATACCATCTTGATAACATCATTCTTCAGGAAGAGAAGATTGAAGAGGTAGTGGTTCTAGAGGATGAAGAGGTCAAAGATGATTGACAGTTGCAAATGAAGCTCTTTCAAGAGCTTGAAGAGCTTTGCCAAGTTGAAGGCCAAGTACATGACAAGGTGAGAAAATAATCTTCCAAGGAGGATAATGATCAAGATTAGGTCAAGTATGCAAATTTCCTTGATGAGTTAGAAGAATTTACAGTTGAGAAGAAACCCAATCTTATTGAGAGCCCTATAGAAATCAAGAATGAGGTTGTAATTGAAGATCCACATGAGCAGGTTAAGGATGTTTGGGTGTAATTTTTTTAATTTCTATAGCCAACATGTTTAAATATACCTAGTTTTCAATGAACATCATGCCAATGGAGTTGGTAAAAATCATGATAAAGTTGGAGATATCAATGTCAAGGATCAAAAGGCTACATGTCTTACTAAATCCTTAATGTCATGAAAAAAGAAGAGTTTTAAATTTTCCCTTTGATCTAGGAGGGAGTCCTCATCTCAAGTTAGTTAGTGTTTGAGTTAGCTTGTTTAGTTTGGTGTATGTGTTCCATAAGTGCTCATGAAGCACATGTGTGTTTGTTTTTGTTTTTTGTGTGTCTTTTGTTTCATGTGGTTGAGGTAATTAGTAGTATTATCTTGATGGTCAAAGGTCAAAGGTTTCCTTGTTTGTCTCAAACTTCAGATGACTCCTAAGCCTAATGGATTGATAAGGTTACTAGTCTAGTTAGCATAACATGCATACTACCCATATGAGTCACCAATTTGTTGACCAAATTTGACTTTTAGATCAAATTGGGGTACCCCTAGGTAAAAAATTGACTTTTTTAATGTTTTAGGGGTCTAATAAATATTTCAAAAGGTGTTTTATAGGTTAATCAATGTCATTTATGTTGTACTAGCCTTGGTCTTTAGTCCTTTTAGTCATTTTCAGTCATTTGGAGGTCAAAAAGGGTGTATTTAATGACTTGTATGGATTTATTATGAAGTGTTAATTATACAAAACATGATGTCACATCCCTTGTGTCCTTAGATGTCTTAAGTAATTGACATAACTAAAAAGTGGTAGGCTCATCAGAAGAAAAGGAAATTTTATTGAGGAAAAGAAGTTTGACACTTGTACAATGCCTTGGGATGTATCATGGTATGTATCTTTAGCTTCCCCAAGCTCATTTCCACTTTTGGTTTGCTCTATAAGTGACATTTTTGGCCCAAAACTATTCTACTCTTTTTTAAGTTTTCTTGGAAAGCAGAAGTAAGCTTCAATTTTGTGCTTAGTTCAGACAACTCAAGAGGTTTCAGATCAAATGCCTTAGGGAGGTTGTATTAAACTTAGAGACATTCATTTACATATAAGGAGTTTGAATAATCGTGGCCTGTGGTTCATGAACCATCCTCATGAAGTTAATTATACCTTTTTTATAATGATTTCATGCACCCTATAGGTTTTACCTTGGTTTGAGTAATTAAGTATGAATAAATTATTGATATTAGTTACAGATCATGTTGACTTCCTCTTATAGTTATCCTTATACTTGGTTTCATGTTTCATGGTGTTTTTATAGGTAAAGTGAATCAAGGTTAGAAGATAAGCATCATTTTGTGTAGTGGGTAGATTTATAATATTTGCCATACCTTCATGATTTGGTAATGGTTTAATGAGGTGGGGATAAGTTCACTATCATGTTCTGAAAGTCCTTTCAATTCCCATACCTTTCACTCTTATCCTCCAAATCAACATTCCATGAATTGTACTCATTTTACACACTTGCACACAGTCTGCGTACATACCTTTCAAGGTGCCTATAGGAATTTTAAACATTTAAATGTGATATATAAGCTTTAATTAAATTATTTAGACCATGACATATTGTTTGGGCCTTTGAGAGAGTATGGGTGTTGGTCATTAGGTTAAGATAATGCTTGCTGTCCACCACATCCTCATAATTACATAGTCATCCATTAATGTGCATTTACAGGTGTCCTCATGAGGAATTACATGTGAAAATGAGTTTTAGTACTAATATGATGTTTTTAAATTTGAGAGGAATCCATTTGATACCTTGGAGAAGGCCTAAATTGATCACAAGAGCATACATTCTTACTGACTGTCCATCTTGCATTCATTGCTTACATATATTAAAAATCAACATCTTTAGGTGATCTAACAAAGAGAAAAAGAACCATTTTGAAGTGATAAAATTGGTGATGGAAACTTCATTGAGTGAATTAAATTTGGTTTTGATCATGATGGATCCATTTGGAATGATGAGTTGACAAGCTAAAATTGAAAACCATGTTGACCAATCTTGAATCTACTCTATCTTTGTGCCCCTTGGCCTATATCTCTTATTTTAACCAATATTATGTTGACCACCCAGGTCTTCTATCTTGTCCAAAATGCTTAAAATATACTTATATTCCATCTCTAAAAGTTTTGAGCCTATACTTGCTCTCATTCCCCTAAACACTAACATCCAATATAGATAATAGTGTCGATGTTACTGTCATATCCTGACACAAGTGTCTAGTGCCCTAAAGTCATCTAATTTGAAAATGAAATGTATCTTAATGGTTGGCCTAAGTGATTTAATGTGAGGTATTACTCCAAAGAGATTGATATAAATATAATATCAACCCTCATTCATTCTTCACCTAGATACACCTATGAAACACTTGGAAAGATACCAAAGAGATCGAGTCACTTATCAAAAGCACTCTATCAAGAATTTAATTGAACAAAGCTTCCTTATTTACATACTATTTATATGTACAATACATCTACAAGTCTAAATTACTAAAGGAGTAGCCCAAGAGCTAGATTTGCCAAGTTATAAGCTAGGTCACTATTTTACTTACTTTGCACATATTGTATAATTCACACAAAAGCCAACACATAGGGGAGAACTACATGAGTCAGCATTCCTCTTTAGAGTATTGGCTATGTAAGCAACATCCTTTGATAGTGGGGTCATTGGGGTAAGCTTGAAATCATTTTTCCACTAACCTATTTTCCCCTAAGGTCACATTGAAGATATAAAGCTAAGGGTTTTATCATTTCACAAGGAGTGACTATCCATGTCCTAGATTTGAATGCACTAGTGAAAAAAAAGCAAAACCCATAAACATCTAAGTGTTCAAATCCTGTTTCATCATATATTATGTACATGACACTAACAACAAACCCATATAGTAGCATTAGCATAATCATCTCAGGTTGAAATTATTGTCTAGAGAGCCAGAGTTGTCAAAATCCAAAATTTAATGATTGTTTTAGAATCTTTTTCCCACCTGATTTCAACACATTCTAGATCCAAAACTATATTAACATCAAAATAAGTTAAGTACTTCTCTTCTTTATCATTTATATATCTATCATAGTTGTAATTTCTATGTTTAGACTATCATGGCATAATAAATTTAGTGTATACTTATACTTGAGTTTAACATCTAATTGTCTTGTTACAGATCTCATTATCACCCATGTGCCATATTATTTCTATACACCCCTTTAACAATCTAGATAACCCCAATCTATATCAATTTTAGGGTTAAATATTTGGTGAATATGATCCTTGTGAATGCAATTTTGTTTTATTTCTAGGGGTTGAAACCAACTAGGGTTTTAGATTGTTGTAATTTTTAATTTCCTACTTTTACTATTTTGCATGCAACCTAGGCATAGCCCTATATTGGGAGTTGTGCCTATTGAACATATTGAACTTCCCCTCCACCCATTCAATATGTCTTAAACTAATGAGGGATATCATACCTTGAATCATGATGATACCCATGTTGACAATGAAAAAAATGTTAATAGGGTTATCATATAAGAAGATTTTGATAATTAAAACCCTAAAACAAATGAAAATGAACAAATAGATCATGATCAAGTACATGTAATTGCATTGTTCCATGAGCACATTTGATAAAACCCTAAATATTTTGATGAGATATTAAAAACTATACTCTATGGTAAAAATTCCAAAACTATAATGGAAACATCCCTCCCATTGAACACATTACAATTAAATACATCTAGTGAGGGCACAGATTATGTGTTTAAACCTTTATTCCTTGAAACTACTATTGATGCATTTATTATGGAATTACATGTTGTTTCAACATAAATATTAATTTCAATGCCTATTACTACTCAAAATATGTTTTCTAATTTAACATTTTTAAGATTTATGCAATGTAAAACCTTGGGTTGTTAAAGTGCTAAAATAATAAATCAATGAATAAATATAACAATATAAAAAACTATTAATTTGCATAATAATTTATTTATCGAATTATTATATATATATATAAATGAACTAGAAAATGTGTACTTAACTAGAATATTAACTGAGACAGATAAGTGGCAGGTTGGAAATTAGTGTAAGAATAATGCAAGGTGTCACCAACAAGAAATAGGTATTAGAAACCCTCTTGGATATTAGCATGACCCTTTGGTCAATAGTACACCATGCTAGTGTTCTTTGTGCCATGCTAATGTCCCTTTATATTAGAGATAGTGAGTTCCTAGGTGGACCTTCTCCTAGTTCTAAGAAATATGTGCATGTGTGATCAAATACTAGATCATTGTATATTCCCTATTTTGACTAATTTTAATGTAAATCCCTAAGCCTCCATGTTTTTTAAGGTATTTGAGGAACACAAGTATAAAAAGAGTGGCATCAGTAGGGTAGGCTATACATGACATCAACATCTCATGTGTTGAGTGTTGCCTACATATAAATACCTCAAAAGGGGATCAAGCCCAATGTAGTTCACCCAATCTAAGTGCTGGTGAAAGAGCAAATGAATGCTATTATGATAATTTATTTAGATGCTTTGATTATGACCTGAGATTATAAATCTAAGTAATTTGAGTTCTGGGATGTTGTAGATGGGTGTACGCATAAGAGGGGCAAAATAGGGATCACTGAACTTGATTTGCACAATTGCTTCCAAGTTTATTTGTGAGCATTTGCATTTGATTTCAATATAAGGGATAAATGAATGAAAGTGGTCTATATATAGTGATATGGTACTTTTTGAGACATGAAATGGGTCTAGGCCAACCCTAAGGTGCATTGAGAAATAATATATCCATTAGGGGTGAAAAGAGCTAAGGGACAATAACACTACCCCTTTACCAATAATGTAGTGTACTATATTCTAAAGGGTCGCGTTAATGTCCAAGTGGTAGGAATGAGTGAAAAAGGGACTTGGGTGCCTAAATGAAGGTTCAATGTTTCTTTTTGTATATCTGAGAATGGGTTGGACTTACACAAAAGCTAGAAAGTGATCAAGAGAGGCTCAAAGATAGGTTTAGGGCTAATCTAAGGATAAGGTGGTCTCAAGTAACACTAATTGCATTAAAATGACATTTTAGATGACTACATTTCCCCCCATTTATTCTAGAAATATAGACAAGTGAAATGACTAGGATAAAGGAAAAAGAAATATACCTAGACTTATCTATGAGTCAAAGCCAATGAATCTAGGTTTGAGTCTTTGAATCATGTTCCATTGCATGTCCTACAAATGAAACATGAATGAATCAATCCTTACTTATGAAATATCAAAATCAAAGACAAAAATAAGTAAAGATATGAGAGAAAGAGGAAAGAAATTAATATAATAATAAATGCGAGTAGAATGGGGAAGCTCTAACTTATAGGTGACACTAGCAATCTTCTGTAGGATCTGATAAGGACCATAATACTTAAGAGATAGTTTGTTATCCTTTTTATGTTGCTTTAGGGACAAATTATTATTAGTTTTAAGACAAAAAAATATGTAATCCCCTACTTTAAAATTCCCTCACTGTGATGGTGATTAGCTTGTTGATTCATGTGATTTTGTGCTATGGATAAATTCTCTTTGAGACTAGCAAAAACTTCTTGTTGGTGGTGAATCTGATCTTCCAAAACATTAAATTTGGTCTAGATATATAATGATGAGGTTAGGGAATTATTTTGGTACCTATATAGGGCCACAAATTGAGACATTTTGGAAGAAACATGGAGCAAAGTGTTATACCACCATTCATCTAGTGGTAGCCACTGAACCCATTTTTCTTATTTATCTAATGTAGAACAATGAAGATAAGATTATAAATGTTTATTGACCACCTTAGTTTTCATATCAAATTAAGGATGATAGGATGAACTATGATCCAATTGAGTACCTAAACATGAAAATAAATTAGTCCAAAAATTACTGGTAAAAATTGGATCACGATCACTCACTATGATCTTAGGGGTGCCATGTAGATTTTGAACTGTATATAGAAAATAAGTAGCTAGGGTACTAGCTGTAAAGGGTTGTGATAAGGCACAAAATTGGAAATATTTTTTGAGTTTTTCTAGTATCACCATGATGAAATTTTAACCTTTTGACCTAGGCAAACCAATGATGAAATCCATAGACACCTCCTCCAACTGCAGACTCAGAATGGATAAAGGTTGGAGAAGACTTGACAAGTTAATTATTTCTCCCTTAATTTATTTGCACACCAAGCATGCAACCATAAATTTTTGTACATACCCTTTGAGTCCTTCCCAAAATAAATCCTTTTAGACTTGATGATAAATTTTCAAAAAACTTGAATGCCCTCCTATGGGAGACGAATGAAGTTTGTCAAGGATCTTATTTTTGAGATAATAAGTCTTACATAGGTATAACTTGATTTTTATGACATAAGACATTCCCTTTCCATGTAATTTTTTTTAAGTCACTAGAGTCATGATGGAGACTATGAATTAAAATTTGAGTATTTACATCATTTTCCCATTTAGATCTGACGTCTTCCTTCCAATCAACCTTCAAAATAGTCATGGCACACAACAATGCCTCAGTAGATTCATCCTTCCTAGATAGTGAATCAACAACCACATTATCTTTAAATTTATTGTAGATTATTTCAAATTCATACCCTAATATTTTAGTCACCCACTTTTATTGTTCTTTGGAAGACAAACATAATTCTACAAAATATTTGAGACTATCATGATCAGTCTTTACCTTAAAACATCTACCCATTAGATAATGTCACCATTGTTTGACTGCATGAAGTATAGCCATCATTTCCTTCTCATAGATTAGATTTAATAGATTATTAACCTTGATTTTATAGATCTCAGATTCCATTGGTTTACCCTCCTACATAAGTACTACCCAATTCTAGATCATGATCAATCACATTCAATAATGAAAGTCTTTGAAAAATATGGGTTAGCTAAAACTAGTGTAGTGCACATGGCCACTTTTAGTTTCTCAAAGGCCTTGGTGGCTATTTCATTCCAATGGAAAGAGTACCTTATTAACAATGTTTTAAGTGGAGATATGATGCTATCATAACTCTTCACAAAGAAATGATAGTAACCTGTTAAACCCGAAAACCCATAGAGGTTTTTGATAGATTTTGGCACTGGCCACTTAATCATAGCTTTGATTTTTTAATAGTCTACCTTGACTCCTCCATATGAAACAATGTGACCTAAGTATCCTACCTCTTGTAATCCAAAATAACATTTGGAAGGTTTTGCATAAAGTTTATGATTTTCTAAAGTGAGTAGAAACTTTTTCACATGCTGAAAGTGTTCTTCCCAAGTCTTACTATATTTGAGAATGTCATAAAAAAATACCAACATAATTTTTCATAAAAATGTCCAAAAAATAGTGTTCATCAGACTCTAAAATGTTGATGGGGCATTGGTGAGACCAAAAGGCATCACCAAAAAATCATAATATCCTTCATGAGTTCTAAAGGCTGTCTTATGGATATCCTCATTTTGGATTTGAATTTAATGGTATCTTAAACGAATATCTAATTTTGTAAAGTAAACATCACCATGTAACTCATCCAACAAATCATCAATTATTGGGATATGAAACTTATCTTTTATGGTACATTTGTTGAGTTATCTATAATTTGGGAACATTTTCCAAGTCTCTTCCTTATTACAAACCATGACTATTGGGGATGAAAATGCACTTTGGCTATGTCTGATGGTACCAACCTCTAACATCTCACATACCATTTTTTCAATTTCACTCTTCTGGGCATATGGGTATCTATAAGGGCAAATGTTGGGTGGTTGAATATTTGGAATTAGTTGAATGGAATTGTTGGGTTTTTATTCTCAATAATGTTTCCAACACTAAAGTGTAGCCCCAAGGAGCTAACATGCTGGCCCTTCATATAAGAATGTGGTTTTATGTGCTCACCCAAAGTGCATAGCTAGAGACTGATTCCCATGGGTTATGTTACACAATAATATTAATTAGTTATATTCTCTGGGTTGAACTTATATTTAATTAGAATTTACATAAAAGAAAATATAAACTACTTTGATCCTTGCATTATTAAAGTCAACCACCATCATTATGCAGATTAATGCCATTGTAGTTCAGAGTTGTTACTTAGAAAAAGTAAAAGTATGCTTAAAGCTCATATTAAGTCTCAACCATAAGTAATTAAAAAAAGACATCACTAAGTCTTAACCAAACCAACCACACTCATATATGAATAACTTATCAATGAACTAGAACTTGAACAATAAAACTAATTAAAATAAAACAAACTCTATATTATGCTTTAGCAAAATGATATCCAGGAATCCATCACCAAAATGATTTTATATAGGGGTATTTATACTTGTTTATCCCTGACCAAGTATTTACAACATAAATGATATGATTAATTGGCCATCAAACTCTCTATAGACTAATAGTCATGGATTTCTATTAACTAACTTCTCCTAAGAACCCAAGATTTTGTGCCCCTTATATACTGATTCTATGCTAGATCCTTGATGCCATGTGTCTATCTCCTTATGGGCTAGTGCAAAACTCTTGATGGATAAGGTCTGGGTGACCCTTGAGAATCTCTCCTTAACCATCTCCTACTTCCCATGTGCTCCCTAAGTCTTCCACTACTATTTCAAGTCCTATGCTCTCAGGTTTGTTAAGGTTAATTCTCCTCTTTGATTGGGTCCTCTTACACTAGTGATTTTACACCCTTGTCCTTTAATGCCCTACAAGTTTTTTGCCATGGTGCTCTACATCACATGAGTTCCATTCCATAGTATTTCCATGCTATGATCCTTCCATGCTGTGTCAATTCTATGCCAAAATATCAAAATACTAGGCTAAAATTTAGGGTCTAACATCACCCCACACTACGCTCTTAGTCCATCCTAGAATAAGTTTCATTAGCAGCCTCTGCCAAAAATTTAGGCCCCATCTACTTGATTTGCTTCTTGACATTGTCTTGATGTGATAATGTGTCAAACAACTTAGCAGTTATTACTTTAATGGCCAATTTGGAATTCTTCATCTCCTTAGGTTGGTCAAAATTCTTATTGGCCTTCTTGACCAAAATATCTAAAGATGTGTTGGCATCCTTCTATATGTCTTCTAATGTTGAGAGTTCTTTGATAACCTATCCACAAAGGGTTACAAAACTAGCATTCAATTGCTGACAATGTGCATTAATCTTTTCTTCCATTATTTCCACATCTTTGAATGTTTTTGAATTCTCAATACAATCACTTATTAAGAGGGCATCATCATCCATTTACTTCCTTTAGGCTTCTTTTTCTTGGAGCTGAGCCTCCAAGATCTTATTCGGGTGTGCTAACCATTCAAAAATCCTGTCCAAGATGGGGATGACTTCCCCAAATATTTTAAGGGAATGCTTGCATACTTCAAATGCGTTTGTGAATTTCTCTACTATTACCAGTCCCTCATTCCTTGACATGGGATGCTCTTTGTAGTGCTTCAAAAGGAGGTTTACCAAGGCTTCTAGTTTATCTATGGCATCTATGTCAAGAGGCACACCATCTGCTAGTGCTGGCTCCTAGCCTAAAATTATCTTGTATAAGTTTAAAATTTTAAATTTAGCCTTCGTAGCCTCCTTTAATTATTACTTTAAAGTAACCACTTCTTTGGTGAGCTCCTTTTCAGCATCAATTTCCTTCTCATACATACCCACCACTTGGGCATGTTTCATCCCTACATTATGCACATTATAGTCTAACAATATGTTCTATCACATGACTTCAAAAGACATCTTCAAGAATGTCATACTAAATTTTAGAGGGGTGATTTTTTGGGGTTTAACCCATAGTGGTTTGGGTAGTGCTAGAACATCAGGACCTAAGAGAAGGCTGCCTTGAGAGAGATCAAAGTGGAGCTCCTCATTATACATGTCCAATAAGAATGACATCTACTTCCTTATGTTTAGGGTTGCATCTTAGGGAAGGAAGTGGGGCCATAAATAAAACATCCAATTTAGGACACCTATTTGATATTGGATACATAGATTGGTGAATGCATCAATGGTAGGTTCTTTTATAGACCTGGCCATCTCCTTCCCTTTATTTGGTTCACATTATAAATTTTGACCTTTGCTTCAATAGCTAATGAAGTGCTATCGATAGCCATTCTTCTCATTTGATACTCTTTACCATCCCCCTCTTCACCATATGGACCCCCAATGTCCAATGGTGAGTATTTTAAGGTGGCCTTCTTCTCATGCACTAGGGAGGGTGTCTTCTTGGAATTAGATTCTAATTTTTCCTTCTAGATTATAGGTACTTCCTGCTCGGGGTCTTGTACTGGTGCTCTTTATGGTACAACCCTTGATGATGAAACTTTTAGAGGAGAATCCTATGGAGTTATCTTAGGGGGGAAGGCAAAGGTGGAATAATGTGTGGAGGAGAAGGTGGGGGTGGAACCTTGGGTGGAGAAGGTTGGGGAGGAGAAGGGTGATGTGCATAAGGTCGAGGATGAGAAGGGTGTGGTGGAGAAAAGTGTGGTAGAGAAGGCCAGGGAGGTGAAGATATTGGTAGTGAGGGCTAGGTTTAAATGTTTGGGCAACCCTCTACCATTTTGAGGAACCTATTATGATCTTGTGATGACATCATGCCCAACCTACTTCTTCTTCAATGGAGGTACTAGTGGGAGCTTTTCCCTTGTATGTTCTACACCCTTTGAGCTCTTATGCGTGTGATGCAACATGTAAAATAGATCATGTACATGTCCCCCCACTAGTATCAACTTGACCTTTATGTCTATTTGGTCTATCTCCTTTTCTATGTAGGTCTTCTTGCCTGGATAGACATACATATTCTGAAGAGTGTGAATCTCTAAGTTGATTTTGTCTACCTCTAAAGAAATAGGTTATGCATCATAAATTTGGTTCATAGAGTCGATAAAGTACCATGCCAAAAATTCATATGGTAACTTTAGCCATATAGAGAGTTATCTAAAAGGGATCATCCTGATATGCACTAGAGAGAAGTGCTACTTCATAGTGAACTACTCTTGCTCACCAACCAAGGTGGGAAAATCCTTTAGGATACACCATTCATTCCCAAATTCCTCCATCCCATAAAACCAAGACTTCATTTTTGTTTTATAGGAGGGGTGATATTCCCCAAGCATGTAAACATATTATAGTGCTCATCAAGGGAATTATTTTTAGGCAAGTATGCCCACTTCATTGCTTCCATGGTGTAATCTAGTACATTGATCTCATCAAATACTATTAAAATAAAAAATAATCCCCATGAAAACCTATGATTAGGTATATGATGGGTCTTCTATACATCCTCAATGATTTTATGGCTAAAATACATAGCCCAATTATATTTCAAGTGTTGAGTAACTTTGTAGGTGATGTAGAGGTGAGCCATGTCTACCTCCTTCTAATGATCACTAATACTGATCTTGGTCATGATGATTCACACCTCAACTCAAAGGGAAAGATCCTATAGGTTCTTAATATTCATAGCATGGCCCTACTTTTGATACATTAGTATCATGGCTATATTTTGAACCTCATTAGTATCCCCCAATTCACATGCCACATCCAACTCTAAATACTGCAGCCCTGATACCTTGCTTATCCTCTCAGGTGTGATCTTCATGCTATGCATAATGAAGTAGAAGTAGTCCTCATGGATGCGTAAGAGAAGGAACTTGATTGCCTCCATGGGTTTTCTAAAGTAAGGTAAATTAAATAATTGGAATAACCCTACAACATCCAAGGCATTGAATATTTTGAGGTCATACACAAACTGGTTCTTGGTGTTTTGGTGCTCAACCCAGTAATCATTCTATAATTCAACCTCATTTCTAAGTTGATGATGGCTATAATAAAAAAATAGTACAAGTGGGTACCTTAAAAACCTAATTCTCTATGTGCAACACCATCTCAAGGTACTACATTTCTTCAATCATCAATGGTAGGGGTAGAGATGATTGTGTCTTAACCTGTCATGCCATACTAGATTTTCCTCTTTCTACACATTATACCTACTCTTCTGGTGTCTCTCCTCTAATAAAAATTGATTATCCTTCAAGTACCTCCTCTTCTTCTAGTATTACTAGTAATGGATCAATCCTTAAGGCCTTCTTATTAGGCTGCATCACCCTTCAAGGAGACCTAAGGTTGAGGTGTAACTGTCTAATGTTCTCAAAAGAATACGTGATTTCTACTGATGACTTTGGATTTTTGAGATTCACTACCCTCTAATGGAAAACTTTACCTACAACTTGCATGTCTTCCCTATCATAGCCATGCCTTAGAATTAACCCTATGCTTTGCTTGTGTAGATTAATGCTCAACTCAATACCTATGTATAAACTCATAATGCTTCATATATTTAATTCTAGAATTGAACTTGCTCTCTTCACTCTTGGCTCTAGAATTTCTTTGTTCTTAACTCTATAGTCTCAAATGGAAGCAAAGGTAAAACATAAAAATGAGTTAACTTGTCTTTTTATAGGCTTGAGGAGGTTAATTAAATTTGCTACCCCCTTTTAGCTCATCCATCACTTCTCATCATTAATGTATTTTTTGACTACTATCATTCTTCGACCATCACTTCTCATCATTAATGCATTTAACAATATTGTCTTGTCATGTTGTTGGCACATTTAACACAACCATTATTTTTTTCATTAATGTCATGTCCTATCCTATACCTTCCCTTGAAATTGAACACAATTGTGTTCCATTCTTTTCTTAGAGTGGAAGATAGCTATTCTATTTATTTCTCTAGTTTCAAATTATTTGGTAGGAACATGGCTATGTAGTTTACATGCCTTTAATCACTTGCATGCCTTAAGTAACTTGACTACCCTAAATACCTTGCATGACCTAAGGTAACTTGTACACCTATCTTTAATCATGAATTTAGATATCTTCCACCCCACAATAAACTTGAGTTATGGTCCTCCATGAAAATACAAGTACAAAACTTAAAGAAATGTTGCATGCAACAAAAGCAACACTTTTATTGAAACCAAGAAATCCTAGACTTATGGTATAAGCCTTATTATTTACAAAACATTAACTATTCATAGGTGAAATATGGATGAAGCTAGCATCCATTGTAATTCCCAAGGAGGAATTGGCCATCCAACCTTTGTAATCGATAAGCATCGGTAGGACAAATGCTATGAATGATAAAAGGACCATCCTAGTGAATTCAATGTTTTCCAAAATAGTACATAAACTTGGAGTCATAAATCAAAACCTACATTCTATGGGTGAATGTTTTATGCTTGATGTGCTGACCATGCTATGTTTTATGTTTGAACTTTCCACATCCTGACTCTAATGTGTAAGAAAAGGGATTCATCTAGCTATAACAAGGTATACAAGCATGCCTTCAAGGATGAATCCTCATTAATTATATAATGCATGTTATATAAAGAGATGGTACCAAAAATTTTACTGGTAGGACTATCTCTTTTTCATATACTAAATTGAATGGTGTGCTCTTGTTCAGGTGCTTATAAGTTATTCAATAAGCCCATAGTACTATAGACACTCTATCATCCCAATTAGTTAAGTTAATATTATAGATTATTGTCAATGTTGTGCCTAGGATCTTATTGAAGGCCTCGCTAGTTCCATTAACTTGTGGATGATATGGTGTTGTTTTGTGATGAGCAATCATGAACTCAACCAATAAGATGTGAATAGTCTCATTTAGGAAGTAGGTACTACAATCACTAGTAAAACTTAGTGGGCATCTAAACTGAGTTATGATATGTTCCTGAATTAAGCATGTAATAGCAGAAAAAATACAATCCATTGTTGGCATACTTAAGCCTAACACATGAGATAATCAGTTGTTATGATGATATATCAATAACCTATTTGTCATCTAGCTAGAGTTGTAGGCCCAACAAAATCAATGGACCATATTTCAAATGGTTCCTGAGAGAGGATTGGTCATAGAGGCATGGTGTCTCATCGATTTGGATTCCCTATGCATTGACAAATGTCACACTTCTTAATATATATCTTAACATCTTGAAAAAGAGTAGGCCACCATAATCTTGCCAGTAAAACCTTATACATGATAGCCTCTCCAACATAGTGTCCACCTATAATGCCTTCATGAACTTCTTGAAGTACCTTAGAACACGCATGTTTCATGACATAACATCAAATAATTTCATCATAACCAAGTTTGTAGAGGTCTCCTCTTAGATTTGAAATGGTGAAGTGCAGATTGTGAGTTGTTTCTTGGTCTGTAGAGTGAGACACTCAAGTGATGAACTAGTAGTTAGAAAGGTTATAATATTTTCTAACTCCTCATGTAGGTGGGTAAGATAAAAGAGTTGGACATTAGACAAGTCATATTTAATAGCATGCAATGGTTCTTTGAAATCAATTCAAGATAAATGGTTAGGGCCACAATTGGCTTTTCCAAGTTTAACCATGATAGAGAATTGAAGCCTTTGAAACAACACCATCAAGTGGTAGATTTGTCCATGTAGTACAAGTTTGTTTACTAGGTAATTTAAAGCCTCGTGATCTATATAGAATACAAAGGGAGTTGCTAATAAATATTTTTGAAATTTTTGTAGAGCATAGACCATTGACAATGCTTCATGCTCTATGGTGGTGTAATTTCATTTAACTAGAGTGAGTTTCCTACCAAAAAAGTAGATTGGGTGATCAAGGTGACCTTCACCTGGTTATGCAAGGATTGCACCAACTAAAATTATAGACACATCAACATAGACATGGAATGTTCTTGTCTAATCAGGAAACTAGAGGATTGGAGTGGTAACTAATTTTTCCTTTAAAGTCTCAAAAGCTTCTTGGAAAGAGCAAGTCTAGATGAAGTGCTCATTATGTTTTAAGTGTTCCCCTAGAGGTGCAACAATATTTACATATCCATGGATGAATTTTTAATAGTAACCTGTATGTCTTAGAAATGCATGGATCACATGTTGAGACTTGGGTGCTAGGAGGTGAAGAATAATAGATACCTTTGTTGTGTCTACTAAAAGTCCATCCTTAAAAATAATGTGTCCTAGAGGAACACCATAAAGTGTAGTAAATAGGCACTTCTTTAGGTTTAATGATATTTGTAAGACTCGATAGTGCTAAAGCATGAGCCATAGATTATAGCAATGATCCTTGACCAAGCCATAGACCATCCAGTCATCCAAGTAGACTTAAAGAAGCTTATGAATGAAATCCTTAAAGGCTTCAAAAACTACATGCAATAACATAATTGGTGCATTATTTAATGCAAAAGGCATGATAGTGTATGTGAAGGATCCACATTTAGTAAAGAATATAGTCTTAGGTTGATCTTCCTCAGTGGTCTGGACCTAATGGTATCACAAAAATAAATCTATGAAAGTATAGATCTCATATCTAGCTACACCTTCAAGTTTTTCCTCTATGAATGGTATTGGGAAGGGATTAGTAATGCAAGATGCATTAAGTACCCTATAGTCAACACAAATTTTGATGCATCTATCTTTATTTATACTAATCACCATGGGGCTGATCCATTTGGATTCATCAATGGGGATGATCACTCCAATATGCAACATACTATCGATTTCTTCCTTTACACACACCCATAGATTAGGATTCATCTAAAGTGGCATTTTCCTGACTAGTCAAACACTGTCAACCAATTTTATATGCATCTTCCCTAGGGATGGATGAAATTATTTCATATTAGTATAGGTTCTTGGAAAGACATCTTGATATTCCTTAAATAAATCTAATATCTTTGAAATTTTAGTGTCACTCCAGCAATTTCCTATAGTAGTCATTTTTGGTTCTTTCTCTATGTCAATGTTGCATTGAATGGTTTGAATTAGCCCAGAGTAGGGGTGGTCTATATCAGCACCAATATCATGAATAAATCATGTTCCATAGTTCTTATGAACATCCAAATGATTATAAAAAGGGTTAAGTGGATAAGATCCTTCACCTTCTTCTACCTGAAACACTAGCTTTTATTTTCCTAGACGTATCTCTTCACGTCAGTATTAATCAAAGATTGGTTCTAGCACATAAACATGTTGTGATGATTTTTCATAGAAGAGAATTAAATCTTCTTTAAGGACATGATGGATATATCTCAGGCATCTTTAATGGGAATTAGATCACCAATAACTGCTTCATGCATGGCCTAGAGAGTGAGGTATAAATCCAATCTTGGAGAAGAATAAAATAGTGTCAAGTTCATGTTCTCCTTCAATAGATGTCAAAATCAAGTACCCATGTATTACTCTTTATTAAAATACCATGCTCACACCCAAGTACATAAAGTTTCTTAGAATACATGCACCTAAAAGTACTATGGTAAGTAAGACTCTTCATCTCTCCACATTAACTCGCATACCTCTATATGGGGTTCAAGTGCTTATACTCCACTATAGTTGATTTTTCCCTTGATTTTATTATCATTATGGAATTGGTGATGCAAGGCAAATCATACTTGATCTCACTGGAGAAGTTACTCATGATGGGTTGACCACCATCTTACAATTATATCATCAAAGAGGTGAACCAAGGATTGAATATGATCATTTTTAGTGTGATAAAACTCTTCAAGGTACTGGACAAAGTCATGGACCTCCATTTGGCAGTGAAAATGAGGGGTTACATCAAGGATTTCTAAAGGTGAATCTATCATTAGTCCTCTCATTACTTGGCCAATAATAAGGTGAATAAACTTATGGCACTTATTTCATTGGCATGGAGCATTCTCCTGACTCCCAATGGGACTACACACTCTCCTAGTGAGGTTATAGTCACTATGCACCCAATAATTACAAGCATTACTTATAGTATCATAAAGGGATTGAGTGTTCATCCATTTGAGGATGCCATCAAGAGTAGGATCATGTTGCTCATCATCTCTGGTAGTGACATTATATATGTGGTTAATATCTTCTTCCACATTAACAAGTTTTATGTATGGGGATTCATGTGTTTGATCGAGGGGAATAACAGTGCACTGGTCAACATTCTCAAAATTAATGTAGCATTTTTTAAAACTTTAATTTTCATTATTTTCATAACATTAGGGTCACCCCAATAACACTTGGAAGTCATCGACCTTTGCTCACTTGAGAACTTCAAAGCCTTCTTTAAAAGGTATTCCAAGTACATTAACCATTGCATTCTTGAGGACACCAATCGGTAGAGCATGAGTTTTATTATCCATGAATAATGTGTCGTGAAGGTTGCAATACTGGACTAGCTATTTTGCATCATGCATACTTGGTGAGGATAATAACATTTGTGCCAGTGTCAACTAGGATGTCCCGTATTACCCAGCTATCAATGGAAGCATTCACTAGTATTTCTTTGTCTTCTAGAGGGGTACGAGGAATAGGGATATCTTTCTAGCAAGCACAATTCAAATGATGATCTTCAATCTACTAATTCATTCAAGGTTGAGAATCAATTGGTGCTTGTACCTAATTCTTAAGCTAAATATTTAGTTTTGGGATAATTTCCTCATCTAGCATACACTTGAATAACTCTTTGAAATCATCTTACACCATATTTTGAGGCTCTGCTACCTTTTGCATATCAGCACATTACATTGCTTCTTGGTCTTTGAGAAATTAATTTCACCTTAGTGTTCTTATACCAGCATCATAGTGTCCTAGAGCACATCCTTCTGTTATTGGACATCAGGATACTTCCTCCCTTAAGGATCTTTATGTTGTACCTTCTCAATGGGAGTAGAGGTAGAATGAGATTATCCTCCATTACATGTAGTGATATTCACTTGTTAAGCTATTGGGGTGCCTAGACGTGCATGCCAATGTGGTTTCTCAATTTGCACCTTAGAAGAGGTTGTTCAGGCCTCTTCAAGATTTGGTCAACATGGGAATACTTTTAGATGAGTGGGGATCCTGTAGTGGAAGTAAACCTCTAGATTTTAAGGGATAGCTCCCTAGATATGACTTGATGTGCTTATGCTACTAAAACTACCTATTATGGGTGAAAAAGGAGAGAAAGATACATAAAACAAACCTAAACTAGGAGGTGATACACCATGAGTTTCTTCCATTCACATACTTGGAATTTCATAATGAACTAAGACAACCAAACTAGCCTCAACACCATTAATGGAGCTCCCTAGCATTAGTGTTTCTCATGAAGGCAAATAACAACTCAACAAATAAAGGTAAGTGAAGGGAAGGTCAGATATGACACTACCAAACTCATACACACTTTAAGAGTCTATTAAAATAGCATACACTTCATGAAACATGTTAGGAGAGAAGTCATTTATAGCAACACATTCAAATATTGGATGAAAACAATATGAACTCAATCTATACTTGACATTCAAGATGGATCACTTCAACACGTAGTGCAAATGGACTTAGAGTATAACCAACTTACTTCTCATTAGCTTAAGTGTAAATAAAGGTACAATTTTGGTAGGGATTCACCATACCAAGAGTTATAAATCTTTAAAATATCCAAAATGGCTTGAATTGATCGAACATGGAAGAAGAGAGAGAAGAGAGAAGTTGAAGAGGCATAAGGACAAGTGTCCAAAGGTGAGAATCAGTTATAATACATGTGGATGTAGTGGAAAATGAGTCATGAAATTTATTTACACATCATCTCATCCAAAATTAGCCTCTTCTCCAAGTGTGTCATAGAGAATCTTCTCAATCATTCTCTCTTGCAAACTACCTTCATCCTAGGCTTCCTTTTGAGCGTTCCAAAGTAAGATAAGACAAATGTCTCATGTCTGATGAGGAGAGGGAGTTACAAAGAAGACTTCACTTAAATTAGGATTTTTTTTTATCATGAAATTATCTTACACAAGATAAATAATCACCTATCATCAAGATCAGTCTCCAATAGGCATTTCTTAACACTTGGCACTAGAATCTTTGCATTCTATGAGGCCTATGAAAGTAATGAAGCTCTGCTAATGGAGTCCATAGTCAAAATGATGGAGTCTATAGTTCAGTTATAGGAGTCTAAAGATAGATTTATGGAGTCCATAGTTTTTTTAATGTATTCAACTTCTCTCACATACCTATACAAGAATGAATTGTTTAGGTAGAAATCATGGACAAGGCTAAAAATGCACATGATCCTTAATTTGGCCTCTAGTCTCAAAGGTTTCCTTCACACATGACTGAAACCCTCCTTATGTAGGGTACCTTATTTTACCTAAAAACCTATAGTAATTTTTATATCTCTCTATGGGTTTTTTTACATCTTATCCAACCATCATTCAAGGTCTACTTGCTTATTGGTCACTGATTTCACCATTTCCCCCAAAACTATCTTCTTTGTGCATGAAAAACTGCCCCTACTCTGAGACAAAATAGAGGGGGTTTTATCTATCAGAATTAGTAAATTGATATTTTTATAGTGTCTTATATGTCCCAAGTATTATATGTACCAAATTTGAGCACTCAACTCCAGGTTTTGATCATCAAACTATTGACATTTCTATGGCAGACTTTGAACAAAGTAGCCTGATGAAGGTAGGTAGGGTAGAGGTTGTGCTTGTCACAAATGAAGGTTCTATTTTGTTTTCACATGATATATAAGGGTCATTAATGAATCCCATGGTGTATTAAAACTATTTTATAGTCTATTTTAACCTCAAACACTTCCATGCCTTTGGAAACATAGATTAGGTCCATGGCTACCTAGGAGTGTTGCACTATTTAACATGTTGGCTATAGGTTATTTGGAGATTGGGTCATGATTTTTAGATGAAATAAAAACCTAATTTGATGTTTTAAATTTCATTTAGGTGATATTTCATCAAATTTTCCAAGTTTTAGTTCAATCCTTTTCACCAAGTTCTCTCACTCCTAAAATTAGGCCACTACTTGATGAGGACTGAGTCACTCTAAAAGTCCCTACCTATAGGTAATCACTGAGCCTTAAATTATGGATTTAGACCTAATATTCATGTTTATTAGGTAATTATGTTATCCTTATAATTTTATCCCTCTTGGAAACCTTTCAAACCATATCAATTCTTTGCCTAGGTCCTCAACTAGGACACCCTACCTTGACTGTGTTTTCCCTCATAGGCCTGTGTACAGACAAGGGGGTTTGATCATGACTCAAGGTTGGATAAAATATACCTTTGGGAAGATATTTGAGCATTAAATTGTTCCTTGTCAATATTATAGTCCATTTAAACATGAAGCATGACTTTATGATGAAACTTTGGTTGAAGAGTGGTCCTTTTAAGTCAGTTCCCTGTAGATGTCACTACCCCTTTTAGTGGTTTTAAACCACGTTTAGGCCTTAAAAAATACATATTCCACTCACCCTCTACCCCTAAAAATTGGAATAGGCATTGGCTTTAGATAGGGATATTAGGATTAATAACCAAGATCATTATAAACTCTTTTAGTCATGGTGTATGTTTTCCCAAAAAAGCCCAAGGATCTCTATTTTGGTCATTTAAGGACTGAGAGACCAAATCAATCTTCATTCTCCCTTTTAAAGTGGATTTCATAGCCTCTTGAAAATTTTAAATCTTAAACAAGCCTAGCATGATCCTCATCAATAGGTAGAGTTTGATCATGATATCTCATCACATATCCATCTATGCCACCATGATGTTAGCAAGGCATGTAGATGATCCTTGGGCTGTGTTTACTTAGCAGAATATAGAATTGCACAAGGAAAGCTTATTGGAGAGACTCTAACCCATTAAAATGAAAAATTTAGCCTTAAAATAGATAACCTCCATTAATCAAATCTTTAAATCAATCATCAAACTCTTTTAATGGCACCTGAGATAGTTGAGAATGTAAAAGAGTAGTTGGGAGCACATGTAAGCTTAGAAGAGGCTTCCCAAAGTACTTAAGTTTTCCAAAATAAGAAGTATGGGAATGTATTTAAAATCATCTAAAATCACTTGAAACAAACAAACCCATCAATCCAAGATAAGAAAATTTGAGACAAGCTCAAACAATGACCCCTTCATGGTTGTAAATCCATAAAAAACTGCTTGGAGTCAAATTGATTGTTCACAAAGGAGGAGGCACCAAATTTTAACTTCTTACTATGAAATTGAATTTTACTTATATTAATATCCACCCCTAGAATCACTCTTTCTAGTTCCATCTATATGGCCCATAGTAAGTGATTGAATTTACCCTTCCTTGGCTTGCTAATGGAAAATGGAGAAAAACAAGTTGTAGATGAAATTTATTACATTATCCTTGAAATCAAAATGTGTAAATTACATATGGAGAGTTTAAGAGTCACTCCACCATGTTTTTAACTGATGGTGGACTCGAGAAGTCTATACAAGTGTCCAAAATTCCCTAAAAATAAGGAAAAACTACCATTTCTTGATCATAACTAATTCTTGGATGACATATAAGTTATCTTGATATTATATTAACCTCTTTCACGTTTATAATCACCTTGGTGACAAATTTTATTGCATGAAAGTCTGTACAAGTCATTGAATGGGCTAAAATGTGACCAAAAGGCCCCTTTTTGTCATATGAGACCTAACATATGACCAATTTATGACTTGTAAACATATTAAAACATGTCAAGGACCATATTATGACCTTTTAAACAAAATTTTATCCTTTTAATACCTTTGAATAGGGTTTACCAACCTTTGAATTTAGTTGACTAGCCTAGTACAAAGAGGGTGGACTTCCACAAGGACTAGGGAGAGGATAAGTAAAACAATAGACAAACATTACACCCTATAGTACATTTTGAACCTTGATAAAAAGTTTAGAATAGTATGGGTTGACCAAAATTTGACTTGGGTTTAAATTTGGTCAACAAGCCATGTACAAGTTAGGGCATTCTTCCAACCGGTGGTCCTCTTTGTAAAAGCACATGTAGGTAAATTGGGCAATCTCTTTGATAGTGGTCTAAGGATCTAGACTTATAAAATGTTCTTGGTGGGGAAAAACCATCTCCTCATCTTTATCCTTTACCTCAACCATGATAGCCACCATTATCTTGATTGTTGGCCATAAAGGTTTGGTGCATACTGTGTACACATGCTTCATGGATATCACTAATCAATTGACAATCGTTAGTGTAATGGTTGTAAATTTCACATATTTTGAAATATTCATACACCTTTGAATGTGTATCTCATTTTAAGAGAGGATAATAGTGTACATCATGCTCTTCATGGCATATTTCACATGACTACTTCAATATAACATGAATGTTCTTGCATGGGTAATTACTTCAAGTATGTCCTTTAGACTCATAATTGGTGCACCAAAGACCAATACGAGTATCATGTGCATTGTTTGTAGTATGTTTTTCAAGTTGTGATTCCATTGAAACTATTTGGGCTTCCATAAAGGGACTAATCCTAGTGTCAATACTAACAATGACTTTAATGCATAGGGCAAATTCTAAAGCTTCACAGAGGCTAGTGAAGGTCTTTTGGGATAGTGTTCATTAGAAAGGAAGTAACAAACCTCCAATAAACCAATATGTATATGGAGTAACATTGATTTAAAATGATATTTTTGACAAAAGTGTCTTGAACCTTTCATCATATTCCTATACACTTTCAGTAAGTTCTTGCTTTATATCCTTCAATGCAACAATACTTTGTTTCTTGAATTCAAGAATGTCAAACTCTTGGAAGGAATTCCATATTGAGATGATCATAGTCAACCACTGCTTGTTGAGGGTCAAAATTTCTATACCACTTATGTGTTCTCTCCAAAAGTGTAGTAATAAATTAGGTAGCCTTTCTTTAAAAAGAGGTGATGCCTCGCACCCTCTAAATAAGTTCACACTTATGGACATGTTCTAAAACATTTTCCACACCTCAATATTTAGGTAAGTGAAGCATCATTTTGTAATATGCCATTGGTAGATGAGGTGCTTATGCTAGGGTTGTTGAGAACCTCTATATCCTATCCCTAGAGGAAGGATCCCACCACTTCCTCTCGTGCCACCTCCCTGTCTACCTCTAATGCCTCCAACAATAATGCCCATGTCATGGGGCATGGTAGATGGTTGATTAATAATATTTGGGCCTATAATTTTTCCACTCTAAATTCTAGGTCCTCTAGAAATCCCAAATTATGCCATGAAATTCCCTTAAAGTGGGAAAGAAAGTTTTAAGTCTGTATTAGTTTCAATTGGCTCAGTTACAATATCCCTTATAAGATTAATTTCTAATTCCATGCTATCTGTATCCTATTTATGTATATGTAATTCATCTGATTCAAAAGCATGAACATGCACTATGGTTGGGGAGCCTAGTTGGTTTGAACTTGGCTCTTCAATTTCTATTATTTGTCTAGTTTCTCTTTCATATGATAAAATGACATGTTGTGTGACTTAAAAGTGATGGGGTCCTCTTTGTGTGTTTTCTCTTGCCTACAAATCCTATAAAAATTCTTGAGTTCTCTTGGTCCCTTCTTGTGCTGATTACTCCTATGATCCTCTGCCAAGCTTCATCATATTTTTGATTCTACAATGCCCACTAACTGGCTACCATTTCAAACCCAAAATCCTTTACCAACTCTCCTCTATTCCCCTCCCAATGGTGTGGTTCATGCAAAGGGGGATTTATCTCTCCATTGGCATAGTTTCAAGCCCATAGTTAATAAATAACTTCTTGATTTCTAATGAGAATTATCTAATATAATGGCCATGTGGTTCTATGAGAAAATGGAACTTAGCTTCTTTAGGACAAGAATGGGTAGTTACAACATACTCCAAAATGTAGCTATTCAATACTCCTTTCCATCAAATGTTAGCAGCTTGTGTCCATGGTGTTCCAAGTAATGCTAAAGCTCTTTGTAATTCTAATGTACAAGACTATCTTCTCCCAAGGTTTTGTGATCATCCTTGAGCATACACAAATAGCTAAGTATGCAAATAAACTAGGCCCTCAACAAAGAAAGTTTCATACAATGCACTGTAAAGATTCTATTCTATGTACTACCATGTAGAAACTCCTAGTTTAAGGTAAGGAACTATAAAATTATCTTCAAATCTAGTAATCCATTGCACAATACTCTCAAGGGTGATACACTCAAACATATTCCATTACTGTACAACAAGTGTAATGGGTCCCAACAATAGAACTAAGATGTTGGGTTTTTATTCTCAATAATGTTTTTAGTGTTAAAGTGTAGCCTCGATGAGCTAGCACGCTAGCCCTTCATGCAAGAGTGTGGTTTTGCACGCTCACCCAGAGCATGTAGCTAGAGATCAGTTCCCATGGGTTATGTTGTGCAATAAAATTAATTAGTTATATTATTTAGGTTAAACTTATATTTAATTATAAGTTACATAGAAGAAAATATAATCTACCTTGATCCTGATATTAATAAACTCAACCACCATCACTACACAGATTAATGCCATTATAGTTTAGAATTATTACAAAAAAAAAGTAAAAGTATGCTTATAACTCATATTACATCTCAACCATAATTAATTCAACAAAGACAACATTAAGTCTTAACCAATCCAACCAAACTCAAATGTGCATAGCTTATCAATGAACTAGAACTTGAGTAATAGAACTAATTAAAATACCAAAAAGTCTATATTATGCTTTAACAAAATGATATCCGAAAATCCACAATGCTTTCGTATAGGGGTATTTATACTTATTTATCCTTGACCAAGTATTTACAACATAAATGATAGGAGTAATTAGCCAAACACTCCTCTACAAATTAAGAGTCATGGTAATCTATTAACTAACTTCTTCTAAGGACCTAGGCCTTTGTGCCCCCTATATACTCATTCTATGCTAGATCATTGCTGCCATGTGTCTATCTACTTGAAAGTTGATGCAAAACTACTAATGGATAAGGGATAGGTGGCCCTTGATAATCACTCTTTAATCATCTCCAGCTTCCCATGTGCTCTCCAAGTCTTCTAATATTGTTCTGAGTCCCATGCTCTTGGGTTCCTTGAGGTTAATTCTCCTCTTTGACTAGGTCCTCTCACACTGGTGCTTCTATACTCTTTTCCTTTCATGCCCTGTAGGTTCCATGCCATGATGATTCTATGCCATATAAGTTTTATGCCATAGTCTTTCTATACTATGCTCCTTTTGTAATATGCCAGTTTCATGCCAAAATATCCAAACATTTAGCCAAAATTTGGGATCCAACAGGAATGATCATGATCTCAACTTGGTGGTAGTACTTTTGAAATTAATTCAAAAATGGTTGAGTGGTCACTAATAATCTATTAGATATCAGGATGTGTAGAGATATTTAATGGTTAAATTTATATGGAGGATAACCTAGCAACAAATACATTAGCCCCTTTATGGATAAACTTTTACATTTGATAAGAACTAACCAATTATGGAGATTTTGCATGTATTCCCCTTAATTCATAGGTCCTTCCTTCAGAATGAAAGTGCATGAAGAGCTCCTAGAAATTCACCTCAATAATACCCAAGGTTATGATCCATTGGACTCCTAACACAATATCTACTCCACCCATTGGAATAGAAAATATAGGGGAATAAAGATTTTAGTCTTCCATGGCCACTTTGATATTATGGCATTTATCACAATAATTAACCATACCCCCATTTGCAATCATGATGTGAAACTCTAGAGCAGGGTAAATAAAACAATTCAATCATGCTACCAATTTATTGTTGATGAAATTATGTGTACTCCTACAGTCAATCAATATTGTCACCTTTGTTTCTTTAGGTAACCCCCAACTTTGAGAGTTTGGGGAGTGATAAAACCATAAAGTGCATGGTATGAAATAGTGGGATGGAACTCTTCTGAATCTAATTCGAGCACTTCATCCTCTTCACCAGATTTTGTTTCATCATCTTATTCATCATTGGCCCCTTTAATGTAGAATAATTTCTTATCAACACATTTATGACCTTTTCTCTATTTGCTATCACAATTGAAACATCACCCTTTGGAGCGTTTCTCTTTAATTTTGTGAGGAGTCAATCTTGTAGGATAAGAGAAGGTTTACATTGGACCAAAACACTTTGTTGCTCATGAAAGCCTTCCATTTAACCATATCTCTTTCATCTACCATGAAAGCAAATGCCATAGATTTAGATACAGTGCTTGGATTAAAAATTTGAACATCTAGTTAGATTTTATCCTTGAGACCACCCAAGAAGGGATCATTCATGTTATCATCTGAGATATCATCCACCCTCAAAGATAAGTTCTAAAATTTTTGAATATAGTCTTTGACTGAACCTAATTTTCATACCTTTTCTAATTGGATAAAGTAGTTTTCTATTACACTATGATGGTAGTGCATTCATATCTCATTTGTGAACATTGACCAAGTAACAGTAAGACCAATCTTTTTCTTTTGAGCATAAAGCCATCAATACTAAATAAACTACTATAGCTCTAAATACAAAGATGCCATAACCACCTTTTGTCCACATGAGATCTTATGTATATAAAAAAAATTCCATTTGGTTGATCCAAATGAGGAAATCCTTCCAATCAAACATCTACATTTTGACTTTTGGAGTCATGTTTCTTACATTCAGTGGATTTGGATTTATTTGGGAGTGGCTCAAAGATCCACATAGGTTGGGTTGTGAAATATTTGGACCCAAAGATCCACCTTGATTTGCCTAAGTATTAATGATTTGTGGTTGGTTTTGAGGATGTTGAAAAACATTCATATTTGTACCAATTTTTTATGAGATCATTCAAGTGTTGATTGATCTAATCTACTTTATTTATCATCTCTAATTACAACCCTTGCATACTAGTTTATACACCTTGCATATCATACTCTAGCTGACTCACTTTATGATCAGTTGTAGAAAATTTTATAACCATAGATCCACATTATGACACCATATCTTATTTTTTAGGAGTTTTCCTTGGAGTTTCAACACCCCTTCCCTTGCCCCTAGTCTGTGGTCCTGCCATAAATAGCCTTGCCAATATCCACCCTGATTTTCACCATTGACTTGACTTTGATCAAGAAATGTGGAAATTATTTTGGCCTCAGTAAAAAAAACACAAATAATTGACCTAAGCTATATTTTTGTGAATTTTCTAGAATTTTAAGCAAATCTAAAAAATTCCAAAAATTATGGACTATAAAGTAATTTAATGGGAAATATTGAAAATGAAATAACTCCCTAAAAATGGATCTCATGGTCTTAAATTTTTTACTATAGACTCCTTATATGATCCTAAAACTCAAACAAAAAAAATGTGTAAAAATTCACAATAGTTTGATAGATATAATAGAAATAATTTTGTTGCGCAAATCGCTGCTCTGATAACACTTATAATGAAATTTCTTTAGAATTTAAGCAATAAATCACATGAAAACTAAAATATAGTGGAATATATTTAATCCAATTGTAAGGGGCAACCTACAAATCCTTACAATAAGATATAATTCACAAATATGATGATTAGAGTGAGCCACAATCATTCATATATATAGATTTAATAAGGGGAGTCACACCCATTCATCCCACCCTTAAATATTAACAAGTCAACCTAACATAATAATTAAATAAGGAATGTAATTAGAAATGAAGAGTATGCCATAGATTTAGAGCTTAACACATGACCATGATGCATACATGAAAGCATACATACAAACAAATGAGGCATGTAAAGTAGGCCAAGGGGACACAATACAAGGGACATGGGCACATGTCACTAAGTTAGAGAAAGAAATACATAGAAGGACATGTTCAAATGTCTAAATATGTAAAGATTAAAAAAGGTTACCTTAGAGCCATAGTGAAGGACATTTTTAAATGTCTGCATACATAATTAAGAAGCAAACACAAGTATATGGGCACATGTCTAAAACACACATATAATGAAAGGAATTGGCTTAGATTCATAGAATAATGGCATATTCAAATGCCATTGAATATATGTATAAGCCAAAAGACATCATCAAATCTAAACTATGGAAGCTATACATAAAATTATGTGGGAACATGTGGTACAAATCCATATAAGAGCAAAAATGTACATAAGCTGAGTATGTAGTAGTAGTAGTAGTCAGTAAAACATCAGTGTAGTATAGAATGATATAACTTGGAAAATCAGAAGCTATGTATTATAATTCCCCCAATGGATGAATGTATTAATGTTGAATTTGTGTATATGTATATGTGCCTCTAGTGGGTGAATAATATAAAATCTAGATTTGTGTGGAGGACCTGAGCCCTGTAATATCTACAAACACTCAAAGGAATAAGTGAAGCATGTATGTATAATAAAACCAACTACACTAACGTAGATAACATATGTAGTACCTGGAAAATAGAAGGAATGTAAATGTGGAAATGCATATAATTTGAAATTTGTATTTTATGAGTGATATTGGATTTTTTTTAACATATTATATTATTTTTGTATTTTCTAAGTATAAAGTATGTACAAGCAATATGAAAATGAAATAATATACAAGTAAATTATGCTTTGTTTATATATAGAATATCTATAGGTGCATGATGTTCATTAGATTCTTCATTACCTGACCATCAAGTGAAGCTAGATGGTATACCTTAGGGCTAAGCTTTTATGTGATTAAGTATGGGCCAAGCCAATTTGGTTTAAACTTTCCTTTTGTTTATTTTTTGGCATTGACATTTCTAAGGTTCTCTTTTAGAACAAGATCATTGACTTCAAATTATCTTATATGAACATGACTATTATATGACTATTGCATTCATTTTTGGTATGATTTGAGGTGCTTTGTGGCTTGGATGCGTGTGTGATCCAACTGCTTTAACTCATGTAGACATCTTTCTCTGTATTAGGCATCTGTGCTAAACCCTTTGAGAGAAACTCATAAGGATGGAATTTATAATTCCAATGGGATAACTTCTTCAGTTCCATACACTAGTGAATAAGGGGTAGCTCTTGTTAGTGTGCAAATACTGGTGTAATAAGCCCATAGTGTTTAAATGAGCTAATTATGCCAATCATCACCAAATTTGGTAACTATTTTGCCCAAGATACTATTAATTATTTTGTTTATAGCTTATACTTGGCCATTATCCTATGGATAACGTGGATTAGAAAATGTTTTGTGGATCTTATATTTAACACAAAATTTATTTACTATTTTATTCTTAAAAGAGGTCCCACTATATGTAATTATGGTTGCTAGTAGTCTGAATCAGGAAATGATGTTCATCATGAGAAAATGACATATATATTCTCCTATTATGTATTGTAAAGGAATGTATTCCACCCTTTTAGTAAAGTATTTTGTAGCTATAATAATGAATTTATGGCACCATATTGATTATGGGTTGATTTTACTAATTAAATCAAATCCCCATAACATGAATGGCCATGAGAATACACTAAGCTATAACTACTATGAAGGAACATGGAATAGATTACCATGTCATTGAAATTTAGCATATTCTTGACATTTTGGTTCTATTGTGGGCCAATAATACCCATGCTAAAGTAATTTGCATTAATTTTTTGCTAAAATAGTCACCACATTCATTATCATGCACTTGGATAATGGCCAACTTAGCCTCCTTGGCTATTAAACATCAGAGTAAGTGTCCATCAAAATATCTCTTAAATAAGTCCCCATCGATGATAATGTAATGGAGGGCATTTCTCTATAATTTGCACTTATGATTCCCAGTAAAAGTATTTGGCATGATAGATTTGTGCAATTTTTTTTATATATCTAAAAACCATTTAGATGTTGTTATATTGCACGTGGTGGATAAATCTACTAGATCTATGAGGTTAGCCTGGGATATTGATGGTGATAGCCTACTCATCATTGATGTTAATGGGGATTAATAATGCCACAATTATGATTGAATTGGCATGATGACTGTCTTTATGAGGAATATTTTCCATAGAGAAGTACTCAAATTGATCATGTAGACATTGAAACATATTATTTTAGGGAATTAAATGTTCTTCCTTGCTTTGGTAGACATATTTAACTTGATAGATGACAACCTATGAGTCTATATAGACCTTAATAGATTTTATTTGGAGAGCCTAAGTTGCTTGGAGGCTAAGGATAAGTGCCTTATATTCTAAAATATTTGTTTGTGCATGAGAAACGTAATCAATATGCAAAGGGTACTATGTGCCCAAGTGGGTTGATAAAGACAATTCTAGCTCTGATGCTTGATGCACATCTAAAACTATCAAAGAACATTGTCTATGTGTTAAAAGTGATATTGTAAGTTGTGAAATCATATTAGAAGTTATCATTGATAGGATTTGTATCTAATAGTGGTACTAATACCAATTGATCTATAATTATATATACCTTTATCAAAATTTGTAACTATTGGCATCCTAGGTTGCACCCTATCTAAGAAGGGGATTATTCAGGTCCTCTTACTCAAACCTAGTCCAACATGGGACTGAACCTAGGCTATGGTTCACCTAATCTTGGGTCAGACCTCTAGAGAAGGTCATCTTCCTTTTGGGGATATCACCTCTACCTAACCTAAACTAGCTTCTTGTTGAGAAAAGGGTAGATAGATTAACAAGGATTCATAAAATCATGTAAAAATGAGGTGATGCACCAAATGTTTTGATCCTCATACTTACACAAGACACACTATAGGAAACTTTCAAGACTACTAAACATCACTTCATTCATTCTTTGATCAGCTTCCACATAAGTATTTCATAATAAGTAATTCACTAGCTATCACTCTAGCATGGGAGGGTAGTTGTCCACTTCCACACTGACCAATAAACTATATATGCACTTAGAATAACCTATGAGAACTACCAAAACACTTCATGAAGGTGAGAACACTTAGATAGAGGCAAGGAAAATATATATTCACTTGACCACATCAATGAAATCCTGAAGCACACTTTAATTTAGCTTACAAATGGAGGAATTTAGTCTTTTATTGCATCAAATAGGTGTTACAATATAAATCTTGGTAGAGTCTAGTCATGCCAAAGAGAGGGATCATTTTCAAGCCTAAAATCCTATATTTATAGCAGAATGGGATGAGAGAGATGGGGATAATGTATAGAATGATGGAGGAGGGAGCATAATGACCAAGATTTCTAATCATTCCAATGTTGATGCCGTTATACAAGATCATAATGCCTAAGGTTACTTCTAAAAGGTGGCCATAACAACCATTTTAGTCTCTTTCAATCTATTTTTTTATTTACATTAACGATTCTTATGGTTACAATGATGGGATCAAGTCATTTGAAAGCAAAATTTTAGCATTGAAGTGGTTAAAATAGCTAGATGAATCTATTATGATCTTCTTCTAGTATGGATTGCTCCCTAATGGTTCATTTTTGGCATGTAGGAGTGGAAAAAGGGGTCATAATCATACTGATGTATTTGGAAATGAACCCATCAAAGCCAATGTGTCTACCTTCATGTCATTCCCTTAAAATATTTGCTTTGGTTTGACCTTGACTGTATTTGACCTTCACTTAAAAACTCTCAGCTTTGAATTTTAATTTTAACCATTGATCTTGATCTACTTAATTAAAATGTGCACCATTAATCTAATTTGCATGGATTACATGTGCATCATTGATTTACCCAATAGTTACCATGATCATGACACTTGGCAGCTTTTCATTCACTCCTAGGATCTACTGACTTTTTGACTTGATGCTCACCATTGATCTTCTATCACATGATTAAATATACACCATAGATCTTTATGTGCCCACTGACTCTATTAATAATTACATGCTATTAGATCTTCATATGAGCACCCAAGATTTTTCCACTTGTTAGCCACATATTTATCTTGCGTCTGCTGACATTTTGACTTTATGCTCATAGTTAGATCTTAAGTGCATGTTCAAATGCACTCTATTAGATCTTTTGAGCCCACTAACATCACTGATCATCCACTTGCCATCATATTTGATCTTAGCTTCCATGATATAGACACTTTTCAATTGCACATTCATCTTTGAAACATTTGAATTCAAATGGCTATTTACCATGGCTTTAACTTGACATCTCTATGCATGTCCCATACTGCTTGTTCAAATTTGAAGCTTTATATCTTGAGATAGAAAAAATATCAGGATATGAATTTTGTAGAGGATTATCTAGGCATGAAATGTAATATCCCCCCCAAATAGGAAATATAGCAACACAAAAAAAACTCTGAAAAAAGATATAATTTCTGTTGAATAAATTCAGAATGATAACAATAATATAGTCTTTCAATAGTAAATCACAAATCTTATCACTTGTCCTTCTAAACTATTACAATTGCAGTCCTCTCTTATGCATATAAATGTGAAATATAGTCTTGGAAACCCTAGCTTTGCAAATTTGGAAGTGCAAATTGAATTCTGGAATGGCTCGGGTTGTTGTGTAAAAACACAGTCACCGTCGTCGGTAATACTGCCACTATCGGTGGCTAATACTACCATCGTCGGTAATACTGCTGTCGTCGATAGAAAATATTGCCGTTGTTGGTAATACTACCGTCGTCAGTAGATAATACTGCTGTCGTCGGTAGCTAGTGGATCTGTACGGACCTGTACGGACTTTGTACGACCGCCAAATTGGGCACAACTTGCCTGTTTTCAACCCCTGATCTGAAAATATATGTTTCTAGCACAGAAGTCTCTAGCTATATAATTTATTGAATCAAAACATAAATAAATAAATACCTGGAATATCTATAATAACTTCTGTGTGAAGTTATCTCTCAACCTTGTAAATTTTGTGATAACTTCTGGATGAAGCTATCTCTCAATTTGGCAATAGATCAGCTGATATTCCATAGCCTCTTAATTGCACACACTGAAGAGGGAACATTCTCCAATGCAAATAGAATCTTGGAACCCTAGGCTCAGTCTTCACAGAAGAATTCTTCAGAAATCAAAATCAATAATCAATGGCTAATCAACAATGGCCTCCATGAGAAACCCTTATACCCTCTAAAAGATATGCTTGCCCTAATTAGGGTTTCTTAAATTAGAATTAAGGTTTCTAATTAAAAATAGGCTAAATAATTAATATTTGATTAAATCAATCAAATATTAATATCTCCCTCAATACATGTCAGATCCTCAAACCGATCGAAGCTAGTGAATCAGGGAGTGATTCCGCACATGACCATATCAAAATAAAGGCGCTCCACTGCATATCAAATATCCCTAAAAAGTAGGAGCTCAGGCCAAAAGTGTTCGAAAGAGCCCGAATGAAAACCAAATGTAGAAAAACTCTGCTAAACGAAGCCCCTCCAATCTCCATCAAGACCCTCTAATCATCCTATCAGCCTACGAGGATTGCATAATAGGCTAACCATGAACTCAGAACATGTCAACTGAAAAGGGGACATGACAATCCACCCCTCCTGGAATTGCTTGCCCTCAAGCAATCGCTGAATGACAAATCAATCAATCCACCTGGATCCCAAATGTAGTTAGGATCTCCACCACTGTCAATTAACTCGGACCCCATGCCATGTCCATCCCAACTCTCATGTAATGGCGTCACATCATCTCTAGTACTAAGATAAGCACCCCAATATCCAATCCATAAATGAAAATCAACAAGCAAACTCCTTACCTTAATAATATCTAAAACTAGATTGTGAAGGCTAGAAATAGTCATATCATCATCAACCTGTGACCCGACTGTAACAGAAAGTTAAGTCCTCACCACATGTGACAACTCCTGAACTGGACTCACCTCAAGACCAAGCTCGTCCTCATACCTCTCCTGTGTTGGTGCCAATGTGCACTCGTCATCGCCCTCTATCATGTCATGTGGTATAGGTACCTCCATCCGATGAAAAAACATATATCTGAAGCTACTGCCCCGTATTGCCTTAAGGATATGTGTCATCCCATCAACATTAAAGAGAACCTCCATGTCCTTGAGACGAAGAGTAACTTCCTCAAATGAATGAAGCCACTTCATACCCAAGACTAAGTCTATATCCCCCATGTTTACCACATAATAATCAGCCTTGAACTCATAGTTGTTCAAGCACAATGGGAGGTCTCTAATCATATGCTCACACTTAAGAGTGTGACCATCGGCTACCTTAACACTGATGCCCTCAAAATCTACGATAGTGAGTCCACGCTTCTCCACAAATCTAGCATCTATGAAATTATGTGTGGCTCCTGTATCAAGAAGGGTGATAACCTTTTGCCCTGCCAAAACTCCACGGAGTCTGAATGACTCATCCGACTGAATGCTGGATATGCGTGCCTCCTGTAGGTGAAGCTCTAACTCTACCTCTGCATTAGGCCCTGAAGCCTCTGCCTCTGCCCCCTCAGAACTGTTCTGCTGTTCGGAATCCTCAAAATCTAAATCCTCATAATATACCCACATCATACGATTCACCTTGCCCTTAGGCCTCAAAGGACAATCGTGATGGAGATCATATGGACCTTTGCAGTAGAAGCAAAGCTTCTTCCTGCGTAGATCATTAAGCACCTCATGATCCAAAAGTGGTGCTGCTGGATTGGCCTGTGAATCATTTTTAACCCCAGATTTATCTATGTTAAAATCCGGTCTCTCTATATCCCCATGGGAGTGTTTATGGTCTCTAGATGAAGAAGCACCTCTAGAGTTAAATTTATTGGATGGGGTTGCCATCTCCATACTCCGTGCCTTATTCATAGCTACCTGTAAAGAAGGAGGATCAAAGGCTTTGATCCAACCTCTCAATGGCTCTGTCAATCCCTCTATGAAGAGAACTACCAATCTACGCTCTGAAATATTGGGCACCATGACTGCCAATCTCTAAAACTCACCAATGAAGGACTCCAAGTTACCTGTTTGTCTCAACTGTGCCAGATCTCGAAAGTAAACCTCGAGATCTTTCCTGTCAAACCGCTTAACCAATCTATCCACAAAGTCCTGGTACTCTGTTACCTGATTATGCTGAAGTGTTACCATACCATGGTACCACCAATCATGTGCTACTCCATCCAAGTGCAAAGTGGCATATTTGATGGCCTCTATCTCTGACATTGGTCTCAATGCCAAAAAGGTGTCAAGCTTATGAACCCAAGCTTGAGCTGTCATCTTGCTGCTGCCGTCAAAAGTAGTCAAAGAAAGCTTACCAGTAGCCTTCTTCAGCTCACTGAACTGAACTCTAGGCCTCCTGTCCTGTCTAACCAATCTATAGTGCTCTCTCCTAAGATTGACAAAACGGTCAAAGGTTGTCCACTCTTGAACATGAGGAGGTAATAATTCCCACTCATCATTTATAGCCATGTAAACATCTACAAATGGGTTATTCCCTACCTCCTCTGCTGGTGCCTCTGGTTCTTCTTGAACAAACGTAGGATGGGTAGGTCTATCAGCTGTTCTGGAGTGAGTTTGCTGTGGTCTCTAATTAACCATAGCACTCCTGTCATCTCTTTGGCCCCCATTCTGTCCATCAGGTGCGTTCATATCCCTTATCATAGTCATAAGTGCCTGTAGTGTCTGATTCATCTGCTATTGGCTTGTCATCATAGCACGGTGAAATTCTCTGGTGCCCTGTTCAGCATCATACCTGTGGCCCCTGGGTGGGCTGCCCTCACGTCTGTCACTCATGATGATTGGTAGCTGATCTAGCACCTGGGTACCTTCAAGCAAGGCTCTACTGCGTGTGTTATACTTGTGTGGTCCCAACTCTTATGGCTGCATAAGATCTATACACCCTCAGGCTGGCAGGATTTAGCTCTAATACCACTGTAATATCCCCCCCAAATAGGAAATATATAAACACAAAAAAAACTCTGAAAAAAGATATAATTTCTGTTGAATAAATTCAGAATGATAACAATAATATAGTCTTTCAATAGTAAATCACAAATCTTATCACTTGTCCTTCTAAACTATTACAATTGCAGTCCTCTCTTATGCATATAAATGTGATATACAGTCTTGGAAACCCTAGCTTTGCAAATTGGAAGTGCAAATTGAATTCTAGAACGGCTCGGGTTGCTATGTAAAAACACAGTCACCATCATCGGTAATACTGCCACTGTCGGTGGCTAATACTACTATCGTCGGTAATACTGCCATCGTCGGTAGAAAATATTGCCTTCGTCGGTAATACTGCTATCATCGATAGATAATACTGCCGTCTTCGGTAGCTAGTGGATATGTACGGACCTGTACGGACTTCGTACGGCCGCCAAATTGGGCACAACTTGCCTGTTTTCAACCCCTGATCTGAAAATACATGTTTCTAGCACAGAAGATCTCTAGCTATATAATTTATTGAATCAAAACATAAATAAATAAATACCTGGAATATCTATAATAACTTCTGTGTGAAATTATCTCTCAACCCTGTAAATTTTGTGATAACTTTTGGATGAAGCTATCTCTCAATTTGGCAATAGATCAGCTAATATTCCACAGCCTCTTAATTGCACACACTGAAGAGGGAACGTTCTCCAATGCAAACAAAATCCTGGAACCCTAGGCTCAGTTTTCACAGAAGAATTCTTCAGAAATCAAAATCAATAATCAATGGCTAATCAACAATGGCCTCCATGAGAAACCCTTATACCCTCTAAAAGATATGCTTGCCCTAATTAGGGTTTCTTAAATTAGAATTAAGGTTTCTAATTAAAAATAGGCTAAATAATTAATATTTGATTAAATCAATCAAATATTAATATCTCCCTCAATACATGTCGGATCCTCGAACCGATCGAAGCTAGTGAATCAGGGAGTGATTCCGCACATGACCATATCAAAATAAAGGCGCTCCGCTGCATATCAAATATCCCTAAAAAGTAGGAGCTTAGGTTAAAAGTGTTCGAAAGAGCCTGAATGAAAACCAAATGTAGAAAAAATCTGCTAAACGAAGCCCCTCCAATCTCCATCAAGACCCTCTAATCATCCTATCAGCCTACGAGGATCGCATAATAGGCTAACCATGAACTCAGAACATGTCAACTGAAAAGGGGACATGACATGAAATACATCTTGTACATGCAATCTCTTGGCCTGAGAGGCTTTCCAAGTAAATCTATTAAATACACAACTAACTTACTCTATTTATTTATGCATGCCATTTGATGATGGTCTGGTTGTCTAAGATCACCAAATTCACTCTTTAAGCTTGATTAAAGTGTTTTAAAAGATTGAAAATTACAAGTGATCTCCTCTTAAAGTCCATATTCTCCTTTTGACATTAGATCACTCTTCAATTAGGACCCTGCTTAGCTTCTTATTCTGGATTAGGCAGATTTTGGTATGTAGGCCAAATTTGGCTAACATCTTTGGTAACTCAACTGGGTAGCATGCCTACTATGATTGAGAACTTGTACCATTTACATGACTTTTGAACTGACCAATAATGATGAATCTGATCCATGACTATAAGAAACCTTTGACTTGCAAAGATAATGAATTCTACCAAAATAGGGAAGGAAACAAACAAAATAGGGAAGATAACTAAATAAAACAAAATAAAACAAGCAAATGTGTTAGGGAAGCACTTGGAAGAAATACAAAACAAACTAAATATGTATAAGGAACTCAACCTTTAGTAGTAATGTTTCAAGTGTATCGCATTAACTGGGATAGGAAGCTCCTCACCATCCATCCTTGCAAGTTGGAAGCCATTATGGGATTTATAGCTAGAGATTGTGTATGGACCACTCCAAAGAGAGTCAAATTTTGTATGCTTTCATAACTTAGCTCTGTCTTCATCCCATTTGAAGACCAAATCTACTTCTTTGAAAATTTGTGAAGAAGCTCCTTTTTCAAAGACTCTCTTCACTTTTCCTTGATGGTTTTTTATGGCTAGCATGGACTGATGTGTTTTCTCTTCCAACTCCATAAGCTTAGCATATTTTATTTTCATAGGTTCATTCTCCAACAACTCAAGTTGATGCATCAGTTCTAGGGTAGGAAATTCAAGAGAAATAGGCATTGTTGCTTCTTTACCATATACCATCCTATAGGGAGAATGGGATATTAACCTTTTATAGGTGATGTTATCAACCCATAAAGATGACTTTAATTTGAGATGCATGACCTTTGATTATCTTCAAATTTTATTCTTATGATCTTTAACAGGTTCTTATTAGTGGACTCAGCAAGACCATTTCTTTGGGGATAGTAGTTTGATGAAGTGATAAGATAAATCCCATGTGAAAGTCCCATAGACTAATCCCAGTCCCTAAAAGGCCATAACATTATCAAAAATAATAGTTAAAGAGACTCCAAACCTAGTAAGTAGACCTTCATAGAAATCTAGAAGATTAGTCTCATTTACTTCCTTCAATACCACTGCTTCTATCCATCTAGTGAAGTGATCCATGGTAGTTAGTATCCATTTATGATTTAAGCTTGTTGGGGGGTTAATGAGACCAATAAAGTACAATAACCATTAGACAAAGGGCTGATCTACTGTAATTAGTTAGAGAGGTAAGGCTACAAGTTTCACCTTTCCTACAAACATAGCACATTGTCTGCATTTCCTAACCCATGCATGAAAATCACTAAATAAGTTGAGCCAATAATACCCACCTCTCATGATCTTGTGGGTTGTGGTCCTTGTTGAATATTTCCCTCCACCATGTCCATCATGGAACTCTTCAAGTAACCTTTCCTTTTGATGTTGTTCAATGCATCCTAACAACATGCCATTTATATCTTTCTTGAAAAAAACACCATCAAAAATAAGAAATGGAATGGATTGAAATCTAAAATATCTTCCTTTTGAATGAGTTAGGTGAGAGGGATAAATACCATCTTGGAGATATCTTACCAAATCATGATACCACCTAGAAGATGAGGTATGATCAACTGTTACCTCTTCATCAGTTGACATCATAACCACCTCATTAGCCTCTTGCAAGTCTTGGGCTAGATGCTCACAAAGTCCTTTTCCTCAAATCAACTTTGTGACTTTGATCTGCACATCATACTCCATTACCTTTGTTATCCAACCAACCCTTTTCTCACTTATGTCCTTGTTCAAGAGAAACTTCTTGACACTTGGATGTGCAACCATTAAGTGTATATTATTATTAGATAACAAATATTTAAATTTCTTGAGAGACCTTATGACTAAAACACATGTTTTTCAAATAAAGAGTACTTTTTTTCTTATTCTTCCAAGCCTTGACTGAAGAAGGCTATATTGGCTGATCTAAGGACTCATTGTTATGCTACATAAGAATGCCAGAAATGGTATCACTATTAGCACAGGTGTATAGAATTAAGTCCTTTGAGAAGTTTGGGTTCATGGATTTTTTAATTTACTCAAAACTCTTTACTCCTTCCTTGGACTAGCTAAAGCTTTGATTCTTATTTAGCATGGTTATAAGTGGCTTAGCTAAATTAGCAAAATCTAAGATGTATCTTTTGATAAAATTGATCTCTTTTAAGAAATTTTACAAAGCTCTTTTGTGCTTGGGCAAGGAAAGTGCAAGAATTAAAGCTATTCTTTTAGGATCTATGATTAAACCATGCTTTGAAACTATATGTCTAAGAATCATACCTTCATGAACTGAGAAGACACACTTATTTGGGATTTAGGCATACCTTAAATTGCCTACACCTTTCAAACACTTACTTAAGGTGAACTATGTGCTCACTTGCATTATTTGAAAACACTGTTATATAATCCAAATAGACCAACACATATTTTTTTAGAAGGCCCTAGGATTACATATCCATGGCTCTCTAAAATTTTTCTCCAACATTGGATAGACCAAAGGGCATTTTTCTATATGCAAATGTCCCCCACTTTATGGTGAAGGCTTTCTTGAATTGGTCTTCTTCCTTGACTAAAATCTAGTTGTAACCACTATAACCATTCAACAAGGAAAACTCTTCTAAACCTAAAACCAATTGTAAAATATGTTCCATAGATGGTAGTGGATAGTGGTCTTTAAGGGAAGTGTTATTCAAGTCACATAAGTCAATACACAGTCTAATTTCACCATTATTTTTCCATACTAGAACAAGGTTTGCCACCCAAGTTAAGAGCTTGATTAGAAATAAAATAGCTAACTCAATGAGCTTATGAAGCTTAGCTCTCATCAAAGGCTCAAGTTTAGGATTAATAGGCCTTTGTCTTTGTCTTACTAGCTTAGTTTCATTTTCTAGTTCAATGGTGTGTTGAGATAGACTTGGGTCAAATCCCCTGAGATCCCTATATTTCCATGAAAATACATCAACAAAACTTGCACATAACTTAATGAAAGCTTCCTTTTTTGAATAAGTTCATACCTTAACCCAACTAGAGTTTCTTACAAGGTGTAACTTCCACATTCGTATAGTGTTCTTCCTTTGTTCAAAGATGACTTTTATTTCCTTAGGTCATCATCACCACTGAGTATGTTTTCAAGTGTGACTAATCCCTTTGGAAACTTATTTATTTTTAGTTACACAATCTGATTACCACACTACTACAAGTATTTTGATTAATTTCTTGAGGAAAACTCAGCTTCCTCTTGCAAGAATATTATAATCTAATTATCATCTTCAAATACTTGCCAATAATCATTATTATCTAGGATGTAAGGCCTTAAAATCACCTTAATGTGTGACTAGACCTTTTCATTTCCTACATCAACTGGGATAATAAATTATGCCCCAATGGCAACTAACTTGTTTGTATGTTTGTTCTTATCTCTTGGTATTACTTGAATGTTGAAGGCCTAAAATTCTTCAAGCAAGTCCCATACCCTATGCTTATAAGATTTAAGCAATGGTTTTTGCATACATTAAGACATCTCACTTGGTGAACTACAAATTCAATATCACCAAAAACTTTTAAGGCATTGACTTTCATCTTCCTAGCCCATTGTAAACCATGAACTAGTGCCTCATATTCAACAACATTATTTGAACAACCAAATTGAAACTTAATAGATGAGAAATACATTTGCTTTACTGGAGAAATCAACATCATTATAGCCTTAATACCATGCTTATTCCTGGCTCCATCAAAGTATATGTTGATGCCTAAAACCTTCACTTTAGGTTAAATAACCTTCTATGAGAAACTTTATAGGTGTGGGACTGAATTACTATCTATAAAGTAACCTCTAGGATTTTAGAAATGGAATCATCATTCTAAGTTGGGGGATGAAAAGGGAGATTAAGGAAATTCAAATAAAACTAAAATAACACTAACTAAGGTGATGCACTAAGAGATTCAAAGTATTAACCTATAATTGCATAAAATAGATTGAGCCCTTAAACACTATAGACCATAAAGGAACATAAAACATGAATTAAGATCTATAATGAAAGTAAAGATCAATACTATAGAAGCAGAAGAAAATAAATAATAAATAGAAATAAATCTTCACTCAAGATGACACAAACCACCACATCCTCTTTATTGTAGGTGGAGAATAGAATATAGAAGGCCTCAAAAGCACATAGAAGATGTCTAGTCACACTTGTGAGGGGCACTTGTTAAGGTTACAAAATGAAAAATGCTAAATATTGCTACTCCTATTCTATTATAAATGCCTATCTAAAAAAATAGAAAATCCCAATAAAATGATAACCAACCCCTTCCAAAAGGGATGAGCCTAGAATATATAGGTGAGATAGATTCTCATGAGAATAACACCTAAAAATCTTGACACTCACACCCGTGATAATGTCATTGCAAATAAAAGAGGGTCTCAAGTTCATGAGTGAAATTATCCTTCAAATCCTAGATATGGCACAAATGCACTATTTCATCATAGACATAATGCTCAAGAAGAGCGTAGTGATGTCGTGTGTTCATCATTAGAGCCACCTTTGTTATGTCATACAAAGATCTACTTACCCTGGCTAACGACACAACTCCTAGCTCTAACAAGAAAAATTTTCCTTTGACAAACATCATGGTGCTACATGGAAAGACTTATCTCCTCCTTGTTCTAACCATATGGTGGGTCATCATGTGTCGAGCTGGCACTACTCTGAAATGAATCAAGGGCTTCTCCATGATAAAGAAGTGTTGGGATAGCACATGTTAGAGGTGAAGGGGGCCAATACTTAGCCAAGATACACAAAAAAAGGGGCTCCAAGAAAGGAAGAGGATGAAAGGCAATTGCTAGATACACTGAGTGAACCTGAGACCAAATATGAACTACTCTAAAATAACCAAAAGGGTGGATTTCGATCCATAGTTCCTAGTGACTCACAAGGGAATTTACCTATGGATGAGAGAACCCAAAACTATGGTATATGGACCAGTCAAGACAAAATTTTAAAAATAAGAGGAAGGTCTGTGAACTTATAACTTTTGAAGAGTTGCTTACAAGGGCACCCACTCTTCCTCTTTAGGTTGGGCCTTCTTCTTGAGAGACTCAGAGGCTCTATCCAAGTTGATAATCTCCTTTAAGGAGATGCTACCTAGGCCTTAAACTACCACTAGCTTTTAGAACTCTAGCTAAGTGAGTGGATGTAATATCTTCTCCACCTTAGAGACACTAGGTGATTGATTGAGAACAATAAACATGGTTTGGTCATTCTATATCTATTATAACAATGCTTTTATTTGGTCTTTTGGAAGGATGTTGTTGTCTACAAAGAATGGGGAGGGGAGTCCCAATTGGACTGGTTGTTCAATATGCCCCCACCTATCTTGGACCACCTTTTATAAGGCATTCAAGAATTCCTTACATTTGGTCACTACCTTGTTACAGCCTAGGAATTCATTGACCTTTTCTATCACTTGCCTTTGATCAGCCACCCCTATTATTTATAGTATTTCATCCAAAGTGCTACAAAGCTTTTGGATAAGGAGATGTGTATCTTTTACCTTGGGGGTTATGAAGGTAATGACCTAGTCAATGGATGTGCTTACTTAGGAGCTCAACTACAAATTATGATGAAGGTGAGGGATGGATTTAGGTTTATGGCTACTCCTTTAATCCTCTCTTAATAGAATATGTATAACTATTGAATGATTGGGAGGATATCCATGAGCTGGGAGTGGGTGGTGAGATATTTATTTAGCTATGTGATTTCTTGGTCCTTAACCAAGGACTCTTATTATGCTTGTTACTATAATTTTTGAAAATCCTAATTAGAATCTAAGAGCTTTTGATGGGTTTGCACTAGTTCAGTCTCTCTTTCTTGTAGCTTGGTTTCAATGACCACTGGTAGATTAGCTTCCACTTGGAAACTCTCACTGGAGATGTGACTCTAAAGGTTGGACCTTGATTTATTGAGCTCTACATCTTTGACCTTAGCCTCAGTATTGAAGTGGTCAATTGTATCCTTCACCTTAGTGAGTTCTAACTTGGTCTTGTCTAATTATCAAGCTACTTTGATGTAGTCTATAGTCATAGACTTCTATGTCTCCTCCATCAACTCGACCTTGTTAGTGGGCCTGGCCTAGCTAAGATTAAGGCCAACAAATTATATGATGTAGTCTCCCAGCTACATTTGTTCTTGGGGCTTGACTACTTGAGGAGCTATATGAGCAATCATGAAAGAGTACTATGTAGGGTCATAAAATGATCACATGTGAGTCTCTAACAGGACCTTTGCCTACTTACCCCTTTTCTTCTCTATCTGGACCTCCTAATCCCTTCTTGCCATGTCCATATGCTAATGTACTACTCCGGTGCTTGAATATTTTCCCCTCCAAAGGGGATTCCCTATGGTAGCATGAATGGAATAGTCACTTGTTGCTTTGCAACAATGAATGTTATTCCTCTAGAGGTAAGTGGATGGAGGATAAGGGTAGAAGGAGAGAAAAATGGGAGCCTATGGGGTGGGGTGAATAGTAATTACACTATGATGGAGGATGAGGTAGATGATGAGATTAGAGGAGTGATGAAAGACATAATGGAAGTAATCAAAATTATAGAGGAACGTAGCATGATATCGATGGTAGGCTAAGTGGATGAAGAAGAGAGTGGGGCCAAGGAGTAATTGGATAGATAATGAAGAGTGCCAAAACTTGAGGCAAAAATTTGGATGGAGATGTGGGAGTGAAGAAAGAGGCTAAGGTAGAAAGAAGGGGTTATGAGAAGCATATCTTCTTATATGAAGGATCAAGTGGAGGGCTAGATTTTGGTACCTAGAGCTGATTTAGCTATGATGATCTAGTTATGAGGTAACCTAAACAGGCTTGTTGCTTTTATGAGGCTGTGGGGTATGGGTGCAAAGGAGGTGGCTTGGTTGATGGCTTAGGGATTTCAAAGACTTCCTTTTCCTTCTTCAAGGGCACGTCTCCCACCTCTTCCCAAAGGGTGTCTTCTTCTTCTTCCTCTCTTTCTTCTTCCCCTTCCTCGATAGAGAATCCTCCTTCTACTAGGATTTCCTCCATATGATATTCATCCCATATATTTTAGAAGGTTTCATCTCCTTCCTCATCCTCAAATTTTGAAAAGGGCTTGCCGATCTCTTGCCTATATTTTGTATAGGTAGATATTTTCTCTTCACTCTAATTCTTTTGAGTGAGCTATGCCCTTAGTCCCTTTATCAACCTTCTGGATGGGTTATATGTATAGACCACATCATAGAAGGACTCCCATGGTCTACAAGTGTCCAATGAGATCTAAGGCAAATCTACATAATACTCAAGGTTATCTCCCATGGGTGAATTCCTCTCCTTAAGGTATGGCTAAGGATGGTGATTGGGTATGTTAGTGATTTTTAAGGAGGCTATGAAACCAATCAGGTCATAACTCCACCTATCATCAATCAAGCTGAGGCCAAGCTCTATGAGTTTGGATGAAAGTAGGCACCCCTGTAGCCTTTTCACCACTGTGATGCTTCCTTTTGTGAAGGGGACATCATATAGTCCCTTATTTTTTCTTGATTCATAGATGGAGTCCACCAGATCAAGTTGAAAAGCCAAATCCAAGGCTAAAGTTATATTTGTCAATAGGCATGAGAGCTAGAATGGCTCACCCTTAAACCCATGGGCTTAAATAAAAGTGAAATGGCTTTCAAAGAACTAGTCAACTAGAACCCTACTCCCGGTGACCCATAACCACTGCACATCCATTATCCTATCTTGATAACCTCTTAGCTAAGGTTGATGAGGATAGTGTTGATCATTTTGGTCTTGCAGGCCAAAATCGGTCCCCCTTTTTCCCCTACTATTTTGAGCCAGTACAATTTTGATTTTGCACAAGTCTTGTTTCTACGGACTCCATAGGCTGATTTCTATGGACTCTATAGGCTTGTTTTTATGGACTCTGTAGGCTAATTTCTATGAACTCTACAGGCTAATTTCTATGGACTCTATAGGTTGATTTCTATGGACTCTGTAGGCTTATTTCTATGGACTCTACAGGAAAGAAATAAGTTCCCAACACTTAGGTGATAAAAGGACCTTTGAAACTTTTTTGAAAGGCAATTTTAGAGGCCAAATAGCCCTTGCAGAGGGTAGTCAAGCATAAAATAGACCATTCTAGTGCCCTTGCAAAGGGTAGGGAGCACTTGCAAAGGGATCAAAGAGAAGGCTGAAAGGGTAAGTTTTTCTTTGGAAAAGTGAACAAGGTAGGAAAGTTGGAATTCCTTCAAATTTGTTCAAGGCAAGAGATGGAGAATTTCTTCAGACAAATGCCTGAAGGAATTCTTTCAGACATTTTGTCTGAAGAAATCCTTCAGAAGAAAATCTTGGTATAATAAAAAGACTAAGGCAAAAGTAGGAAATGATTTCCTTCAGACTTTGTCTGAAGGAATTCCTTCAGACAAAAATTCTGAAAAAATTCGGAGAAAGAGTCTAGGAAAAAAACCCAAAGAAGGATTTTGAAGGTCAAAGTAAGTGATCAAAATAATTCTTGTGGACATTTTGTCTGTAGGAAAATGGCTGAAAGAAAAGTTGACAGAAAAAAGGAATAAGTGAGAAAGACAAAAGAAAAAATCCTTCAGATAAAATGTTTGAAGGAATTCCTTTAGACATTTTGTCCAAAGGATTTAAGGAGCAAGGCCGCCAAAGGACCTCGAAGGGCAGGTGCCCTTGTTGGGGACTCTCGGCTGCCAAAAGGACCTTTCTCAAAAGCTTGAAGGAAAGGAAGCAAAAGGCTAAAGTAAGGGAAAAAAGCCAAAGGAATTGCCAAGGAGGGTGACGGGCCCAAAGATGTTAAGATTAAGCACCATAAACTAGCCATTGATCTTTAAAGGCTGGAACACGTACATAAATGCATTTAAAGGCCTTAAGGCCAAAAGGAAGAACCACTAAGAGAAGAGCCCAAGGAGCCATCAAGGCTAGGAAGATAGCCCCTGAGGGCCGAAGGAGCTAGAAAAGACAAAGTCAGGAAGAGATAAAGTGCAGAAAAGGAAAAAATAGTCCAAGTGGAAAAGGAAGGTGTTGACTCAAGGAGTTACTCAAGAAGTTGACATAGTATCTACCAAGTGGTTGTCAAAAGGCATAAATAGTAAATGGCATGACCCATTTTCTTCACTTTACATTAATGAGCAGACGAACCACGTGAATATCTTGAAGGAGCAGTCTTGTTTGCAGAAAAAGAGGCATGGCTCATGCTTTCACATTAATGTTTGAATGCCAAAGTCAAGACTGGCAATTACACAACATGGCTCTAGCAGGCCTCTTCTAGAAAGATGATATCAAAAATAATGACTTCCTCTTCCCGATGCTCTCAATGCACATGGGCCAACTTGTAAAAAGGCACCAAATTATTTTTCAAAGGGGTGCATTTAATTCTTCTCTCTCTATATATTGTAACTTCTCATTTGAGAAAGAGATCTCTTAGCTTGTAAGGCAAAGCTCTGCCCAAAAATCTCTTGGCTTGTAAGGCAGAGCTTTGTTGGATTTTACCTTGAATCAAGACATAGCATTTTTACCTCTATTTGAACTTGCACTCATGCATATGTCTATGTTTTCATTTATGCTTTCACAGAATGATTCCAGCATGTCTAGTGCATTGTGAAGTTTCTTCTTCTATAGGTCTACCAAAAGTGTCTACAGTAGGAATATAGGTGCATGTGAATAGGTTGCCATAGAGTGTCTTAGAACACCTCTGGTAGTTCTTCCTCCCTGTATCTCCATAGACCCCTGACTCACTGATACATAAGAGTTTCCCATATCAAATGAAGTGTATGCTAGCTTGTTCTTGGTGGAAAGTAAGCTAAGTAGATCAACTTTTTTGGTGTATCACCGTTAAGTTTAGGTGCTATTTTTAGCATCCTTCTCCCTTTTTAACCCCCCCTTTTTATTTATTTGTTAGTAGTAGGAAATATAGGACCTCAGAGATACATCAAAGGGAGCTAGCCCTTATCTAGAGACTCTCCCCCCAGTTTTGCTAGGCCCACATGCAAGAGGGGAGTTTCCATTGTGACGCATGAAAGACATGAGCTTAGCCTCCTGTCAAGGGTGCAATCCATAATGTCAATAGTTTTTGGCATGCCTGGTGGGACCAACTAGTTTATATCTAAAGAGTTGAATAATTTTGGTGTGTTCTTCAACCAACCAGCCTTTGGAGGATTTTTTTCATCAACACCAATGGTGACTTCGAGTTGAATCATCTGGTTAAGCAGTCCTGGTGCCATCAAGAAATCTTATTTTTTGTATGCATAATCCCATTGATAAGAATCATGGAATTTGTTTTCCTTTATATAACTTTGATCAAGCTCAAGATGTTCATGGAATCACCTCAAACAGCTCTCCTAGTTGCCCTTCAACAATAAGGGAATTAACACTAGAGTTTGGGAAGCAGGTGATGGAGATAGACAATTTAGATGAGTAGTATAGATATCAACAAGAGCTTATGTGCAAAGAAGAGTGTTTGTTTAGGCAAGCTCAAGCCTTATAATCCATGGAGGAGGAGGTAACAAAATGAAAAATCCCATTCATGCAAGGTAGTTAGTCTTGTGCACCCCCTCCTATTTTAAAGAAAGCCCCCTCTTATGCACCGAATCCTTTATATCAAATAACACTTGCTCACTCTAACTCATCTGATCTGTTAATCACTCCTACTCTTAACCCCATATGCCTAGCCTTCAAACATCAAAGGGCATTAGAGTACCCTCTCAAGGAGATGAATCTTCTCAATGCCTTAGATTGCAAATCCTCCTTTGAACAGAATACCATGAACTAGCTCATCTCTCTTGAAGTAGCTCTTCTTGTACATCAATAGACCTTTCCTAACCTTCCCCAACTTCCTCAAGTTTCTCAGTATGATCTCCAAATTCCAAGTTAGAAGAGGGAAAATCATGAACCAACTCATGACCTTGAAGAAGATAAAGTTGTTCCCTATTCACAAAGGGAAAATTCCAATCTTAAGGTCATGAGTTGGAAAGAAACAATGGAATCTTGGGGCAAGAAGGAGGAGGAGAAAGGTTTTGCTCAAAACCTTGAAGAAGATGAAGTTGCTCTTACTCATCATGATGATGATTGTGACCATTAAGAAAGGCTCTTCCAAGAAAATATAGCCAAGGGAATTGCAGAGTTGGAGTCCAAAGTGAGATTCCTCAGCCAATGTGTGATGGACAGTTCAGACCAAATAATAGATTCCATATCTGAACACACCCCATCTACACACCTCCAAGAAAGCTATTAGGCCACATCTAATATAGATGAAGTGCTATCTAAATGGAAGGAGGAGAATCATTCAATTCTAGCTCAAGGACTGCCTCCTCTTCCACATGGGTTTAATCTTCAGCTTTCCACTTCACCTCTTCTCAGAGAGGAACCTATTTTGAAAAAGAAAAGTAAAGAAGAGAAGATCCAATTTGTAGTTTCCCAAGAGGCTATCATGGATGTCAAAGAAGATTAAATCATCATGGAGGCTCCTTTTGAAGACATCATCAACAATGGAGAAGATGCAAGTCATGCATACATGCGGATGTTCCAACAATATGAGGAGGAATGTAAGCATAGTGAGCTCTCTCCCCCTTTGTTTGATGAACTTACTTGTTGCTTTGATGAGGAAGATGACTATGCCAAGGAGCTTGAGTTGGAGGAGGATTAGGAGAATGTATTTGAACAACTAGAGACTCTGATCCTTGAGCAGGAAAAGGAGAGGCCTGTTCATCTTAAGAATAGCTTTGAAGAAGAGAGCCTTGAACAAGAAGGTGATGTTCTGTGGGATGAGCAATCAGTTTGTGATTCCATTTTAGACATCACAATAGTCACCCTTCTTCAAGAAATCCATTGGAGCAGAGGATGAGTTTGACAGGGTCTTCAATGAAGTAGAAGGGAACGAGTCAAACCATGATACACTGCAAAAGAACTATGCGTATCAAAGGGTTTATGGTGATGAGCCAATGACCATCGATTTCTTGATGAGATGCACCAACATGAAGGACCAGTATTCAACAAGATTTTAATAACAAGAAGAGTACATATATGTTGGGAGCATGTTTGACTCTGATCCACTCAGATGCAAGCCAATCAAGGTGGCAGGCAAGAGGAGCAGGTCACCAAGTCTCCATTCCATTCAGCCACTTTTCTGGCATCATAAGTTTTCTTGCCAAGAAGGGGACTTAAGAAAATTTCCCTTTGATCCAAGAGGGAGGCAAATATACCTAGTTAGCAGTACATAGTAGTTTGCTTTCAATTTTCTTTCCTATTTTCCCTAAGTGTTATTTGCACAAGTAGTGTTTTTAGCCTTGTGTGTGTTTTCCTTTGTGTTTGGGGTAAAAGCTTCATGATTGATTCTTAGATCTATCAGGGCTATTGATAACTTTTTCAAGTTGTGTTCTAACTCTGTGCCCAATGGAATTTAAGGCAATTAGCTTTTAAGCATAACAGGCATGCTTCCCCTGGGATTCGCTAATTTGTTGACCATTTTGGTCCTGCAGGCCAAAATCAATCCCCATTTTTCCCCTGCTATTTTGAGCCAGTAAAATTTTGATTTTGCACAAGTCTTGTTTCTATGGAATTTATAGGGTGATTTGTATGGACTCTACAGGCTTGTTTCTATGGACTTTGCAGGCTAATTTCTATGGACTTTGCAGGCTAATTTCTATAAACTCTACAGGCTGATTTCTACAGACTATGTAGGCTGATTTATATAGACTCTGTAGGCTTATTTCTAAGGACTTTATAGGAAATAAACAAGTTCCCAACACTTAGGTGACAAAATGACCTTTGCAACTTTTCTGAAAGGTAATTTTAGAGGCCAAACAACCCTTGTGGAGGGTAGTCAAGCATAAAATGGACCATTCCAGTGCCCTTGCAGAGGGTAGTTCTTGACCCAAGTGTCCTTGCAGATGGGAGGGAACACTTGCAAAGGGATCAAAGAGAAGGTTGAAAGGGTAAGTTTTTCTTTGGAAAAGTGAACAAGGAAAGTTGGAATTCCTTTGGATTTGTTCAAGGCCAGAGATGGAGAATTTCTTTGGACAAATGCCTGAAGGAATTCCTTTAGACATTTTGTCCAAAGAAATTCTTCAAAAGAAAATCCCATGTCAATAAAAATACTAAGGCAAAAGCAGGAAATGATTTCCTTCATAATTTTGTTTGAAGGAATTCCTTCAGACAAAAGGTTTGAAGAAATTTAGAGAAAGAGCCGCAGGAAAAAAGCCCAAAGAAGGATTTTGAAGGTCAAAGTAAGTGATTGAACTAATTCTTGTGGACATTTTGTCTATAGGAAAAATGGCTGAAAGAAAAGATGATGGAAAAAAGGAATAAGTGGGAAAGACAATAAAAATCATTCAAATAAAATGTTTGAAGGAATTCCTTCAGACATTTTGTTTGAAGGATTTGAGGAGAAAGGCTGCCGAAGGACCCCAAAGGGCAGGTGCCCTTGTGGGGGACTCTCAGCTACCAAAAGGACCTTTCTCAAAAACCTGAAGGAAAGGAAGAAAAAGGCTAAAGCAAGGGAAAAAAGATGAAGGAATTGCCAAGGAGGGTGACGGGCCCACAGACATCAAGATTAAGCACCATAAACTAGTTGTTGATCTTTAAAGGCTAGAGCGTGAACTCGAATGCATTCAAAGGCCTTAAGGCCAAAAGGAAGAATCACTGAGAGATGAGCCCAAGGAGCCAGTAAGGCTTGGAAGATAGCCCCTGAAGGCCGAAGGAGCCAGAAAAGACAAAGCCAAGAAGAGACAAAGTGTAGAAATGGACAAAATAGTCCAAGTGGCAAAGGAAGGTGTCGACTCAAGGAGTTACTCCAGTGGTTGACACAATATCTGCTAAGTGGTCATTAAAGGGTGTAAATAGTGAATGACATGACCCATTTTCTTCACTTTACATTAATGAGTAGACAAACCATGTGAATATCTTGAAGAGGGGAGTTTCCATTATGATGCATGGAAGATAGGAGCTCAGCCTCCTATCAAGGGTGCAATCCACCACGTCAAAAGATAGGGGATAAAAATTTCCAAGAACTTGTAGTAGTCTTATGTGATTGATAGGATGTGGGTCTATACTATGTCTAGGGTCACCATGTTTTGGGAAATGCTTGTCTCAGAGGAGTTGAGATTGAGATATGTGGAGAAGAACTGGGTGTGCAAGAATAAAATGAGATGTAGGAGGTAATAAGAATACCACAAGGTACCCCTTATTGAAAAGTTCACTAGCTTGTCTTTCATGATGATAGCAATGGCATCTACAAAATCCATCTTGTATAGTTCCCCCTTGCTCACCGTAGTCAGGAGGAAGAGTGCCCATAACTAAAAATAAATGATGTTGGTGTTTGAGTCCATTATAAAGATGTAAGCCAACATGGATAGGGAATCCTTCAAGTACTTTGTAGGGAATATCACTAGTGGGATGGGTAAAGGAGGTGCCTCTGCATAGCCATTCCAAAGGAGGAAATTGATAAAGTGTGCCTTGTCATAGATGCAGGTATCCCAAACATCTTGGAGGCTCTTCATATTATAGATACCAACCTTCAGGTCACTTGGGAGCTAGAACATCTCCCTAATGGTGTCCACACTAATTTTCACCCTCAAATGGGTGTTGCCTATGATTATGCCAGTGTTGGCATCATATCTTTTTGTGTAGAGGGTGATGATTTTTGGGCAAGGGTGAACATAAGGCACCATGAATTGGGCTAGTGTGTAGTCCCACATTTTGTACCTAAATGAGTCATAATCATTCTTTCTAGCCTTCTCAATAATTTGGGTATGGGTGCCCTCCTTTAAGATCTTGGGGTTTTTGGCTAGCTTGGTGTCATATATCCAATCTATGAAATTGATGACCAATGCTTGGTCTCTATAGTGCCCTTTGTCCATATTTTTGACATTTGGCACCTTTTCCTTTGGCTGAATGGGGGCATAAGTGTATGAATTGCTTACCGTATATGGAGGGGGAACATCTTCTTGGCTACCTAAGTTATAGTTTCTCTATTTTATTGGATGCTTCATGCCTCCCAATGAAGATGTTGAAGTCTCCATCTCATGAATTCATCTTCAAAATCACTCTTTACTCAAAAAATAAGAAATTGGGTTAGTAATTCTTACTCACAAATTTTCATAGTTCTTGGCTCGACTCTCTCTACTTTCTTTAATTGCTTAATGATCTCAAGAATCTTGATGCATTAAGTATTTAGCTCAATGGGGAGAGAAGTGTTTATATATTGATGTGCCTCATCATGAAAAATTTGAAAATGGGTGCCTCCCATAAATATTAAGGGTGACACACATGCTCGAAGAGCCACTTGCAAGAGATTTATGATGATCGTTATGGGGAATCATGAAAAATTGAGCATCTGACATTAATAATAGGTGAGGTGGGTAGATAACCATCTTATAGAGAATGTTTTAAAATTTAGGAGGGCTAGGATAATGACACATGGCAACTAGATAAGCCACTTGTGCTAATGACACTTATTCAATAGAAACAATAGCAAAAAGGGAAACAAAACAAAAGGAAAAAAAATAAAGGAAAGGAAACGCACTAGTAGAAAGTTAAACTAACTAATTATGTACAAGGGAAAGGTAGGTAAGCTAGTTGAAATGCTTCAAATTGATCCCATTAATCAGGATCTCCAATGCATTTCCTTCTTCATATTTTAGCATGAAATCATTTCCCTATTTGTCACTAATGATGCAAAACAATCCTCTCTATAAAGTATCAAACTTTGCATGCTATCCCAACTTTACATCTCTTTCATCATACTTGAGAACCAAATCTTTGAGTTTGAATTCTAGGTTTGATGTTTGCTTGTTGAACCACTACTTGACCACTTACTATAAGGTGATTTTCACATCATTTGCCTATTCTCTTGCTTCTTGGAGGCTAAGTAGCTCTGTTAGTCTAACTTCCATTGCTCCATTTTCCATAATATTAATAGCTTTTAGAAGTTGTAAGGTGGGGATTTATGATGACACCAACATGACTACCTCTTTCTCATATACAAGTTTATATGGGGTGGTTTTTAAGATTTACTTTGGAGTGAGATGGTCTACCCATAGAGCTATTCTCACATGCATGTGCCACTCTCTTTACCAATTAGTACCCATCCCTTTGATTAGTCTTCTAATGTTCTTATTTATCGACTCTACTAGCCCATTCTTTTATAATTATTAATTGGAAGAAGTTTTTAAGAAGATACCATTTCAAAGTGCTAACTCAGAAATATTAGAAATAAGGAAGGATTTCAAATTGTTGGAGATGATTGTCTTAGGTAGGATAAATCTTACTATGACCTCTTCTAAGAAGCTAAGAATGACATTCTTGGTTTCCTCTCTCAGTGGGATTACTTTGGTCCACTTGGTAAAGTAGTTGATAGCTTTCAAGATCCACTTATAACCAATGCTTGAAATGGGATTGATCATCTTGATGAAATCTAGACCCCACTATGTGAAGGGTTCATTGGTAATGATTAGGTTTAGAGGCATAATCAAATTCTTTCTTTTTTAAGCAAAGAATTGGTATTTTTTGCATTTTTAACTACCTTAAAATAGTCTATGAACATGGTTAGCGAGTAATACCCTATGCATATGATGTTCATCATGGTGGTTTTTGTTTAGAAGTGGCCACATAGGGGGATGAAGTGCATATCTTAGAGAATTTTTCTAGCTTGGTGTCTTTTAACATATCAGAGTATATCCCCATCAAAATTTATTTTGAATAGGACTCCTTAGACTAGTTTGTATGTATCCCATTGTAGTTGATAGAAATGCCTTTTATGCATGGGGATACCATTGGGGTATTGACCACCTTGTATTGAATGGATCCTATCAACCACCCAATATCCATTAGTTTTGTATTGGTTTAGTAGGACTACTTTTAGCTTGTCTTGTTCTTTTAGTAGGACATCTACGAATTGGGATAAGTACTCATAGATTATTCTTCTTCTTTTGATGACCTTCATCAGCTTGACTTTGATATCATACTCTAGGATATTGGTGATCTAATTGGACCAATTTTTGATGATTTATCCTTCCATTATATTTTCAAAAATGTTGAAGTGTGTCACATACACCATTATTCTGCTCCCTACCACAAGGTGATTGAACCTTTTGAGACCCTTGATAATGGCAAAATATTGTCTCTCCATAAAATTATACTTGACTTCATACCTGCACAATGTTCTTGAGTAGAACTTGATAGGGTGTTGATTTATTCCTTCATCTTCCTTTTGAGTTAACACAACTACTAGGCTATTCTCACTCCCATAAATAGACATGATGAAGTCCTTATAGAATTATGGGTTGGCTAGTATTGACATGGTGAAGATTGCATCTTTGATCTCATCAAATTCTACTCTTCCCTTAGGTGTCTACTTGAAGGCTTGGTCCTTCTTTAACATCAACATGATTGGTCTCACCAATACTATGAAGTTAGATATGAACTTGCTGATGAAATTAATCTTTCTAAGGAAAGATTAGACTCCTTTCTTGTATACTGACAAGGTTAGGTCTTTGATGGCTTTTATTCTCTATAAATCGATGGTAATTCCTTATTTAGATACTACATATCCAAGTAGATTTCCTTGTAGGACTCTAACGACACATTTTTTGGGGTTAAGAGATACCCTAAATTCTTGACACCTTTGGAAAACCTTTTATAGATGATCAAAGTGGTCTTCCTTCTTCTTTAAGAAAATAGTGAGGTCATCCAAATAGATGAGGATGATCTTATTGATTAAGCCCTTAAAGTCTATGTCCATAGCTCATTAGAAGGTAGTCATAACATTAGAGAGGTCAAAAAGCATCTTCACATATGCAAAGTTTCCTCACTTTGTGGTGAAGGTGGTCTTGTGATGGTCTTCTTAATTTAACCATACTTGATTATACTTGGAGAAACCATTTAGCAAAGAAAACATCTCTACACCCACTACTATTTAGAAGATTTACTCCATAGAGGGAAGGGGATAACAGTCCTTTAAATAAGCTTTATTTAGGTCCCAAAAGTCCATGCATAATCAGATCTCTCTTCTCTTATTTCACACAAGAATTAGATTGGACACCCAAGTTGAATGATTGATTGGGTATATAATCTTTGAGTCGATCATTTTCTTGAGTTCTTGAGCCATGAGGGACTCAATTTTTGGATTCACTAGTATTTACTTCTATCAGATTGGTTTGGATCCTTCTACCAGGTCTATGGTGTGCTGAATGACCTTGTGGTCATATCCCTTCAATTCATCACAAGTCCATGTGATGACTCATTTATATTTATCATAGAAAGAAACCAACCACTCCTTATCCATCTGAGGGGCTTATTTCCCAACCTTTAGCTTTCTTCCACCTCTAACATCAAACTTAGAGTAACCACCCTTATCTACAACAAAATTTTGCCTATCATTCCTTGCATCATCAGAGTCAAAAATATTTTCCAAGGTGATGAGGCCCTTCGACATATTTTTGGTCTTTAAAAATGATTTGGTCCCCATAAGCCTATTCAATCTTTGCTTGTAACTATTATGCAAATTTACATAATTTTTGGAGGAATATGGTAATTTGTTCATCACTTTCAAACACTTACCAATTCTAGTTGTTATCAAGGATGGTGGGTTTGATGATAACCCACACATCTTGCTCATTGATAAATAAGTCTATCACTGGATCAAATTGGGATCTAATCATTGCCATTCTATCTGCTTCTACATTCACAGCCTTAAGGGTGATTTGAATGTTGAAAGCTTTGAAGGTTTCAATCAAATCCCATATATGGTGATGGTAGGATCTCATGCATACATTTTTTACATCCATGACTCCTCTTACTTACCTTCCCACCAATTTAGAATCATTGAATACTTTAACTATTTTATGCCTATCTGCTCGACTAGGCTGATGCCATGGACTAGTGCTTCATATTTGGCCTCATTATTGGTGTAGGTGAATTAAAATCTAAAATATTAGAGGGTCTCTTTCTCAGAGGGAGATATTAGTTAAATACTAGCTCTAGAATTGGTCTTACACTTCACATTATCAAAATGTAGAGTCCAAAATTCAGACTCATCTTTAACCACTTTATAATAGTCTTCTTTCTTCTTTATGACCTCAGGAAAGACTTGGTCTTAATCATGGATCACATAGGTCCCAAGACTGGTGGCATCAAAGTTTGAAAATGGGTTGATTTCAATTAACTCATTGACAAGGGCCTCTTCCTCTAGACTTACAGTGTTTTCTACCTTTTTTCCTTTGAGCATCTCAATGTAGTGCATCTCCATTCTTAAGGAGGTGTACGTTGCTTCAAAGTTTGTCATAACTTCATCCACTATGTGTTCTTGGTGAAGTGGTTTGGATAAAACCTTTAATTTTGTACCATACTTGGTCTTCAAGATTAGATGGGACTAGTCCAATGATAGGCACCCACCTATCTTGGTAGTGAAATATCTTGATAAACATAATTCAAAAGATTTGAACCTTCTTCCCATCTAGCTGCATCACTCCTTTATTTAATGGTTCATACTTCAATTTTAGTGCATCTGCTATCTGTTTAGGCATCACCATTGTACTCACACTTGAATCGATCATGGAGTTATGAAATAATTTTTTCCCCATAATTAGTGTCAAATAAAATGGAATAGGTTTTGTTTTTATTACCCCTTATTTCATATTGACAAATGTGAAGGGTATCTAGGGTTGCATGCTTTTACTAGATTCCTTCCCCTTTATCCTTACAGGGAATATAGTTGACTTTCTTGTGTGGATTTTTATTGCTTTTCCAAGGCTTCCTTTAGTATATATTTATGTTTGGGGATAGATAGGACATATTAGAGGGAAACATTGGCTATAACCCTTTTTAGTTGTTCCATGACATTGTATGACCCCAGAGGTGGGACCTCAGGATATTTTTCCTTATTTTGCACCATTTTGCTCTACATTTGATATGTTTGAGGTGATGTTTGGGGTACTATACCCTTTTTAAAAGTCATTTGGGGCCTTGATACAACTTTTAAGATCTCAACCAACCTTTTCTTGGAGCATGTGTAATAATTAAATTAAACTTATGGGGATTTATACATGGGAACTTCGCTTGCATAGACTACATCTTCACCTTCTACCCAGGAGAAGAGTACATTTTTAGGGCTATCTCTTCCTCTTGTTCTAGGGATATTTCATACATTTGTGCCATAAAGATGAATTTCTCAAATCCTAGGGATTGATATACATATGTCAAATTAGGTGTGCTCCCTTATCACCATCGTTTAACAACCTTCTATTGTAGATTACCCCTTGGATAATTTCATGGTCCATGAGTATTATTATAAGGAAAACACCATGAATTAGAATCATTTACAAGGTTATTTTAGCCAAAAAATAGATCCATATTTGAATTTGGTGATACTATATGTTAGGAGTTGGGTACTATAACCATTTAGTTTGTGGGCCATGTCTTGTGATTTGGCACTTGATGATTTAGAGGTTGATGGTTTGGCCTTTGCCTCTCTTGGTTCTAGTTCTAATATCAAGGTGCTCTCTTTTCTTAGTAATTATTGAAAGGGATATTTAAGGGCATATCCTAATACCTTTTGAGATTTATTATCTCAATGGAAAAGTTCCACAAGATACTCTTCATGTCATTTCTCTTTACGACTAATAAGGACTGAGCAGATGTGCTCACCTGAGTGGGTGGATATACATACATAGAAGGTAATGATATTGAGATACTTGGGACATCTTGTAGAGGTATTAATATCTTTGAGAACATCAACATTGGTAGCCATGGAAGAAGCTTGACTATATCTATCAAATAATTTTTGGCTCTTACTACCAGATCATAAGCATCTGACAACGTCAGTCCTATGAGCGACTGGATCATAACCATAATATCTAAGTTAAAGGCCTTGAGGTATAAAATAATGGCCATGCCTATGGGTGGTCAAGATGCTATTAGTATCCTTTTCCAAGTATGGTATTGAAATCAACAATGGCCTTTTATAGGCCCATCTTAATAGTTATAAGTTATTGTAGGAGGGATGACTAGTCTACCTTTTCATTAAATCGCTAAAATAATTTGTCACCTAGGTTATCCCAAGTGTTGATGGAGTTAATTGGCAAAGATTGGTAATAATTGAAATCCCTTCATTTAAAATAAGTGGTTATTAGACTTAAATATATATTCTATGCATTGACATAACACATAGTGCACACATCAGGAACATCTTGGAGATGTTTTATTGTGATCTTAAAATCGTCTCTTGAAAACTTAGGGAGCACCTTCAAAGCATTCATAGAAATGAGGTCCCATATATTTGGGGGTATGAGAGGGATAAGTAGACTTCCATTATCCCATGATATGAAGTTCCTCAGTGGGCCTTGAATAGCCATTTATTATTGCTAAGCAATGCTAGACCCTGTGTTCCTTTGGTGAATTGGAGCTCCTAGAGGCAGTGTTAGCAAGCTTAAATTATTTGCTATCTATGAAATTATTACAAGCCTTTGGATAATAAAATTAAGCTCTTAGTTAGGTAGACTAGTAGATCTCATTCTATTGAGCATGCTAGAAAAGAATAAACTATTGACACCTAAAACCTTTGCTTCAGGTTAAATAACCTTCTATGGCAAGTTTTATAGGTATGGGACTGAATTATGGTATGTAATATAACCTACAATATTTTAGAAACTAGCTCTTCATTCTAAAAGGGGGGATAAAAAGGGAGAATAAGGAAATGTAAATAAAACTAAAATAACACTAAGGTAATACACCAAGAGATTCAAAGCATTTACCTATAATTACATAAAAGAGATTGAGCCCTTAAACATTATAGACCATAAAGGAGCATAAAGCATGAATTAAGATCTATAATGCAAGCAAAGATAAAAACTATATAATTATAAGAAAATAAATAATAGACATAAATAAATCTTCACTCAAGATGACATAGAATATTACATCCTCTTCATTTTAGGTGGAAAACAAAATATAGAAGGCCTAAAGGGTACATAAAAGATGTCTAGTCACACCCGTGAGGGGAACTTATTAAGGTCATAAAATGATAAATGCTTACTACTGCTAATATTATTCTATTACAAATGATTATCCACAAAAATAATAAATGCCAATAAAATGATAACCAACCCCTTCCAAAAGGGATGAGCCTAGAATATATAGGTGGGATGGATTCTCATGGGAATGACACCTAGAAATTCTAGTACTCACACCCATGATGATGCCATTGTAACTAAAAGAGGGTCTCAAACTCATGAGTGAAATTACCCTCTAGATCTCAGATATGGTGTAATTTCACTATTTCATTATGGCCACAATGTTCAAGAGGAGCATAGTGATGCCACATGTTCATCTCTAGAGTTGCTTCTACTATGCCATATGGAGATCCATTTAACATGGCCAATAGCACAACTCCTAGCTCTGACAAAAAAAATTTTCCTTAAAAAATCACCATGGTGATACATGGAAAGGCTCATCTCCTCTTTATTCTAAATGCATGGTGGGCCACCATGTGTTGATTAGATGCTACTCTGAAATGAACCAAGGGTTTCTTCATGGCAAATAATTTTTCAGTTGCCACATGTCAGAAGTAGAGGGTTTCAATACTTAGGCAAGATACAAAAAAAAAGGGGCCTTAAGAAAGGAAGAGGATGAAAGGAAATTTCTAGATAAGCTGAGTGAGCCCAAGACCAAACATGAACTACTCCAAAATAACTAAAAGGGTGGATTATGATCCACAGTATAATTACCATAGATCATCACTAGACTTATAATCCTTCATCAAGGCTGAAATTGGTGCATCTTTCTTATGGAGGAAATACAAACCAAGTTATTCTTCTTTAATTAGCTTATAAGGATCATATTCATATAAGATAGAGGCCTAATCATCAAGAAAAAAATCTAGAATCCCATATAAAGGTTATTTAGTTTCCTCTATACTATCTTCTATCACCTCATCTGAGATGAGGCAATTGGTGTTCACAACACTTGGCATATATGGTTCTGAATGGAACTATGCAATAGGTTCAAAATGTATGGTTACCTTGGTACCATACATGGTCTTAAACATTAGATATGTCCAATCAGCTGATAAATATCCTTCAATATTTGAGGTAAAGTCCCTTGATAGACACATGGCAAAGTAGGGAGGTAAGTCAACCACAAGTACATCCTACAGAATTGTAACATTGGGACAAACATGTAGTTTCAAATTTGGACCCTTAATGATGCCTAATATCATTGTTAGTGAACCATATAATTGTAATACCCCTTTAACATTTGGTTTATAGATAAGACCAAGCTTGTCTGTAATTCACTTAGGCATGACAGTGCTACTGGCTCCACTATCCACTATACATTTATGAACTAAATACACACCAACTATAAGAGAGAGGTAGAAGGGAGGAGTTTTACATGATTTTTCCTCAACTTTTTCCCCTTTTTGCATTTTGTGTACTTGTACTTGATGCTTCATTAGATCATCTAAATTAGTTAGGACACCACCTTATTTCCTAACTGGTTATAGGGACACCTTGAGATCTAAAAGATCATGGATGAGCATATCTTTTTGTCCTAAATTATCAAGGGAATCCCACATGATAATGTTTACATTATATTTATTCATCTGATCTAATATTTTTAATAAAGCTCCACTAACCTTTAACTGCACCTTTTGAACCACTGGTTGTTCACAGACCAGAGGTATTTGAGGGACCTTTACAACCTCTGCATTCTAATTTTTTTGTATTTTAGGAGAAAAAAGTTGATATTTGGTACTCTTAGAAACAACATTAGGAGTACTTGAAGTATTAGTCACATTTTGAGCCTCATCAATGACTCTTCTTTTATCTCTAGTTATAATTATAACTTGACCACTTGAACTGCTAGTCTCACCACCATGATTGAAAGTAACATAATCATCCATTTGCTAATTTACATTGATGGAATAAAGCTACCCTTGAACTTGTTGAGCCTCTCCTTAGAGTACCAAACTTATCTCTTGATACTAACTTCCTTGAAGAGAAAACTCTTCTTATGTCATATGTGGCACAATAATGTTCTATGATAGTAAGGCTTGGTTCTAAACATTATTGAGGTGGGAGGGATGCCAATTTGAGTCATGCATCAAATTATTTTAAGGTGGTGTGGGAACAATATATTTTTATGTGGAAGGTGCATTAAGATCAAGAGATGCATATGGTTTAGCTAGAACTATGACTCCTTGTGCTTGGTGAGGTGGTGTATTTTCTCAAAATCCTTGATAAGGAGGCCTTTAATCTCTGAAGGGCTAATAAGTAGTCTAATTTTGTTGTTGATAAGGTCTATTAGTTTGCTATTATTACCTTTTGAGTTGAACTATTTCATTCTCAAAAGATTGCAATAGATTTTTTAAATATCCAATCTTTCTAGCCTAATTAGAAGGGGCTAAAACTTGGGCTTTAAGAGATGGAATAGAGGTTAGTGATGGAAATTGAGGAACTTGAGGGGGTGGAATAGATTGAAACTCTAGGAATGTAGGCATTGAGGGCCTTGGGGAAATTTTACCTACTTCTATCAAGCTGTTCTTTCCTCTTATTATAACCTCATAGGCATTTGATAAGGTATTACCACCCATTGACTATATCATCACACTGATATCAAAATTAATGTCTTTTAGATAGTACAAGAATTCATATTATAGGGATGGTCTTATCACTATAGGAATCCTAGTCCATGTTTTTTGGAATTTGAGGTTAAAATCAAACATGAATTCATGGGGGGCTCTTTTTATAGTAGTCATCTATTCAACTAATGATAGGTGGTCAAATTTATCTTCAAATTTCCTAACTAAGGTGGCACCTAGATCATTCCATGTATCTATTTAATTTAATGGGAGATTTCTATACCATTGCAGGGCTTTTCCTTTGAAGCAAATAACAAGCAGTCTAGTAGCTACATTATCTTGGATAATATTATGAACTGTATAAAGGTTGGCAACATCTTGGATATGCTTAATATTAGTTGTTTGATCTTATCCTAAGAATAATGGAATAATCTTAAGGGAAGATACCCGAATGTCATCAAAGTGGGCTAAATTCAATGGACTACCTCTATTAAATGGGACAAACACTTAGTTTTTGATGGTCATTTGGGTAGTGGGGATTACACTACTTAAGATAATAGGATGATTAGGAGATGAATATTACTTTTGGGGATAAGGTATTTTCCTATTAAATCTTTCTTTCTTGTATGAAATAAATGATAACTTAGTGAATTCAAGGGGAATACCTTTACTAGTTGAGCTTGTAGTAACCTTTGGCATGGAAATGTTATGTGGATGATGCTATAAACTCTAAAAATTTAAATATATTTATCTCCTAATGATGATGGACCTCCTTTGATAATGTAGATGATTCTCATTATCTCCAAATTTCAATTCCTCCAAGAGACCTAGTCCCATTAGGCATTTTAGAACTATTGGCATCCTAGGTTGCACCCTAGCTGAGAAGGGGATTGTTCAAGTTCTCTTTCTCAAACCTAGTCCAACATGGGACTAACCCTAGGATATGGGTCATATAATCTTGGGTTAGACCTCTAAAGAAGGCTGGCTTCCTTTTGGGGCTATCACCTACACTAAACCTAAACTAGCTTCTTGCTAGGAAAAGGGGTGAGAGATTAATAAAGATTCATAAAAGCATATAAAAATGAGGTGATGTACTAAATGTTTTGATCCTTATACATATAAAAAACACACCATAGGACACTTTTAATACTATTAAACATTATTTCATTCACTCTTTGATCATCTCCTATATAACTAATTCACAGTAAGACATTCACTAGCTATCAACCTAGCATGGGAGGGCAATTGTCCACTTCCACACTGACCAACAAACTATATATGCACTTATAATGACCTATGAAAACTAAAAAAACACTTAATTAAGGTGAGAAAACTTAGACAAAGATAAGGAAAACATATATTCACTTGACCACATCAATGAACTCTTGAAACACACTTTAATTCAACTTGCAAATGGAGGAATTTAATCGTTTATTACATAAAATAGGTGTTATAGTATAAATCTTGGAATAATCTAGTCATGCCAAAGAGGGATCATTTTCTAGGCCTAGAAGACTATATTTATAGTAGAATAGGATGAGAGAGATGGAGATCATTCATAGAAAGATGGAGGAGGGAGAATAATGATCAAGATTTCCAACCATTCTGGCATTGATGTCATTATAAAAGATCATAATACCTAAGGTTACTTCTGAAAGGTAGCCATAACAACCATATTAGTCTCTTTTAATCTATTTTTTACTTTCATTTATGCTCCTTATGGTTAAAATTATGGGATCAAGTCATTTTAAAGCTAAATTCTAGCATTGAAGTGGTTACAATAGATGAATCAATCTATTGTGATCTTAATTTGGCATGGATTGCTCCTTATTGGTTCATTTTTGGCATGTATGAGTGGAGAAAGGGGTCATAATCATACTACTATATTTGGAAATGAACCCATCAAAGTCAATGTGTCTACCTTCATGGCATTCCCTTGAAATATTTGCTCTAGTTTAACCTCAATTATATTTGACCTTCACTTGAAAACTCCCAGCTTTGACTTTTAATTTTGACCATTGATCTTGATCTACATAATAAAACATAAACAATAAATTTATTTTGCATGGATTACATGTGTATCATTGATTTATCCAATAGTTACTATGGTCATGAAACTTAGAAGCTTTTCATTTATTCTCAAGATCTTCTAACTTTTTGACTTGATGCTCACCGTTGATCTTTGATTGCATGATTAAACATGTTCCATAGATCTTTAAGGGCCCACTAACTCTATCAATCACTACATGTTATTAGATCTTCATATGGGCACCTGCGATCTTTCCATTTGTCATCCACACATTCATCTTGGGTCCACTAACCTTTTGATTTGATGCTCACAATTGGATCTTAAGTGCATGATCAAATGTGCTCTATTAGATCTTTCAGCCCCACTGACATCACTAATCACCCACTCACCATTATATTTTATCTTAGCTTCCATGGTTTGGACACTTGTAAGCTACACATTCATCCTTATAACATTTTAATTCAAATGACTATTTGTCATGGCTTTAATATGATGTCTCTATGCATGTCCCAAAATTCTTGTTCAAATTTGAAGCTTTATATCTTGAGATAGAAAAGCCATCAAGATATGAAATTTACAGAGGATGATCTAGGCATGAAATACATCATGTCCATGAAATATTTTATCCTGAGAGGCTTTCTAAATGAATTAATTAAATGGAAAACCAACTTGCTCTATTCATTTGTGAATGACTTTTGATGATGATCTCGTTGTCTAAGATCACCAAATTCACACTTTAAGCTTGCCTAAAGTGTTTCAAAATATTTAAAATGATAAGTGATCTCCTTTTAAAGTCCATATGCTCCTTGTGACATTGGATCACTCTTTAATTAGGACCCTACTCAACTTCTTATTATAGATTAGGCATATTTTGGAATGTAGGACAAATTTGGCCAATAGTAACATGATCTTTAGATCAAATTCTATGAGTAACATTACCCATTTGGTGATTGGCCAGAGAGATTCAGTTTGGACATGAGAAATTTTAAAGGATATGTTTTTGTAATAACTCATATCTTATTATTGATCATATAGTGTCAGAGCTTTTGTGTAGCAAAAACTTGTGATAAATAGAGTTTTTCTATTAATGTATACTTTTTTTCATAATAAACAAGTGTGTGACTGATGTAATAAATAACTCACTCTTTATTTTAGTCATCATGTTGTGTCAAGAGTGCATGATCAGTCATAAAAATGTAAAGGAGAAGTGGCCTATCAGGTATTTGTGGTATCAAGATAGGTGGGTACAACAAGTATTATTTGAGTGCATCAAAACTTTCTTGATATGTAATATCCCATTTAAATTTGGTATATTTCTTGAGTAATATTATGAATCACCAAGACTTATCTGTTAGTTGTGACACAAAGTGACGTATTGCTTGAATTTTTCCCCATAAATTTCAAAGTTGCTTTAAGTTTTTAGGAGGGGAAATATCTATTATAGATTTTAATTTTTTTGGATCCACCTTGATGCTACATTGGGATATTATAAAGCCTAGTACTTTACTGTATGTGATCCCAAAGATGTATTTTTGGGATTTAATTATATCTTGTATTGTCTTAACCTTTTGAAAATCTATCATAAATTTATTGCATGACATTTTCTCTCTTTTGATTTAGCTAGTAAGTCATCGACTTAGTTTTCAAATATATTATGAATTAAATCATGAAAAATATGGGTCATAATTCATTGGTATGTTACTACAACATTATTTAATCTAAAAGGCATGACTATATAACAAAAGGTGCCCCATGGTGTGATAAAATAAGTTTTTTATTGATGTCTTCAACTATCTTGATTTGATCATAACCATTGAAACCATCCATGAAATAAAGCATCTTATATCTTGATGTGGATTCCACTATCATGTAGATGTTAGGTAGGGGAAATTTATCCTTAGGACATGATTTATTTAAATCTCTTGAATTAGAATAACATCAAATTTGGTTATTAGGATTAAAAACTAGCATAATGTTAGATACCCATTTGGGGTGAGCAACTAGTCGAATGGAGTATGCATCAAAGAGGCATTGGATCTCATCTTTGACTAAAAGAACAACCTTAGGATGCATTTTTAATTTTTTTTGTCTAACTAGCTTTGCATTTAGATAGAGTGTAATCATGTGTTCTATGATGGAAGGATTAGTGATTGGCATATCAGAATAGGCCCAAGCAAATATTTTTGAGAAGTCTTTTAAAGTATGTTGAATATATATATCTTTTTCTTTATACAAGGTGGCTATTTTAGTGAATTTCAACTTATATTTCAAAAGGAAGAAGAAAAAACTAAATATAGGTATGGTTGAAAAAACCTATTTGGTTGTGTGCATGTTGAATTAGATGATTATGAAGAACTCCTCTTTGGCTTGGGATGATGACCTAAAAATAAGACAAGAATTGATCCAAAACTTAGAAGTTTTGATTGATAGATATTTAAAAAACATAAAAATAACACAGTAATAATGAATTCTCTGAGAAGAGATGTTTTATTACTGAAGATTGTAATACAACTATATGCTTATCTCTGGGAAGAGATTTATAATTTCAATTTTGGGTTATAAATTAATTTATACACATTTTTAAAGTAGGAGGATGTGGAAGGTCACCAATCTTGAGGGAGATTAAGTGGTTTGACTTCCATGATTTAAAACAATACAAAAGTCAAGGAATTACTATTTTTAAAAACTTACTATTTTTAGATTGTACTACTAAAATTTAAATTTAGGGCACTTTCATTGGGTTTTCACGGTTCAACATGATGTATTATGGATACTTATAGAAGAAGTTTCCAAAAAGTGCATAAATAGACCCTACGGGTCTCTCATTTGGCATCCAAGTTTATTTTCTCATTTTGGCTTCTTGGGCATTTGTAGAACCTAATGGTCTACAAGATTTCAGTCTAATCCTTGAGAACGATACCTCTCAAGTGATTGCATAACTGAGGAGGTGAATATTATTTTATAAATTATTAAAAAATATAACGATCTATAATATTATTTAAAATATAAATAAATAAATCCATCCTCATTAATATTAGGTATGGTAGTTGTGTCTTAATTTGATTCTCTATGAGCCACTCACCTTGGTGGATAAGCTAGTCCCTTTTGACCACCTGATAAAGCAAAATAGAACATCCTCTTGTTTTCTTCATTTAGGTGTCCACAATCTAATCCTCTTCCACTAGAAAAAAACTCTATGGATCAAGCTCATCAATGTATAGTTGTTTTACTATGAATGAAGTATCTAATAGATGTGGATGATATGGTTTGAGAAGCTCCACGTTGAATATTGGATGCAGACCAATTTAGGCTGGTAGGTTCAACTCAAAAGCATTTTCTCCAACTTTTTTGGTGATGGTGTAGGGACCATATCATAGAGGCTAATTTTTTTTGTGTGGGCCTACAAGTCATTCCTTCTGAAGCCACAAGCAAACCTTGTCACCCATAACAAAATGGTGTGCAATCCTATGTTTGTCATGGCATTATTTATACTTCTGATTTATCTTCTCCAAGATGTCATGAAATTGCTACTGGAGGTGTTGCATTTGTTTAATGATTTTTTTTACTTTTTCTACCTTAGATCTTCAATTAGGTGTGTATTCCATGATGGATAATGGAATGGATATATCAATTAGTGCCATGGGTTGGAACCCAAATCATACTTGGAATGGACTGTGCTTAGTCAAGCTATGTAGGGCTTGATTATATCCATGTTGTATTAAAAGAAGCCCCTCATCCCATGTGTGTAGATGTTTGGAGTGATACATATGAATCATGTGAAAAATCAAGTGGTTCGCCACCTCTAACTATTAGTATATGGATGGAAGGCTATGGACTTCATCAGCTTGGTATCCATCATCTTCCATATATTGGACCAGAAGATGTTCAAGAACTTGCTATCTTAATCTAAGACAATGGAATTGGGGAGACCAAAATGGAGCCATACATGAATAAAATATAGTTGAGCAATTTATTTAGTAGATATATTTTTCTTACAAGCAATCATGATAGCCAATTTTGAAAAATGATCAACTACAACAAAAATACAGTCCTTGCCATGTTTTGAAGTGGGCAAACCTGAGAGAAAATCCATTGAGATAGATTCCCAAGGCCTAGTTGGTTATGGAAATGGTGTGTATAATCCTTGCTTCTTATTTGTTGGCTTAGATATCACACATGGGGTAAAATATTTCAGATACCTTTCCACATCCTTTCACATATGGGGATAGTAGAAGTGTTTTTCAAGAACTACCAATGTCTTTTATACACCAAAGTGTCCAACTATCCTACTAAAATATGCTTCCCATATCATATTCTATTGATCTACAACTAGAACACAGATGTGCCCCACATGATAGAGGACATTATCTTTCAAATAGAAATTATAAACATGTTTAACTTTTTGAAGCACTTGATATGTATCAGAAAAGGTAGGATCTACTCCATACAGAGCACCCCAAGTGGTAGTCTCATGTCTACACAGGTCAAGAACTATTATGAGTGCAATAATTGATGGGTGGTTTAGATAATCTATGAGTGTATTTGATCTCCCCTTTTTGTGTTTGATTATTAGATGGAATTACTACAGATATGTGGCCCACTTTTGGTGCCTCTTATTTTGTAGTTTGCTCTGTGTTTAGATGAATTCCAATGGTCTGTAGTCAGTGTGGATGACTATCTCTTTCCCCAAGATGTAGTTTTTCCATTATTTTTAGGCTTGCACAATGGCATAGAGCTCCTTATCATATGTCAGATATTTCTTGACTGTATCAGTGAAAGCTTCACTATGATATGCAATAAGATGGCCATGTTTCATGATGATAGCTCCCATATCATATTAAGATGCATCTATCATCAACACAAAAGGTTGATGTAAATCTGACAAGGCAAGAATAGGGGCTGAGCAAATTTTTTCTTCAAATTCTCAAATAACCTTTGTTATATATTACCCCACTAAAATGTAGCTTTAACTCGTTTAGTCACTTGGGTTAGTGACCAAGTAACATGTGAAAATCTAAGAACAAACCTATGATAGAAATTTGCAAGACCTAAGAAGTTGCAAAGTTTTATGAGGGTCCTTGGTATAGGCCATTCTTAAATAACCTAAATCTTTTCTAGATCAACATGGACCCCTTTCTCATCACAACATACCTGAGATATTGAATTGTTTTCATCTCAAATGTGCATTTGTTAAGATTTGCATACAACTTGTGCTTTTGAAGAGTTTGAAGCACCTTACAAACATGTTGTAGATGTTCTTCCCATGTTCTATTATAGATGAGTATGTCATCTAGGTATACAACCATGAATGAGTTGGTGAAGGGTCATAGGATGTCATCCATCATCCTCATAAAGGTTGCAGGTGTGTTAGTTAAGCCAAAAGGCATAACAAACCATTTGAAGAGCCCCTCCTTAGATTTGAATGCAATCTTCCAAACATCAGTGGGATCAATGGGAATTTGGTGATAGCCATGATAGCTAGATTTGAGATCAATTTTGGTGAAGAACTTCACACCATGGAGTTGGTCTAGTAGGTCATCAATCCTAGGGAGGGGGTAGTGATTCTTCACAGTGATTTTATTCAGGGCTTGATAGTCAATGCAAAGCCTCCATGTTCCATCTTTATTTGGTATCAGTATAATTGGGATGCCCTAGGGTGAAGAGCATGGCCTGATGTGACCCTTTTGGATTAATTCTTGAATCTATATTTTTATCTCATCATTCTCTAAAATTGATCTATGATACATAAGACTGTTAGGCAAAGGTGATCCTGGGATCAAATTGATAGAATGTTTTACTTGGAAATGGAATGAAACTCCTATGGGTGACTTGAATAAGTCATCATATTCTCCTATGATTTATCCCATCTGCTTCTATTATTATGTTGATTGTGTAGTCAGGATTGCAACATTAGCCTTCTTTGATTTTTATGGTTTGACCACCATGAGAATGAATTGCTTTATCTTCTCGACAAATCTCTTATATTGCTTGACATTGATTAGGGAGATAGATGTGGGAGGTGGTACCTCTGATACCCTATAACACCACATTCCAAGAGTGAGGGTGATTCTTCAAGTTCATGATTCATAGATTCCATGTCGATCATACATGAATGGATGACCTAAAAATAAGGCAAGACTAAAGCAAATGGTTAGTTAGATAGATAGCTGAGTGGATTACCTAGTGTTAGCTAGATCCCAAAAGCAAAAGCTTCCTTGGGGGTTATAAATCACACATATTTAAATAATTAAGTTTATAAATAGAATGATAAAATACTTTCATCAATAATTGAAAGGTACTAAAATTGAATACAAGAGATGCTTGATAAATAAATAGACTATAAATGACTAATATAACAATAAGGAAGTCAATACTAGTGCTAAATGGCTTGGGTCTATTTTAAAAAATTAGGTAGGGGTCTGTGAATAGGTAGGGGCATAAAAAACTAGATTTGGTTGAGGGTAGATGGGTGAAAATCACTTTTTATTTTCTACCATAGTGATCATTAGTGGTTGATGTGACTATCAGTGGTTAAGGTGACCATCAGTGGTCAAGCTAACCATCAATTGTTTGATAGATCATCAGTGGTTGAGATAACTATCAATAGTTATTATGTGTAGGTCTAGGTTGGTAAATAATTAGATTGATAAAATCACAAAGTTGGATTCTAAGAGATGGGTTGGTGCTAGGCTAAGTGTGAAAGGTAAATAAAGTAATTAAATATTATAAAATAAATACTTATCTTGTAGAAGGCTTATCGGGTGGGTGTTTAAAAGTGGTTGACTCATTGGTGAAGTTTGACATAATTTTGGTAGAGTAATAGTAATTGACACTTTGGTAGAGCTAGAGTGGTAAGTTATCTCTCTGATGTGATGGCTAGATCACTAGATTGATGATGATGATTGACCTGTAATACATAGGAACTCTAGATGCACAAGCTCTTAATAATAATTGTATATGGTTTTCACCTCCCTACTCCTCTCTTCTTCTAAGCAACGAAGGAAAGGTGCAATAATATGTTAACTGGGCTTTGTAATTTTAACTCACATATGCAATAACTTACACATGGATTTAGAATGTTATTTTTAGAAAAACAAGGTAGATGGTTTACATGTTTTTGGTTGAGGTGGTACAACCTAACCATCGATATTCAAGGGTGAAGGGAAACATTAGGTAAAAGGGAAGGTTAAGTCATTTGGTCAAACTAACTATGGGTTAGGCTTAGTTATGTGTTAAAAGGTTAAATTGGTGCTAAGGGGGTCCTAAGGTGGTTGGGGGTGTTTTAACATTCAAAATCATGGTGTGTGGATTTTTGATGTTTATATTTTGCCCCTTTTTGCTATGTGACTTTGAATCAACAAGCTGCAAAACAAAAACAAATTAACAGTCTAAAGTCTAGTTGCACTAAGTATGGGAAGAGGTGTTCCCCCTCAGACTAAGAGTTGATGAGGTAAAATAGAATTAGGTGTGGGTTTGATAAGGTGGATGAAAGTGGATGACAAAGGTAGATGAGAAGTTATGCACTAAAGTGCAAACAAATGCACAAAGTGTGACAAAAATGGGTGATAGCTAAGATCACACATTGATAAGGTTGTCATAGTTAGTAAAAAATAAAGGTCAGTGCTAGAAAGACAAGTGACAAGTAGAATACATGATGTCATTTAGGCATGGTGGATAGGTACACTCATAAATACAAGTATCTTAGGTAATGTTTCTATTTTTAGTGGGTATCCAAGGCAGGAAGTACTCATGGTGAAAACATAAATTGGTCAAATGTCATAGGTATCTAAGGTAGGAAGTGCTCCTAAGAAGACACAAGTGAGTTAGGTAAGTGTGAGGTGGCACAAGTGAAAAAGGGATTAACATGGAAATGTTATCACTATGGTTGAAGGACCATGTAAAAGTCATCACAAATCATGTGCTAGTTAGGCTAAAGTGGACTAATGGCAAGGTGATGAGGTAGTTGAGTTGGGTGGAGAAGGTAGTCTCCATGGGTGGGTAAATGATTTGGTTCTATTGAAAAAATGGTCTACTAAGGGGAGAGAAAAAAGGTGAGCCTCCTGATAATCAATGATTAGGTTGCTCAAGGGTGACCATTGATAGTCACCTTGACTGTCGATGGTCAAAGAAAAACCCTAAAATTTTGGTGGTTAAAAGTAAAAAGTAAATGTTATTCCACTCACTTTCACTTTTGACTATGAAGCTTTGACTCTTGGTGATTTTAGGTGAAAAGATAGTTGATGGTGACTAAGAAGGTGGACTTATTGAGTTGGCACAAGTGAGAGGACCTAGGGGACTAGCAAGGATGTAGGGAGCACATGGACATAGATGAGGTTGAACAGGTCTATAACTTACTCCTCAACAATGATCATGGAATGAGGTAGGGGGCATCTTTAATTTGATAATGTATCTTAATTTTGTATTTATATTGGGGCTTAAGGGTAGTTTAGGTTTGAATTAATATGCCCTAGTTAAGGTTTTTATATGATTTGGGTAAATTTGTGGGTGAATGGGTTGGTAGGTGAATGAAGGTGGGTAGGTGAATTAAGATAGAAAAGTAGTAGATTTTTCATGTTGTTTGGTAAATTTTAGGGTAGGTTAGGGTTTAGTTGTTCTGATCATGGAACACCCATAGTGACCATCAATGGTCAAGTCTGACCATCAATAGTTGACACCCATAATGGATGTCCAACTGTCAGTGGTCACTATGACCATCAGTGATCGCCTATTGAAAAAATGGTTTTTATTTTGAGTGTTTAAAATGGTAAGGCTAGTTAGATCTAAGTTTATAGGTATAGGTCAAACTTGTAGGTTAGAGGGTTAAGATAGGTAGGATGGGAAGAGAAATAGGTCACTATGTAAAGCTAAAGGGTAAGGTAGGGTAGGTGTAAGAAATAATTTAGTTGGTTGGTAACAATAGTGTAGGTGACTAAGCTATGTTTCTAAACAAATTATTATATGCCTAAGAGTAAATACAGATGCATGATCGAGTGTCATGCATATTTATGAAGATCCACTAGGGGATGATCCTAGCTGACTAGGCCCATATGGAAGAATTTGGGTTGGGAGCGATAAGGCATTATCAATATGTGCCTTGGGATGCATCCATGATCATAACTCTCATCAAGAGATGGGATATAACTATGAACAACTTCTTACTGCCAATCAATGAGACGATGATCTTGCATGAGGATGTTCATAAGATCACTTGACTACCTCTTTAGGGTGATATGATTTATCACATAGAGTGAGAGGAGTGGGAGGATCACATTGAACTATTATATGGAGATGATAGTGATTAGATCATATGGTATACTAAGGGGTTTAGCTATAACATGTTATATGAGAGGGCATGAGGTGAGAAAATATTGATGACCATGCTTATGATGGTCATATCATGCTTTTATTTTCTTGACTTGAGTTATGGGAGGTTACCATACTTGCTACTAGGGGTGTTGGTTAAGATACTATCAATGCAGACTATATTCGACTAGGTACCTATTCTCTTGGTATCGATATACAAGGAGATATGGGGGTTTAAGACCCATATGAGGTATGGTATCAATGTTAGCTTAGTTCCACATTGTTGGGCCTATGAGCACATCTAGGTGTTGAGGCCAGTGGGGATGTCATGGGTAAGATACACCCAAATAGATTTCTTAGTTAAATTCATGTGGTGGAGAGGTGACTTCACCGCTTTAGGTATAAGAGGAAGAACCCATGACATGAATTGGTTTAGGGGTGTACTAGGTGCATTAGTGGTTGGAGATATTACCTAGAGACCATATGTTTAGTTTCTATCATGGCTTGGCTACTAGAGGTAGACATTCTCCTTACAAAGTTATAGATGGATACTCATTAGGTGGGATAGTGAGGTAGAGCTTATCCCTTTGATAGAGTATGTAGATAGTTTAACCTAGTTCAACGTATTCCAAGCACATTCCCCAAATATAGGTGTGAGGACTCAAAGATGCTATTACATGAGCCACATCCTATACTAACTTTTCTAGATCATGAGGAGTTACCAGCCAGGCCATAGATAAATGATGTAGGATTTGCATATGGCTACATGGTATGGTACCAAGTGCTATATGCAGTAATATATTTTAGTGATGGTGATAGTGGTAGGAGGCCTATGACTATGGACCCAGTTGGGAGAGGGGGTTAAAGGGAACAAACGTAGGGGGATGGACCCAATGGATAGGGAAGAGTGGTACTAACCACTACATAGGCACAAGTGATGGCACTATAAGGTCAGGTGGATATTTTATAGGGTTAGGTTGTGACTCTTACAGGTGACATGGACTAGGTGAGGGCTTTACTAGACTTAGTTACATAGGAGAGGGACTCCTTGAGGTAGAGAGGAGGAGGATCAATGACATTTATAAGACCATTGAGCACCATCCCCATGGCATGATACCTAGCTATAGTGGAGGAGCTATGGTATTATGAGGCTATAGTTTTGAGTTGGTGTCCTAATGAGCCCTGATGGGGTGAGTATAGAGTGAGCTTGGTAGGTGATGCTAGTGTGGTGACACTAGGTTAGTGGGCGACATCTATAGGTACTACAAGAGGATAGGTACTGGGGCCTAGTGGTATGCTAAGAGACAATGGTGCCCCAGGGGCACAACTATGA